>NW_024121155.1:386333-420818 GCF_016745375.1 Pimephales promelas
CAAGTAAGGTGTACATTTTCAAAACTCTTAGTGCTAATATCACAACAGATCATCAAAAGTGCACTTTTTTCAAACATTTCATCATGTTTTCAACTGTGTTAGTACAATTCACACAATCACAAAGTATCCTTTTCACAACACAAAATAAGTGTTTCATCTACATTATTGTTTCATTCACAGTAACTGCCTTTCATAAAGCTCTTACTATCAAACTTTTGATTTGCATCTCTTTTTGTTCAGTTTAATACTTTTGTCTATTATTTAATCCAACAGATCTTAATGGTTAATCAATTAATCATTTGGTAAACCTATAGATTTTCATTTCAGCAATATACAGTATATGGATTTTGAGAACTACAGAAATAAAATGTGTGTTTGTATGAATATTTAAATTACATGTAACCAGTAACCACACATGATGAATACTCGTTATAGCTAATTTTATTTTTTTATTTTTTCACAATTTTTTTCACAGTCTGACCACAATTGGCCACTCTGTACTGTAATGTGTGCACTAAATGTTATGTTTTGTTCTTCTTTAGTTACATTTCATTATAGAAAGTATACCTATATTACAATTATATCTGAAAAATAAAAACTATAATTTGCCTAAATGATTGTAAAGGATGTCTTCATTGATCCTTCATTTGATTAGGCCTACATATATGATGGATATTTGGAAATTATAGATTACTGTATGTAAATGTTGGGTACTGTAAGTGTATTGCCTAATGTTACAGTAAAACTGTGTAATCTGTCTTTTATAGTACTGTAGCATATTCATTTCAGCACTTCTAAGGCCGATTTGAAACATGTATCGCATTGTTTGCTGTTGGATGAACTGATTGTTAAAAGTACTAAACTGAAAGAAGATCATATTGTTGTGTTTCAGTGATTAAACCAAATGTTCTCATTACATATTACAATAATCTTGTGTTTGAAATAATTATTATGTGGACTGAAAACATGTGCAACTGACTGAAAGCATTACATCAGGTTTTGAAAGAATGACTAGCTGCGTTACAAGTGTGATCAGTTTGGATTTTTGTACTAAGAGTTTTGAAAATGTACACCTTACTTGTGAAAATAGTACCAAAGCGAATAAAATATTTTAATGGCTCACCATTAGTATTTGAATACATGCCACTAAAGCTCAAATAATCCAATTGTCTGTTTTCTAATGTCCTAGATGTAGAAAATTCAATATTTTAGGGACAACTTCTAAAGTTATCAACTTAGAGGAATCCAATGGATGTCTAGCAGCTGAATTTCGCCATTTGGTATGTTGTGAAAAACCCCAGGACAAACAGATAAGACATTATTGCACATCATAAATACATGTTCCTCTCTTTTCTCCCCACAGCAATTAAAGGAAATGAAATGTAACAACAGAACCAATGAGGTAAGCCATAAAAACCATCAGTTGAAAAGGATCATTATGAATGGCTGATGTTTTTTTCCTTTGTTACAGACTTCTCTCATCATTTCTGAGGAGCTGCACTTACTTAGATTTGAAACTCAACTCATTCAGCCAGAACTATGTGTTGATTTATCGGTAAGGTACTCTGAAACATGGTTACTATATCAATAACTTGGGTAGACAAGACAATTCTGACCTGGCCTGTTTTAATGTGATTACACAGAGCATATCACTTCCTATTGTGGTGATCTCCCACGTGAATCAGTTGCCCAGTGCCTGGGGCTCCATCTTATGGTACAACATGCTCTGCAGCGAACCACACGTATGGCCGTTTCCCATCATCAGTGTTTTTGTCCTGTACTGATTTTTCCATTCTGACTCCTGCTGTCCATCTCTCGCTCTCTGTCTCAGAATCTGACGTTCTTCTTGAATCCGCCACCAGTGAAATGGGAGCAGCTTTCAAAGGTCATAAGCTGGCAGTTTTCTTCTGTCACTAAACGCGCGCTGAACTCTGAGCAGCTGAGAACAGTGGCCGACAAACTTCTTGGTGAGTTTATTTATAATTTCTTATTTCTTAATAAGAAATATTATTTCTGTTTTCTTAAATTATAGCACACGTTTTTCAGATTTGTCATTTGTTTTCAGGTCATGAAGCCCAAGGTGACCCAGAGGGTCTCATTTACTGGAATACATTTTGTAAGGTAGGTTTATTGTAATGACTGAAACAAAGACAGGAAAGTTGCTTTCGTTTTCTTTAACCAATTTCATTTATCTTTGTTCCTCTGCTGTCAGCACATGATTTACTGATAAAACAAAACTGAGACTGGAAGAACCTGATACCAAATTGAACAGCTAGGCTTTTAGAACTCGACACTAACTAAATATATATGTCCCTATAATAAATATATATTCATACCCATGAATTTTAAAACGGTACATGTTCCTTTCTTAGGACACACACACAAGGATGCCCACACACACACAAACACGCTCACACACTTGGAATGCTTGGGAGTAAAAATTACATCATCTCCCTAAATGTATTTTGCTGTCTTTGCAGTATACCGCCCTCCTACCGCCACAAATGAATTTTATGATTGTCTAAATGTTATACTTAAACAATGTGGAAACATGGAAGTTATTCTTATGGGTGATTTCAATTTAAATTGGCAGGACAAAACAGGTAGGAAAAAGCTTAAAGATATTGCCAAAACTTTTCAGATGATGCAGATAATCCATAAGCCTACATGAATCACAAAATCTTCCCAAACAGTTTTAGATTTAATTTTTACAAAAAAAAAAACAAACAAAAAACAAATAGAATTAGAAAGATTTATAACCTTATCACTGGGCTATCAGATCATAATCTTACTTTGATCTCCAGAAAACTGTCATAAACACGCTTTAAAAATCAGAATTCAATGAAGGGGAAATCCATGCCTTTAATCACTCCAAAGGACATGGCCTTTATTGAGAATGAGATAAAGCAAGTAAACTGGTATTACACAAATGGTAGAATGCCCTGTGAGCCATCCTTTGCTGATTTATTGTCAACCGTTAACAGCATTATATTAAACTACAGCAGGAAAAGGGGCAAGAAAACAAGTAAAAAATATAATCTACCCTGGTTCAACACTAATGATAAAAAAGGGATGCTTGTTTGGAAAAGTTTTTTAAAACAAAATTAAATACTAATCACCTGATTTTTAAAAGTTTAAGAAATAAAGTAACACAACAAATTAGAAAGGCAAGTGCAAATTTCTTCTTTAGTGCTATTAATGAGGCAAAAGAAACCCTAAAAAATTATGGAAGAGCATTGACAAATTACTTGAAAAGGAAAGTCAGCGGTAACACTTTACAATACGGGTGGACTAATATGCATTAATTCATGCTTAACTAATGCACAGATGATCATGAGTTAATGTATAACTCATGAAGAACCAAACCATTAATTAATGATTACTGCATCAGCAACTTATAAAGAGATTAATAGATTAAGTAATACATGAATTTCTATTAATTCAATGTGCCATTGTGTATTAATTCCTTAGTAACATATTTTATTACCTAATAATGTAAATAAATGTGTTAATTACCACAATTAGTCAAAGCTATGCACTTCAGCTTCCAGTTGTCTGCTTTAATTAATCATTAGCTAATAATTTTCAAAGGTATCATTATGTTATGACTTTACTTGTTGGGGCACATCATTATTAACTAGTCATTTAGTAATTGTAGTAATTCGCACATGAATTTGCAGTAACAATGAAGTAATTAATCATGTATTAATGCATATTAGTGTAACTGTCATGTTATCTGGAAGTTGAAATACAAGGCTTTGGCTCATTCTGGTAATTAACATATTAATTAACACTATTAGTTAAAAAAATGAGTTATTATGGAATTAATCCACAATTACATATTTAATTAATGACAATTCATGTATGAACTAATACATTAACCTTACATACTCTTAATTAGTTCCTAATGTGGTAATCATTAATGAATAGCTTAAATAATCATTCGTTACACATTAATTCAGTATTATCTGTGCATTAATTAAGCATGAATTAATGCTTATTAGTGCACCCGTATTGTAAAGTGTTACCAAATCAGCAAATAAACATTTAAAACTCATGGTGAATGGTTGTATTCAGGATGATGATAGAATTATTGGGTAATGTTTTAATGATTATTTTATAAATTCAGAACAAGAATTGAATCTAAGATTTCCAAAAAATCAACTCACACAAGCTTTAACCTGTAGTGATTCTGCTTTCAAGTTCTCTCTGATCATCCCAGAGAAAGCGGAAAATGTAATCTCACTTCTATCTGATAGTAAAACTAAAGATATATATGGTTGCGATACAGCTTTTTTTAAACAACACAAGACATCTATTATGATACCTCTAGCGATGATTATTAACAAGTCTTTTAATGAAGATATCTTTCCCAGTGTGCTTAAATATGCCATTGTCACCCCTGTGCACAAATCTGGGGATACCCAAGTGGTCTCTAACTACCGACCCATCAGTATTCTCCCAGCTGTGTCAAAGGTTATCGAAAAGGTTGTGGCAGAACAACTAATAGCACATCTGAAGTCAAGGTCTTTTTTACGTCCGATGCAATTTGGTTTCAGGATAAAACATTCCACTGAAACTGCATGCTGTTACTTCCTAGTGGAAATTAAAATGAGCTTAGATTAAGGAGGAGTGGTGGGAGCAGTCTTCTCAGATTTACGCAAAGCCTTTTATACAGTTAACCATGAGGTACTGATACACAAACTGGGCAAATACAATATTTCAACACATGTCCAGAATTGGACAAAATCTTACTTGATAAATCGAAAACAATGTATGTAAATAAATGGAACTTTGTCAATGAACTTTGGGAGTACCACAAGGATCAATTTTAGGGCCTCTGTTGTTTTGCTTATTAACATGTATGCTGATGACACAGTTTTATATACCCATGGGAGAAGTGCACAGAATTATATATATACACTATATATATATATATATATATATATATACACAGTATATTATCTAATGTTCAATAAAAATTATCAAAGCAATGCCATATCCACTTGCTTTATCTAATCAAATGGAGGTTGTATAAATGAAGTAATAGAATAAACTTGTGTGTTTTCACCTAGATGTCTCCTAGTGAGAGGGGTGTAGCGTTCTGGCTGTGGATGGATGGAATTCTGGACCTTATTAAAAAACATCTGCTCAACATCTGGAATGATGGGTAAGACTTCCATCATCATTATTATTATTATTTAATTCCAGTTCTAATTTCAGTTTGAGATTAACAAAGTTAAAGTCAACACGAATTCAACATTTCATTTTTAATATATCTCTCTGCTCTGATTGTGTACGATTCAACAGTCTGTGTTATTCCAAATAAAACAAATTGCGGTAACTTGTTTTACAGTGTCATTGTTACATGTTACATGTAGCTACAATAGTACTAACTATAAACTATGCATAATTACATGCAACTAAGCTTACACCAAACCAAACCCTAATTAGTAAGTACATTTAGTTATTTAATTTCACTCGGTACTTAAATATACAATTACAGTGTAACAATGACACCTTAAAATAAAGTGTAACCCAAATTGTCTTAGTAATAAAAATGTTAAATCTTGCTCTGCCTCGTCTTACTCCACTCAAAAATACAGTATAACACACACTTTTCACAATTCAAACAATTCCCAGTGGATAAAATCAAATCAAATTTATTTTGAATGCCCTGTTTCACACACAAAAATATATATAGTAAGATTCTGTTTGAATGGCGTTACATTGTGTCAAAATCTCTTCAGCTATATTATACATTTTTAAGTATTAAGTTAACTTCATGAACATTGAAATTTGATGCATATTTTTTATTAAATGCCGCAACCTGCTAAAAAAATTTATTTATTTATATTTTTTCATTTCTCATAACAATATGCAGGCATATCATGGGGTTCATGAGTAAAGAGAGAGAGAAGGCCTTGTTGATAGGCAAACTCCCGGGCACTTTCCTTCTGCGCTTCAGTGAAAGCTGTCGAGAAGGAGGAATCACCATCACATGGGTGGAATATACACAGGACGGTGTGTGCTGCTTTGAACTGAGTATATAATGATTTTTATTTAAACAATAATAGTGTGCATTGTAAATGAGCATCAACATGTGTGTAAATTATAGGTAAACCTAAGATGCATTCGGTGAAGCCCTACACTAAATCAGATCTGGCGACCATCTCTTTGCCTAACGTCATCCGTGACTACACCCTCACTGCTTCAGAGAAGGTTCCAGTGAATCCCCTCGTCTACCTTTACCCCGACATCCCAAAAGATGACGCTTTTGGTCGCTACTATACCAGCTCTTCTGATGGTAGATACACCGTCCATTCATTCATTGAATAAAAAGAGGGTAGCCCAAAGACATAAGTGTAAAAGTACATCATGTGACCAAGATTAGGATGCAGATTTCATGGATGCAAAACAAAACATCACTATATAATACTAAAGGCACATAGTATATTCTAAAGGGATAGTTCACTCAAAAATTATAATTCCATCATCATTTACTCACCCTTGTGTCGTTCCAACCCCATAAGCCTTATCTTCGGAACACAAATTAAGATATTTTGAATGAAATCTAATTGTTATCTGTCCCTTCATTAAAAGTCCATTCACCCAAAACTCTGACTCTTGAAAACATTCATAAAGAGAAATGAACCAAGCAGTTTAAAGGTACAATATGCAAGATTGTTTCGCCACCAGGGGTCGCTAACCTCTTACAATAACAAAGGAGTATATTAATGACGTATATTCCGCATTAAGCGCAATTATGGATCTTGTCATCAAGCTGATGGATCTTTGATGAATGAGTGAATACACTGATGTTTTTAACATGACTGTAGGACGCAGGGCGCGATTGCTAGACGTTTACCAGCGCCACACACAACGCGAGTCCCGCAGATATAAAGGAATAAGGACATTTCATTCTACCGAACTGCACAAAAGTGCTGAATTACTCATACAGGTCAGTTTATTAGAGGAAATAAACTTGAGGTAACACAGTGCTGCTTCACTCGCTCTAACAGTTTCACTATCACACTAAACGGCATTTGAGTGTGTTGAATGTTAGTTAGGTTGTGTGTCGGCTGCATGAGACTAAGCTAGATCAACATTAGAATAACACAGATCATATTCTAACTTTTCATCATGTTGAACTATATTACATTGCTCACCTGTTTGCTCAAGTAACATGCAAAACTCACGTCTCTGTCAAGTCGAAGTTAGTCGTGGACGTGGAGCTCTAGGCATCTGGAAAGATGTTGATCTTCGTTTTAGTCCTCTTTATGTCTCAAAGTCCGCTTGCCATGGTCCATAATGTTTGAAGTTTGAACAAACCCTGCTAGGGACGCTCACGCTGTTGAGCACGCATAACCATAACGGGCATAACCGACCCAGTTGTCCACGTCTGTCGCCATGGTTACTATTGCAGTACGAGGTCAAATTTGGCGGAAACCGGGGGTAGCGCGGAAATGACGTCATTGACTGGTGACTCCTCGCCCCTGCTCACACGCCCCGTTTTCTTGGTTAAAAACCACAATTTTCTCACGATTTATAAATAGTTGGAAACATTTGGGATATTGTAAGCAATCAACTAAACAAAATATATAACATTGGCCTAGTCGTTTTGGGATATTTTACTGCAAAAATCCTGCATATTGTACCTTTAATCCGAGTCTTCCTTAGAGACACGATCATTTTATATGATGAATATATGATGAACAGATTTAATCTGATCAGCAAACAATGCTTACAGCATTTAAGTTTGCAAATCTCTCAGATTTCATTAAAAATATGAATTTGTGATAAATAAAATATATAAATAAAAAAGTCTAATGGATTTGGAATGACATGAGGTTGAGTGAATGATGACATCATTTTAATTTTTGGGTGAGCTATCACTTTAATATATTATAGCACATTTCTCTTCTAACTGTATATAAATTCTAAGAGTATAGATTCCCTAAATATATAGTTACACTTAAAGATGTATGAATTTCATTGCATTAAAGGAGTAGTTCACTTTTAAAAAAACATTTGCTGATAATTTACTCACCCCCATATCATCCAAGATGTCCATGTCTTTTCTTTCTTTAGTTGAAAAGAAATTAAGGTTTTTGATGAAAACATTCCAGGATTTTTCTCCATTTAATGCGCTTTACTGGTAACCAAACGGTTCAAGGTCCAAAAGACAGTTTCAGAGCAAACTGCAAACTGTTCAAAGGGCTTTAAACGATTCCAGACGATGAATAAGGGTCTTATCAAACGAAATGATCGCTCATTTAACAAAAAAAATAACAAAGTTTAAGTTTTATAAGCTCAAATGGTCAAAATGAACGAATCTTTTTTTGTGTCATTTGGTTCATTCAACGAAGGAAATGAACGAATTGACTCAGGAAAAGATTCGTTCATTTTGAACAGGACAGGAGAGTCACGAACGCTCATCACAGAACAGAGCAAGGCGAGCATTTGAGCTTATAAAACTTAAACTTTGTTATTTTTTTTTTTAAATGAGCCATCAATTCGCTTGATATTCATCGTCTGGAATCGTTTAAAGCCCTTTGAACAGTTTGCAGTTTGCACTGAAACTGTCTTTTGGACCTTGAACCGTTTGGTTCCCATTGAAGTCCATTATATGGAGAAAAATGCAGGAATGTTTTCATCAAAAACCTTAATTTCTTTTCGACTGAAGAAAGAAAAACATGGATATCTTGGATGACATGGAGGTGAGTAAATTATCAGCAAAAGTTTTTTTTAAAAGTGAACTACTCCTTTAAGAATCTTTTTTAATGAAAGAGAGCACAAGCACTTTTTTCAAATGTTTGACAAATAAAAACTGGTTTGGTTTGAAGTCACAGAGAACAGATGCACAGTAAGTGTCTTCAGAAACATTCTAGGACCATTGTATGTTAGAGACCATGTGTTTTGTTCTTTTGTCCATCAGATTCCGAAGAGATGGAGATAGACAAACCTATCAAACCATATATAGACAGACGCATGATTTCTGTGTCAGAAAAGCAAGTACTATTTCTTATTCTCTATTCTCTCGTTTTATGTGTATTTTATGAATGTTTCTGAGAAACTAAATTCATGTTTTATTTATCCATATTTTTAGCCCTGTTTCAAGACTCCAAAAGTGTTAGTGTACATCAAGGCAACGCTGGTTTGAGGAACGTTTCTCCACCGATGCATCTAAATTTAATCCAAGGTTTTTCGGGGAGAAAATGATCCTGTTTCTAGAAGTACTGCATCTGTCACAACTATAATGAACGATGGAAACAGATAGTTATACCCAAAGGATTCATCTTTGCACTCTCAACTATATTAGTCATAAGGATATACTACATTTATTTTCCGAAAGGAGCCATTTTCTTCAGTCAAATTACAGAATACATTTATAGCTAAAACAGTGTAATCCTATTTCTTTTTGCTTGTTCTTGTTGCTTGTTTGTTTTTGTATATAAAAATGTGAACATACTGTTTGGTCAAGAAACTTACATTTTGTTGTCACTGAGAATGTATTTAATAATTATATTTGAGTCTGTGTACCAGTCTCTCAGATATTGCCATAATGAATACATGCAAAAATCTGTTTCTGTTAAGACATTCGTTTGACAAAAACGAATTCTATCCTCCTCTATTTTGTGAAGTACATATTTATTTAATCTTTACTGTATACCATTGCTTTAATTGCACAGACACACACTGATTTCAGTCAGCCAGATACAGTTTAACAGAAATAAACAACAACCTTCCTTGTGCAATTACTGCTTCAGATCCAAGCTGGCATTATTTTGTTATCTATTTTTGAACATCAGACAGTGTTACATAATGTGAAGTACTAATAAAGACTATTACATGCTTTTTTTCCCATGTAGTTTTAATGTTTTTTTTGTTTCTCAATAGCGGGTTCTCATACTATGGAAGCATATGGGTAGCGATATTCAAAATGAAATGCAATATGCAAAATGACAATGCAATATGTAAAATGGCAATGCATTTCTATTTTTAAATTTACATTTGCCATTACATTTGTGTAACTTTTGATGCTAAATTAAAATTAAAGCTGCAGTCCGTAGTTTTTCCTCTTTGTCGCCATCTCGGTTGGAAATCTACAATTGCAGTAATTCGCGGAATTGTCAACTTTACGCGGGTTGTGCCTCCGCGCGGCACAGCACGGAATAATCCAATGTTTTGAGGAGAGTGTGTGTCTGTCAGTAAGTATGACCAACATAAGCATTTTTGATTTGCACAATGAATTTTGCTACATTCATTGTCGGACATTAACTGGACTTAAAGGAGAACTCCGGCGCAAAATGAACCTTTGGTCCAATAAAACATTGGTACCTAGTCAACCATTCTCTGAGATTTGTTTTCATGATAATCGAATGTAAAGAGTTTTATCACTAAAAATGTTTAGCATATAACATTAGAATTCCACTGGAGGTGATCGCGGGCGAGTACAGAATGAATGGGAGTCTATGGGGCTAAACGGCTAAATGTGTCTCTTTCACCTGCTTGTCGTTAAATCAAAATAGATTTTATTGTTGATTCCGCAAGTTCAATATAGATTATAGGCCAAAAGTCGAATGAACGAGTACTTATGTCCTTTCGATTTCTTACAGGTTAGGCCATTGTTGGCCGGAACACGCTAGCATTCTGCTATTGTGTGACCTCTTCACAGTTTTGAACGGATTTTTAGAACAGATAAGTGAACTTAAAAATGCAATTTTCAGCTGAGTGTATTTTCTTAGCCCTCCTTTTGAATGCAACTTTCAAATTGAAATGTAAACATTTAGACATGGCTGTAATAACATGTTTTAGTGGCAGATTTATTAAAACATACATTTAATGATAAAGAAAATAGTTAAAGTAAAAATATAATAAATATGAAATAGTGCATATATTTATCAAATTGCTCGTTTCTATTGAGTAGGGCTGTGCGATATAGCTAAAAAAATATATCACGATATATAACGTTTCATTTCTTTCTTTTTTTTAAAGAGCAGTAGAAAAGTTCTTTATGTCTTATCCACAAGTTTCCGGGGGGCGCTCCTGTAAAAAAAATAAAGTGGGTGAAACTTCCGGTGAGGCGGCGGAAGTAGCATTCCAATGGTATTTTGTGTGTTAGTTAGCGAAGAGGCTGGCTAGTTTTTCTGAGAATTATTTTACTATTTAAAGATGCAAATCTTTATGAGAGATGTCGTTACGGAGCTCATGGACAACATGTGCTGTTCGCGGTTGTACGTATAACCGGACTAAACTAATTCAGTGGCTTAAACGTGATTGTTTTGAACATAAGCCGAAAAACGAAATCAGAGTGATCCTACCAACGACTAGTTTCCATCACCTCCCAAAAGACGACGAATCTTCCTGTGTACATTCTTAATATTCTATAAACTCTATCAGCATGTGATTGGCTGTTCGCTTCTGATGTTACACCTAAACTCAGGATCAAAGCCTGAGTTGACAGAATACCAAATGTGCCAGTGAATGTGAAGAGCTCAGATGCAAAAGCCTCTAAGTGCCATTTGAAATTTTCTTCTAGAATGATCATTTTTATCAAGCTTGTATATTTAAGTTCAGTGATTTCACTTAAATGGCAATGATAATTACCTATTAATTGTTATTTAAGTGAAATTACTGAACTTAAATACAAGTTTGATAAAAATCATCATTAAAGAAGAAAATTTCAAATGGCATTTAGAGGCTTTTGTATCTGAACTCTTCATAGACCATTTCACAAGATGTAAACAACACTGGTCCAGAAGCAATTCCTGTTTCAGTTTTTTAACACTACATAAAAGCTGGGATAAAATACAACCAACAGAACATTTAAAACTGAATCAAAAAGTTAAACAAACATCTTTAAGATGTTTTCTTTACATGTGAAATAAAGAAAACAGTTACAAACTGAAACAGGAAGTGTTTCTGGACCAGTGTTGTTTACATCTTGTGAAATGGTCTATTCCAGTATCACATTCATTTATAATTTTGAATAAACTCCAAAGCACAGTGACTAAGTGTGTATTTTTATTTTAATTGTTTGTCAGCTCACACAACTGTCTGTCACCATGCCTTGATGAGTATTGATTATTAATAATACTAATACTGTATTATTATAATACTCCCAACCAACTACTGCGGAGGGTAAAGGTACTGTTATTTCACCCAGGCCCGTCGTTAGACATGGGCATTCGGGGCTTCAGCCCCGGATGTTTTTTTTTATAGCCCCGGATCTAAATATATATATATATATATATATATATTGATCATTATTATTACATTTTAATCATTTTGTATTTATTTTAAAAAATGACCCGGTATTTTAATCTATCACAGCACGCTTGAGTTTAGATTGCGCACCAGAGGAGAGAGAGACTGCCTGAAAGAGCAATCGGTTAACTTACAGCTTTAGGGCTTGACTGTCATTGTTGTTTGTGGCTTCATTAGACACTTTTTAAAAAGGAAAATAAGGAGTCATGAACGATACGAGGCCGATAAGAGGCAAGAAGAGTTATCTATTTACTGGCGCCGTTCATCAAAGCTCAGGTCGGTGAAGGCTCTTCAGCAAAGCCTGGTCGTCTAATTTAACGTCACTTAATTAGCCCTGTAAGTTACTCATTGTGGTTTTAATGCAAAACATGTAAAGTACGTGGGCCCTTACTATTTCGCCTAAACAAGCTAATCCATTTTGTGAGTCATCATAATCCGTTTCTCGTGAAGAATGTAGATGCGCATGACTTAAACGCAGGCAGATAGGCTGCAACAGTTGTAACTTGTAGGCAGGTATATTGATCATTAAATCAGAGTTTTGTTGTCTTGAATGATTCATTCAGTCATTTTAATTCATTCATTGATGTCACTTAAATACTCGACCTAGTTCCATTGCTTAGCAACGAGAAGAAACTCCTGTAACTTCAGTGCGCAACCCATATCACGACAAGACGTGAAATAATCACGTTGGTCCACTTTGGAAAACGTGTAGATGTCACGGTTTAGTTTAAACTCAAAACCATAAATAGGGCTATACTGCCCTCTTGTGTCAAATTATATTTCTATATTTATTTTTCCAACAAATAAAACCAAACCTGCAATAAAACCCTGTCCAATACAACCTTGAACTCAACAGATTCAGTGGCTCAGTTGATAAAGCGTTGGGCTTTAATCAAGTAGACCTGAGGTCAATTCCCACACTTGCGTTAAATTGTTGTGATTATATCAAACAAAAGTGGCCTAAACAATATTTCTTCAACCCGGTATGGTGACAAGACGTGAAATAATCACGTTGGTCCACTTTTGAAAACGTGTAGATGTCACGGTTTAAACCCCCTCAAACGTGAAACTTACACTTAAAACTTAGGGGAGACCAGGGACAGTTGTAACAAGGGACGGTTGTAACACTTTGAATTCCTCCAATCAGAAACAACCTAGAGTGATGAGACTCACTCTGCTCATGCTCAGGTAGTTTCCCACCATTTTTTTCCAAAAGGGAGCTACAGTTGAAACTTTCTGGCAGAGTTATCAATAAAAGGTTGTTTTTGAGGTAAAAAAATTACTTTTCTTTCTGATGTACTTTTTTGGATGCTGTTATAAAATAAAAATTGTATTAATTCAAACAAGTATTATTAGAATCACTGTTTTTTCAGCTAAAAATAGAAATGGCTAACAAGTGTCAAACTAGCAGTCAAGCTAGCTCACATGAGATGAAAACATGGTTGGTGATACTGGGACGGTTGTAACGCCCCGTTACAACTGTCCCTGTATCACCAACCAAGTTTCGTTTATATTTTAAAAACTAATTAAGTTTAAAAAAAACCTGCATAGTTTCCATTTAATGTGCAAATTAAAAGTAAAATGTGCATTGTGCATAGCAAATTAAATGTAAAATGTCATCATATGACATTTGCCATGTGACCCTGCACCGATTCCACAAGAAGAGGAGTCAGGGATCAAAGACACTTCTCAGAGTTGGATACTGGATAAATTAATAGTCACAATAACATGACTGATACATAATATTTTCCATTTTGAGTAGGTTATATCATTTAATTCATTATGTAGCCTATATTTTAGACATGTTACAACCGTCCCTGACATATGTTACAACCGTCCCTGTACACTGGGACGGTTGTAACAGTGGAGATACTATATTGAAATTAATTTTGCAACCTATACATATTTCATAAAACCACTTTAATACATTGTTTCAGCAGTAGACTGATTGAAGTTTATAATATAACAAATTGGATATTCCAGTATAAATGGTTTTTGATGTATTGCTAAAAATTGCAAAAAGTGTTACAACTGTCCCTGGTCTCCCCTACCATCACGACCTATTGGTTTTCATTAAACCGAGAAAAATTGAATTTTCTTTTATTGACGATCACTGAGAAATGGTCTATTATTTAAAAAGCAAAAAAAAAATAAAAAAAAAAAAAAAATTTTTTTTTTATTATTTTCAAGGTGAAAAGGATTCATTTGCCTGGATCCACGCCGAAGAAAACGTCTTGTCACATTTTTAATGAAGCAGCCTAAATAGTCCACTTTGGAAAATGTGTTGATGTCAGGTTTTCATTAAACCGAGAAAAATGGAATTTTGTTTTATTTACGATCACTGAGAAATGTTCTATTATTTAAAATGCAATATATATATATATATATATATATATATATATATATATATATATACTGTATATATATATATATATGTATATTATTTTCAAGGTGAAAAGGATTAATTTGCCTGGATCCACCCCGAAGAAAATGTCTAAATGTCACGTTTTTAATGAAGCAGCCTAATGAGTAAAATGTCTATTTTTTTTTTCTAAAATATACACTGAAAATGGAGAATTAACGTCGCAGTCATGTGATTTAGTCGGCTTGATTAACATTATTACAATATATTACTATTTAACACAGATGTTATTTGCTAATTACATAAACTATAAGCTCAATTCATTAGTATAAATATATATTTAGAATATATTTATAAATATATATTTAGTATAACATTTTTAAGTATATACATTTGTATGGTCCTCGAATGTGTTCAAATATTTCACCAGTATCAGCCTTTTCACAATTTATCACTCTGCTTGTCTGTGTTTGCCCAACTTGCATTATTAAGTAAGTCAGTAGGTGGCGTCTTTATGAGTGAACAATTTAACTTTAATTTAACAGATTAGTGCCAAAAAAATTGATTATCTAACCTTAGAAAGAAACAAGTTGCTGAAACCAATCTTTAATGCTAATATATAATTTTTTTCATTTTCGCCTTGACACAAAAAGATTGCACTGGTGTTTGATTGAAATTCATCTAGGCTATGCAAAATAATCCTTGAAAGATTTCTCATTAAGGCCATTCCTGTTAGGAATATGGATTGTGTATTGTCAACAATAAGCAGAAACATTCTGCATTTGCATCCAAGCGTGGATCTGTAATGACTCACGGAACACAGAAGAATCCATTTCCAGCTTTATTAAACAGTGTCGTACAGGCAGGGTCAAAACGAGGCAGACAGAGCAATGCAGGCAGAGCAAAGGGATAATCCAGATAACAGGCAGAGTTCGGGGCAGGCAGCAATAAACACAATCCGAAGACAGTCCAAGATCAGGCCAGGCAGATATCACTCGTAGAATAGTCAAACAGTCCAAAGTCAAAACCAGAAACAGGAATAACAGCTCAGAAATGATCATCGGGGCAAATCAAGACTTCACAGTGATGTGTGTGTGAAGGTGGCTTTTATGTGTGTGTGTAAATGCGGTGCAGGTGTGTGGCGCAATCAGTCCCAGGTAAGAGGCATGATGGGAATTTGAGTTCAAGGCCAATGATCAATACTCCGGTGAAGGCTCCCTCTGGTGGCGGAGAGGAGGCGGAGCCGGTTACAACAGGATCATTCATTTCAACATTTATCCTCATTCTCATATTTAAGAATCTGTCATCTTTTATGCTTCTGCCAGTGCCCACTGACATACTTTTGAAGCTATTGTTATACCATTTTTATGACCTTTAAACACCCTAAAATGCACACATGTAGGTCTGAGAAATCCAAATTTTCACGGGGGAGTATGCCCCCGAACCCCCCTAACTTCCTCACCTTTGAATGTGTGTGACTGTGTGGTAATGTGGGCTGGTATGGTTACAGTGCCAGGGATGGCAGTCTGCCGCTGCATATAGGCCTGCAATATGTATTATTCTCTGTATCGAATCATGCTATCTTATTCCCCACCCCAGCCCCTGATGTTTCGGGTTCTGCCATGTTGATGTTATCATGTGTCCTACTACGACGCATTATCATCATAATACAAGCACAACAACTTAAAATAAATGAACAACGACACGTTTAATTCTTCTATCTATAAATAATTATCTTGACATTGATGAAACGTGTGGTATTGTTGAAGAAACAGCTGCCCATTTATTTTGTGAATACATTTAAGGTTGATTTGTTGTTATATTTTAAACCCTACTAATGTGACCCAGTGTTATTCTTACAACGATATTTTTTTATTAAGAAACCCCAAAATCGTCACCTCTTGAATATATGTTGTAAAATTTCTTTATTACCCAAAAAGTTTTTCCTTTAAGTTTTCCTCCTTTTCTGGATGAATTTACCTCGTTTCATCCCTCAGAATTATAACAACAACAACAAAACAACATTTTTTATGTATTATGAAGAACTATTAAAATATATTTAGTCTTGTTATTGTTCCTTTTTCCTGTGTATAAATATTATATTATGATGTACACAAACCAATGATCTTTATGTTTTCTGCTTTGTCATTATGACTGTTACGGTATCTTTCCATGATCTTGTATGTAATAAGTTTATATTACATGAGCGACAGGTGCACTAACACTTCATAACATCAGTGACTCGACAGCACAACCTAGAACAGTTTTCCTCAGCGTTTGTAATGTCTGCACAAAGGAGACGGGCAGCTGCTCGAAGATTTCTTTTGGAGAAAACTGTTGATTTTATACTCGAAAAATGTAAGTATCACTCCTTAAAAATTAATATTACCTCAGAATGAATTGCATTGTTAGCCCACCCCAAAATAATATTAAATGCTGACCAAAACTTAATTATATAACTTTTTATATACTAAAAATATAATTTAATATAACAAGCAAAATGTAATTTGTTTTGTCATATGTTGATAAAAAGAGTGAAACATCTCAATTGTCAGTCAATCGATGAATTAATGCATACATTAATTAAATAATTATATTGTATATACTGACAACAATAAGAAAAATGAATAAATGAGTAAAAGAACAAATAAAAGTAACCATCACAATAAACAAATGCATATACAAGTCAACAACACATGAAACAAAGCTTTATTCAAACTACAAGCATGTATTTACAGGCGCTGAACACCACATCCTACTGGTGTCTCAACACAGCGGTTCCCATTCTGATGAATTCACCAGAGGCCTTCGTCCCAGAGCTTGTGACTGCGCTGCGCTGCACTTCACAATCTGAGGCAATAAGGGCAGGTGGAGAGATGGAGGGTCTCGTAAGGGCAGGTGGAGAGATGGCACCTCATCCATGAGGTGTCCATGGCACCACTTCCAGGATGCAGCTCTGGGCTCCTCATCCTCAGTGCTCACACCAGTCTGCAGACATTTCAGATCCTACAAAGATGCACAAACATTATACAAACGCAGTCATTTTAACACACAATGTCATTTGATTTATCTATTAAAAATTTGAAACTTTATATTTGAGTAAAATCCCTAAAACAAATGCTGCCATCATCTTTCCTTGCAGGTCCTGCTCCACCACAAAAGCTCGGCAGCAAATGCACAGAAATCAAGAATCAGAAAAGTGTTGTAATTTCTCGACTTGAATTTACAATAATTCAAATAAACTACAACTTAAGATTTAATAGATTTTGTTATCCATTTCTGTAGTATACTCACTCAAAGCCTTTCATGACAGCATTCAGCATCATGAGCCTCTCTCCACCGGATAAACACACGCGTCTTCTTCTGTCCCTGTAACATACACTGCTCAACACTGCATTTACATGCTGAGGTTGATGTGTTAACTCACTTTTAATCCAACTTAAATGTTCCTCGATATATCAACACTAATAAGGGACAAATGAAATATAACATGTTTAGTTACTTTATAGATTTGTTTGTTTGACTTGTATAGAAAGTAGCCATATTCGGACGCACTATGTGCGTACGTCCAAATCTCGCGATAATTAGTACGTCACCTAGATAATTCTCGCCTACTCATTTATGATTCGTACATACTTTTCGCTCGCCTACTCTTTTTCCCATACTATTTAGTAGGGAAGTATGCGGTTTCGGATGCAGCCCATCACCTGTCACCACCACCTGCACTCAATCCCCGTCTCATTCACCAGCACCATAAAAGACTCACCCGTTCACTTCTTCATTGTCTGGTCTCGTCGATAGATCCGACCTCAGACTCCCACTACGCTACTGGCCTGATACCTACCTGATTCCAGTCCTTCACCTGATCGTTCATCTTCAGTCCTGTTCCCGTTCCTCTGGATTCCCTCTTCAGCCTGCCTACCGATTCCTATCATCCTGCACAGATAAGAGACTTTGAATCAGACTGTTCTGAGATACCTTCAATTATCCTCCAACCCGTTACACACCTGCCATTCCTCATTGTGCATCTGTTTCAATAAACCAGTTCAACTTACCAGTCTGTGTCTTCCGATCCCTGACACTTTGAGGTAGATCAGCATCTGTAATAAGTAGGGATGTAATGTTCACAAAATTTAGTTCGGTTTGATAGGACCGTTGTGTCGCAGTTCGTACGTTTTCGATACAGCAAAAAGAAAGAAATTTCCTTGATTTAAAAAATAATAAATTATTAAAAGAAAAAATATTTTTAAATAAGTGTGAGTCTTGAAACTTTTAGTTTAATGAATGGGGGTAACCTTTGAAGGATGAACAAATTATGATTTGGTCATCACATTAAAAGTAACATGTAAATATGATAATATTTGAGTTTTGAAGTGCTGGAAAAATTACATGTTACATGTACTTGAAAGCATTTTACTATTTCTGCCAAACTTTTAATGGTTACAGTGTTACATTAAATCCATGGTAAATGTTGCTGATCTGTGGACTTAAAACCTATACATTATTCACTGCACAAGTTTCTCCTGGTTTCCACGTCAAAACGCAGATCTAATAACGGAGACATTTGAATGCTTTCTTACTAAATCTCGCCGTGATGTTATTACTTCTGTGGCGAATTCAAATGAACTAAGATCTATGGGTAAAGTGCGCACATTTTAATGAAAACATCAAGCGCTATATCGGACACTTTTGTATCGTTATACCGACAATGGTTTACATCTATAAATACCGATACAGCTTTAATCGCACAGTTTTTTTCTTGAGTTTGTGGACATTTAATGATTTTCCTAAGATTTTTTAAGATTTTCCTAAGATGTTTCAATAAATTGTTTACAAGCTGTTTTGTATTGACGTTTTTCCACTGTAGAAACTGACTGAGCGATTACATATCTTTTGATGTTTATATTGTGCTGTATGTAACAAGTAGTAAAGTGGTAGAGATTCATTTTCGGTTTTGGACGAAATAGTTTTGTAGGGCCAAAATCAAGGACCATATGGTGACATTTCAATAGCGCTTCTCAGGTGGCACGTCTTAAAGGGATAGTTCACCCAAAAATCTTTCATTACTTACTCGCCCTCGTGACATTCCAAATAAAAGATCTTCAGAATAAAAGCCTAAATTCAAAGCGATTCAGTCTCTTCAGAAAAGTTTTGGACTAAACCGCTCATCAATCTCTTTATGAACTTTTTAAAGTACCAAAGTGCTAGTTGTGAATTTTAACTTTTGGGTGTATCCCTTTAAATGTGTCAGGGTCTATTGTTGAATCATGAATATTTTTGGTTGCCGACATTTCAGTGTCTCACTAAAAAAAAAATACTTCATTATCGTGAAAGACAATCATGATGATTTAGTTTTCGTTCTTCTACAGATCATGACACGCCGGGAGAGAGCAAAGTAATTTGCAGCATTCTGTGAAGAAAGAGAAGAGAAGTCCTATTATTACCTTACCGAGCTTCCTGCCGACTTCATAGCTCCAGCAACCGACGTCTGTTAAAAGAAACATAAGAAGAGTTGACATGAAAACTGCTTTTTACCTGAGTTGACATGAGTAAAGACAGATATAATATTTGTCTGATATAACAAGTTTGTCTGTATTGTGATGACAGTCAACTTACAAATAATCTCATTCTCAGATACAGTGTCCCGTCGGTCCGGCATGGGGGACATCAATCATCTCCCCAGTCTGACGTGGCACAGACTGGAACTGGAGGAACATCATCTCCCCAGTCGGGTGGCAAGTCTTTCTGTAGAAGGTCTTCTGATCTTTCTTCATAAAATCTATATATGAAGTACTTAAACCACTTGTGGAGACAGACAACATCCAATTTAAGCCGCTTCGATGGGTGTCTTTGCAGGAGAGAGCAAAGTAATTGGCAGCATTCTGTGAAGAAAGAGAAGAGAAGTCCTATTATTACCTTAAACTTCACACTCGTTCTCTTTGATTAAAGCTGAAATAGCTAAATATTACTGCTTTACCCACACAACCATTATATTACTTGGTTCTATTTTGTATGATTTAGAATTGCAAGTGTTCTTTGCTGAAATTAAGATCTTACCTTGTGATACGCCATCTCTTGTCCAGATGTTGTAATTTAGCATATCCAAGTCATCTGACGTTGGAAATTCCCCACACACCAGTGTAAACATGAGTACCCCGAGTGACCACACCGTCGCTGGTTTCCCGTGATAGAAGCTGAATAAGTTATACTCAGGGGGGCAGTACTCTTCTGTGCCTGGAAAAAGAGAAAAAAGTATTCATTAGCATGCAAGAAATGATTTGATGCTATTGATTCAGAATGGTGGATCCCATTACATGATACTTTGTAAGACCTTGACGGCTTCTGTCATCTAACTTTGAGACCCACATTACAGCTCTGAGGAATAAAACACACCAGCAAAGGACGTGTATCCCGCGTCGGTCAGGATTTCGCCGCATCCAAAGTCAATCAATTTGACATCCAGGGTATCCGGGTTGATCAGGAGGTTTTCCAGCTTGATGTCGCGATGCAACACTCCACGTTGGCAGCATGTTTGAGCTGCAACTGCTGCCTGATGCATAATGACCTTTGCCACGTTCTCTTCGATGTAGTAGTCGTGCCGGTCTAGATATTCGATCAAGCTCTCACAGGGTGTAGGGAACTCTAGAACCATGATGTAACGATTTGGCTCTTCGTCCCAGTCCAGCAGCTGGATGATCTCGGGAACCCTGGGGCCTTTGTTGGCGAGAATTAGCAGACCGATCTCCAGTGGAACGGGTTCAGGATTATCCTCCTAGAAGAAAGACAATTCTTATGATCTTACATGGAGAAAAGATGTAGAACACTACTAAACTACTGACAATAGCAGTTTGTCCATTGAAAAATTGACTGAGAGAAACAGAGTACTTACAATGTCGATCCACTCAATACCCACGGTATCAGCGAATTTCAGCGCCACCTAATCAACAAAACAAAAAATGGATTTGTGTTAGAATTATTAACAATGTGTGTGCAGTTCATATTTCAGCCATCAACCTTGAACAGACCAGTTCAGTTTCATGAATTTAAATTCTAATCAAGTAGAGCATGTCTAACAATTTAAAAGTAGAGTTATTCGAATATACGATAGTGCAAGAAAACTTTGATAGATAATGCAAAAAAAGTAAAATAAGTGTTACCTTAAGGCCATCTTTCAAGCGAGTCCCAGCATAAACGCTTCCAAAGCCACCTTCACCGAGCTTCCTGCCGACTTCATAGCTCCAGCAACCGACGTCTGTTAAAAGAAACATAAGAAGAGTTGACATGAAAACTGCTTTTTGCCTGAGTTGACATGAGTAAAGACAGATATAATATCACAACACAAGTTTGTCTGTATTGTGTTGTGTTGGAGTCATGACAGTCAACTTACAGATAATCTCATTCTCAGATACAGTGTCCCCTGTTGGTCCGGCATGGGGGACATCATCTTCCCAGTCTGACGTGGCACAGACTGGAACTGGAGGAACATCATCTCCCCAGTCGGGTGGCAAGTCTTTCTGTAGAAGGTCTTCTGATCTTTCTTCATAAAATCTATATATGAAGTACTTAAACCACTTGTGGAGACAGACAACATCCAATTTAAGCCGCTTCGATGGGTGTCTTTGCAGGAGAGAGCAAAGTAATTGGCAGCATTCTGTGAAGAAAGAGAAGAGAAGTCCTATTATTACCTTAAACTTCACACTCGTTCTCTTTGATTAAAGCTGAAATAGCTAAATATTACTGCTTTACCCACACAACCATTATATTACTTGGTTCTATTTTGTATGATTTAGAATTGCAAGTGTTCTTTGCTGAAATTAAGATCTTACCTTGTGATACGCCATCTCTTGTCCAGATGTTGTAATTTAGCATATCCAAGTCATCTGACGTTGGAAATTCCCCACACACCAGTGTAAACATGAGTACCCCGAGTGACCACACCGTCGCTGGTTTCCCGTGATACAAGCCGAATAAGTTATACTCAGGGGGGCAGTACTCTTCTGTGCCTGGAAAAAGAGAAAAAAGTATTCATTAGCATGCAAGAAATGATTTGATGCTATTGATTCAGAATGGTGGATCCCATTACATGATACTTTGTAAGACCTTGACGGCTTCTGTCATCTAACTTTGAGACCCACATTACAGCTCTGAGGAATAATACACACCAGCAAAGGACGTGTATCCCGCGTCGGTCAGGATTTCGCCGCATCCAAAGTCAATCAATTTGACATCCAGGGTATCCGGGTTGATCAGGAGGTTTTCCAGCTTGATGTCGCGATGCAACACTCCACGTTGGCAGCATGTTTGAGCTGCAACTGCTGCCTGATGCATAATGACCTTTGCCACGTTCTCTTCGATGTAGTAGTCGTGCCGGTCTAGATATTCGATCAAGCTCTCACAGGGTGTAGGGAACTCTAGAACCATGATGTAACGATTTGGCTCTTCGTCCCAGTCCAGCAGCTGGATGATCTCGGGAACCCTGGGGCCTTTGTTGGCGAGAATTAGCAGACCGATCTCCAGTGGAACGGGTTCAGGATTATCCTCCTAGAAGAAAGACAATTCTTATGATCTTACATGGAGAAAAGATGTAGAACACTACTAAACTACTGACAATAGCAGTTTGTCCATTGAAAAATTGACTGAGAGAAACAGAGTACTTACAATGTCGATCCACTCAATACCCACGGTATCAGCGAATTTCAGCGCCACCTAATCAACAAAACAAAAAATGGATTTGTGTTAGAATTATTAACAATGTGTGTGCAGTTCATATTTCAGCCATCAACCTTGAACAGACCAGTTCAGTTTCATGAATTTAAATTCTAATCAAGTAGAGCATGTCTAACAATTTAAAAGTAGAGTTATTCGAATATACGATAGTGCAAGTAAACTTTGATAGATAATGCAAAAAAAGTAAAATAAGTGTTACCTTAAGGCCATCTTTCAAGCGAGTCCCAGCATAAACACTTCCAAAGCCACCTTCACCGAGCTTCCTGCCGACTTCATAGCTCCAGCAACCGACGTCTGTTAAAAGAAACATAAGAAGAGTTGACATGAAAACTGCTGTTTGCCTGAGTTGACATGAGTGAAGACAGATATAATATCACAACACAAGTTTGTCTGTATTGTGTTGTGTTGGAGTCATGACAGTCAACTTACAGATAATCTCATTCTCAGATACAGTGTCCCCTGTTGGTCCGGCATGGGGGACATCATCTTCCCAGTCTGACGTGGCACAGACTGGAACTGGAGGGACATCAACACAACAGTCAGCCATTTCCAAGCCTGGAGCTGATGTGGTGCTGACTGGGACCTGGGGGACGTCCACACTCCAGTCTGCCACATCTCGGACAGGAACTCGACGGACGTTGGCTCTATAGGAGGCCACATCTAGGACTGGAACTCTATAGTCAGATGTGGCACAGATCGTAGCTTGGAGGACGTCAACAATCGAGACAGAGCTCAAAGAGTTGAGGATGTCGGCACCCCATTCCGACAAATCTCCCACTAAGTCCTGGAAGGCGTCTTCGCTCCACTCGTCATCGACTTCAGCATGACCAGGTTCCTCTGCAACGCTGAGGACATCAGCCTCACTGGTACAGGGAACATCCTGAGAAGTCTGATCTAAAGAGGGAATTGATATAACCAAAAGATGGTTTTAATGAAATACTATTAATAAAAGATTAACCAAAACCATATTCATTAGACACTAATATTGGTGCAGCTAATGTAATTAATGAAGCGAGTTTTTGGGAGCATTCACAGAGGTCTAATTTGTGCATTCTGCTTCCTCAGTTGTCGGTCAGTGAGAATAGGCGAGAATGTTCTGTTCTCAAGTGTCAAATTAAAAATACTTCAAATTTTAAAACATACACCAAGTCCCCTGCATTAAATTTCATTTAGTTGTGTGTGTGTGTGTGTGTGTGTGTACATTTGCATCATACATGCAAATGTAGAATTCATTGATTTGCCATCTGATTAGCACAACATCTTCATTTTCAGACAATGAATTTGGCCAACTGGGTAAACGTCATGCAGCATAATTATAATTCGTGAGCAATTTCACATTCAATAAAATTTGAGGTAATACAGAGGTAATACATTTGAATGTCTATTTAAATGCATTCACATATCTGTCATCAAAGATGTGTAGTTTCTATTATATGTCAAGCATATTATGTTACTGAATTCTCTAGTAAAGTTTTCAATTAATGGTTAAGCATTATTATTTATAAGACTATAAAAACAGAACTTTACATATTCTACATACCAATTACATTGACATGTCTGGTCCTTTTACTTACCTTGACTTGAGCTGGTCTTGATGGTTTTTGCCTTCCTCCTCTTGCCTTTCTCCTTTTTGTGTAAATTGTCCACACTGTCAGAAACATGTGCACAATTAACACAAGAAAAGTTTGCTCCCATTTTGAAATGCTAAATAACTACGCTGCAATAAATGCCAGTAGAAATTTGTCAGCAAAGTAATGAAGAGAATGTGAGAAAGTTTGCTTTTAATCGACCAGTGTTGTGTACTGTCTACTAGTATACTAGTACTGTGACGTCACGTTCTATAGTGCGTTCCACTCATTCCACTGATGCTGTTTATAAAGATTTTGCTTTATTGTGGAAGGATGTTGTTTTTTTTTGTTTTTATAGAAGTCATAGGAAAGAAAAGACGTATTTCATTATAAATTTGTTAATTCTTTTGGCGAAATTTCATATTCATAAATGTAAATTCAGTGCTAAAAAACCTAACTTTGTACTTTTTTCAACGATGTTGTACATTATATTAAGCTGATTTCTGGCTCCAACAACAAAAAGGCAATCAAAACTGTCAACATATGGTCCTTTTTTTCTTTGTGATGGCCCTTATGCTTCCCCTGGCAAAACTGTTTTGTATTATTTTAATGTCATTGTTTTGTATATTGTAATGTATATTGTGTTACTTGTACTGTGTTTTTGCAATAAAAAAATAAAAAAAAATTCCACTGATGCTGGCTCTGCATGCCGCGTAACTGACAATTCGATGTATGAAAATACTGAAATACACACTGAGATACTTTTACTCAAATGCACAGGTTTTATCGGATTTAATGTAAACTCTTTTTAATAATGATGTCTAGCCTGAAAAGAGAGAGACACTTTAAGCAGCAGCACGATTAATAATTAAAAGATCGCGATCTCGATTCAAACAAACACACAATCTTACTTTAACGACTAAACATTTGACAAGGTTTTGATCTAAAACATTTGGCAACGACTAAACATTTGACAAAAATTGACCATTATGGTAATATAGGGATACTACCACAGAGCGATCGAACATTCAAATCTGCATTAGCTATGTGCTGCGCCACTGAATAAAGCTTGGTTGTTATACCGTCAAACACTGAACTCTTGGTTGATTAAACCTTACACCTGACATTGTTTTTCCTGAGACCCGAAGCTTTTCAGTTTGAGGCGCGAAAAGCAGTTCAGTTTGTCCATAACTGAAGCCTTTTAGTCTGAGGCATGATGCCTTGTCTTCATATGTCTGAGGTCTGAGGATGTCCTAAATGACATCGTACTCCATGTTCATACGAAGGAGAAGCCACAATCATGTTCTGTGTGTGGAAAGAGTTTTTCACTGCTGACTAATTTACATGGACATGAGAAAACTCATACTGGTGGTGTGAGAGAGTACATGTGCTTTGAGTGTGAGAAGACTTTTACTACAGCGGACATGTTAAAACAGCACCAGAGAATTCACACTGGAGAAAAACCTTACAAGTGTTCACACTGTGACAAGATCCAGTCACTCATCATCTCTGAAAACACATGAGAGGATCCACACTGGAGAAAAACCTTACAAGTGTTCACACTGTGAAAAGAGATTCAGTCAGTCACAACATCTGAAAAAACATGAGAGGATCCACACTGGAGAGAAGCCGCACACGTGTGATCAGTGCGGGAAGAGTTTCTCCATTGAAAGTCGCCTGAAGATGAGGATCCACACAGTGGACAAACCCTGTTTGCAGTATTTAGGTGGATCAAACTCTTCCTCTGTGTTCTTGTAACTCCTCACCTCTCTCTGCTGTGATCATGAGATACTCATTGCTGCACTGTAAACAGAATTGTGAAATTTACAGTAACTTGCTGGCAGCATTTAGCAAGTCAGTTGCTGTAGTTAATTTCACAGAATGCCTACTGTAAATTTAATCTCAGTAACTTTAAAAATACTGTAAACATTAATAATAATCACAGTACTGTTTTATCACCAAAAATATTTTTTAATAATTTTTTTAAATTACTGTAATATGGATTGCTGCAGTCATTTTGTGTACTCTAAAATGAAGACACTGTTCTTGACATTTAATGACATTTTCACACAGAATAAAAATATATATATATATATTGAATAAAAAAACCTAGCATACATTTTTTTAAATAGGTAAACAATTTCTGTGAATTTTTGTTTTGTGTACAACAACACTTCTGGAAAAAAAATCATGTTCAAGCTTTATTAAAATGATCGGTTAAAATGAGAAATGTATAAAAGACTACTTTGAGTGTAAATTGCAGGTTAAATTTTTCACGAAGATAATGCAACATGCTTACTAAACGAACTGCACACAATAGTTTTTTATGTTGTTAATACCAAAATGCTGCATATAATATGAAAAGTTGGTACGTTTTACAGTGGTTTTAAGCAAGCCCCCTCCATTCTGGGCTGGGCGTGACGTCCAAACACACAGAGTGAGTGCATTACCGCCCACGCTTGACTGACGTCATCACCTAGATACTGTAAAAAAACATGCTACCCTTTGAAGAAACCACAATAAATGTTATTTTAACGCATTTTAGACAGACATTTTAACTATATACATACTGAGCACTTTAATTTACACATTAATTGGCTGTGGTGGTTAACCTGCAATTTACACTTTATTTATTTAAAAACAGCAGGATATTAAACTGTAGAAATTGGTTCCTGAGCGCTGTTTTTCTCCCAGAACTCTTAAACTGGACCTGACCTGGTTAACTTACTAGGCTGGAGTCTTACCTGCAGTGGAAGAAATTAAATAGTAATGTAAAAGTTTATAAGCATAGATGGGTTGATGACAAGTTTGGTTGGCTAAATCAAATGATCCAATCAACATGCAATCATACAATGTCCACTTCTCTATCCACAAGTTTCCGAGGGGCGCTCCTGTAAAAAATAAAGTGGGTGAAACTTCCGGTGACGCGGCGGAAGTAGCATTCCAATGGTATTTTGTGTGTTAGTTAGCGAAGAGGCTAGCTGTTTTTCGGAGAATTATTTTACTAAAGACGCAAATCTTTATGAGAGATGATGTTACGGAGTTCATGGACAACATGTGCTGTTCGCGGTTGTATGTATAACCGGATTAAACTAGTTCAGTGGCTTAAACGTGATTGTTTTGAACATAAGCTGAAAACGAAATCAGAGTGATCCTACCAACGACTGTAGTTTCCATCACCTCCCAAAAGACGACGAATCTTTGTACATTTGTTTAAATTCTTAATATTCTATAAACTCTATCAGCATGTGTTTGGCTGTTCACTAATGTTACACCTAAACTCAGGATCAAAGCCTGTGTCGACAGAATACCAAATGTGCCAGTTAATGTATTCAAGCAGCACATTCATTTATAATTTTGAATAAACTCCAAAGCACAATGACTAAGTGTGTATTTTTTATTTTAATTGTTTGTCAGCTCTCACAACTGTCTGTTACCATGCCTTGATGAGTATTGATTATTAATAATGTTATTATAATACTCCCAATCAACTACTGCGGAGGGTAAAGGTAGTGTTATTTCACCCTTTTGAATTTCGTTGAGGTTGTGTTCCCACATCGTTAGCTAGTTTGGATCGTTATAACTTGAATGACTGTCAACTGTTGAATGAACGAGTGTCAAGCATGTTAAATCACGCTTTGTTTACTTCCAACCGGAAGTCGCGCCCACTTTGGACGCAAGGCCTCATGGGGCGTAGGAAACTTGTGGATAGACTACGGGCACGTTCAAGTTCAAAACGGTGTGCAACGTTTTGCTACGGTTTCCTAGTTGAACGTTATGTTTCCAGGAAACGGTGTGCACCGGACCGGTGTGCAACGTTTTTTTTTTTTTTTTTTTTTTTATGTTTTCTCTTGTTTGGTGGGTGTGTCAGAACTGCAATCCAATCAGCAGCAACATGTATATACGGGGTATTAAAGGGAACTCGCACAATGGGTTCAAGGAAAATAATTTACAAATGTGTTCAATGCAGATCGCTATATGAAACAACAACTGAGGATATTAGAAGCTTCATTGCAAGTGTATGACATTTGGTATAGAAATAAACAATGGTAACTCTGCAAACAAGCCCGCACTGGCCCTTTCCGGGCCCACTTAGGGCTAGCCAAAGGGCCCCCTGCAGGCTGCCAGCGCAGGGCCCATGAGAATGGCAAAACTCGTCCGGTGTAGGGCTACTATTTTTAACAAAAAAATTGCCGGTTTTTGAAAGCTTTGTTCAAACGGATTCAGCGTTTGTTTGTTTTTTGTCATCTTAATTTGTAAGTTAAAACATATATATTTAGTGTTGGCCAATTTTATGTTTTTTATCTGTATTATTTTATTCTCTCTGTTTCTCTCTGTTGTCACTGTCAGAGAAATGCTGCAGGTGCGTGAACATTTGATCTGAAGGTTCTGTTGTTCTACTGTATGCTGGGAGTGGGACCGTTCCGTTTGCACTTTACATGTTAAAATAAACCCTTGGATAAATAAATTTTAAAAAGTTTGTTTATTAATGGGTCACAGATACGTGTCAATTTTATTTTTATTTAATGTCAATTCAATATTATAATCTTATCAGTTAACGGTCAATAATCCATTAAGAGGAGAGGAGCGGTGTCTGCAGACTCACTCAATGCTTGTAAAATGGCAAATAATCGTTCTGATCGGTCTGTGTATTTTAGCTTTATACATTTTTGGCTTATTCTCAAATTCAGATTAAGTTAGGGGGACGGGATTATTAAGCCATTTTAATCAGACAATTTGGAAACCCTGGTCAGTGGTCCTGAGAGAAATGTTTTAGTCATTCAGCAGTCCTACAGCCTAATCCATCCTTACAACAGTATGGCATTTTGAAATAAAAAATGCATAGAAAGTTCCTGTTTTACCTGGCTGATACTGTCTTTTCATTCAATTACTGTTGTGGAGATTCTTTGTATAAGAACAACATGAAAGAACAAACGTTTATTAAATAATCAATACACAAACTATATATATTTTTTATTGTACAGTCTTTTAATATTAGTCCAATATTACAATAAAATAATCAATTAAAGTATAATTGTGACTTTCCTTTTTTATACTATTAAAAAACATTTCCATTTAATTAAACTAAAAAACAGCAACATATCACAAAAAATACAGAGCAAAGATGTATCATTAAACTGTTTAACTAGTTCATTTCATCATTCTCAGAAATTTTTAGGTGCTTTATTATTTTTTACATGAGCGCCACCTACTATCAGAAAGCAAATTTGTTTTGTTTTTTGCATTGATCTGAAATGACAAATTACACATTCCTGTTGGTTGAACAAGGTAATGTCAATCAATCAATCAACCAAGGGTGCTTTTCAATATCCCTCCTCGGGTCCTCACTCCTCCGTCCTTCATTACCCGGAAACCGATCGAGCTCAGCCATCTTGAAGGACATCTCAATTCTCTAATTGCACCATGAGGAGTCAAGGATTGAGGAGTGAGGAGACTTCCTGGGGAGTCATGAGCGAGGATACACAGGTCCATCCTATGCGGAACTGTTTTATTGACTAAATGTGATGCATGTATCAATTCTCCTCCCCCATCACATCGGTCACAATCATTTTAATTCATCCTTTACCTTTGCAGTTTATATAAACCACACATCTCATATATTTCAACAGTGTAGCCTATCTTTATTATTATTTATTATGCATTTATTAAATAACCAGGGGGGGTTGATTGCGATTTCACTTTTTTCATTTTAAATAGTGTGTAATGTTGCGGTTGGTGCATGAACAGTATCTGCAAAGTTGCAGCGCTGAAAGTTCAATGTAAGCAGAGATATCATCTTTTAAAAATCAGGAAGTTTAATGCCTACAAAAACGACTCGATTCGGACTACAGTTGGGTTTTAGACATCACTAGACATCTATTTAGACATCACCTCTGGAATATGCAAAAAAGGCATGTGCATATTTATGCAGCTCATCGAGTGTGTTGTGTTCACACAGCTGTCAGGTCTTCTGTGTTCGGGCTTCCCACGGACGCTGTACTTCGAAGTTCGTCAACAATGGATACAATTTATGTTTGATTACGTTCCTGAAAATGCCGATCGTAATTTAGCTCTCTGTGCTGTGCATTTTACGGAAGACAGCTTCCAGAATCTCCACGAATTCAACACCGGATTCAACAAGAAACTGTTACTAAAACATGAAGCAGTTCCAACTTTAAAACCAGAGGCAGCAGTTGTTGGGCCACAACCTGTAAGTAGGCTAAGACTTAATCATTTTAAATGTATTTGCATGTAATTCCCGACGTAGCCTTGTGGGTTTTTTTTTTTTTTTTTCAAATGCCAGTGCTGGCTTTATAGCCACTAGGCTGCTAGTTATGCTATTTTGTGTCTACGACAAACGCGTACAAACATTATGGACCTGAATTTTGTATAAGTACCAATGTTGTAAATGTAATTTTTCATGTACATATGTTCTATGACGTCATTTTCGATTTGATCAAGAACTAATGCCAAGCTGTTTAGTAGCCAGTCAGTTGCTATTGTTGCCAGTCAGATGCTATTGTATAAAACAAACGTGTATAAAGTTAAAAAATGTAGCAAATTATTAGTCAGAAATGCTTAATAAGAGCAGTGTGTGGTGAGTTTCTGCTTGACTCTGTTCATCACGGTTTTCTCGGTCTGATTCTGCCTCAAACAGATACTGCAGTTCGACACATATTTACATCTGGACCGGAGCTCATGACATGCACGTTTCGCCCGTAAAGGTAATGGGCGTTAACCTTCCGGACAATGTAAGCGACAGTTTAGCCAATCACAACATACCGGCCGAAACTAACCAATCTGAGCCCACAGCCTGTTTCTGAGGGAGTGGTTTCATAGACTCAGGAAGTCAACCGCTCGTTCGAGGACAGAGGAGAGCGCAGCTTGCAATAAAGGAGAAGTTTATGAAAAATAAGACTTTTGAAATAAGAAAAACCACGGATACATGTTATATTGCACCCTATAAACATAATCATGCAAAGAAAAAATAGCAGTCAACCCCCCCTTTAAATTAGCCTGGCTGCGCCCTCCTACGGCTACGCACTTCCACTCAATTTCATTTTCCTTCAGTACTACGTCTGGGACTGCTGTATATTCTTAGGTTTCCAGAACTCTTTTTTTGTAGGACCAATCAGCGATAGAGGGAGTGGCTGAAAACAATGACGTTGATGTAGCGCGTCAGTTTGAGTTCAGTATGGCAGCAGAGAAAGACGTGAGAAAAGCTATTCGGTCCGTTGTTGGAAAAGAAACTGCCGAATATACAGAAATTAAAGCCGGATTGTTGTCGTCTCACCTCGTTGCACTAACGGAGGACCAAGTGAAGGAGGGGCAGAAAGGTTGTGCTGGCTGGGCAGCTCGTGCACGATGACGTGACATTTTGGATGGATGCTGGTAGCCTGGTGTTCGGAGCCCCGAGTCCTGGCTGCTAAACTGTTGTTGAATATGCACTCAGGAGTTATGTCAGTAACTTAGCTCATATTCCCAACAGTAAATTTACTGATTCTTGTGATGAGTAAGAACATTTTGAGCCCCTTTGTAGTTACTCATGCAGAGGTTGGGGTGTCAGTTTTACATGTTGTAAATCATACAAATTGGTTGTAATTTTTAAAAAATAATTGTCATAATAAAAATGTGAAAACCCATACTTTGAAGACCATAATTTGATTTTCAGTTTTAGATGGTTATTGTTTTTAATAAAAAACTAAATTCCATATAAAAATGTACAAACACATAGTTTGAAGACCATAATTAAGGTAATTAAGAAACAATAAGACGTAATATGAAAAATTGTTGTTTATTACACATCTGCAGATAGAGACAGATCATTCACTGTACAGCATTTGCGGCAGATCAGAATGACAGCAGCGGCGTCCACATATTTGTAATGATTAGACACAGCTGAATGAATACGACCGTTGAATGAATATATCACTGTCCTCGTGTCAAATATACATTTCAAATTAATAGTTGTTCCTAGATTAACATACCTGCAGCTCTCATTGACTGAAATCCTTTTGTAACATAATCCTCTGATCAATTCAGACTCGCTGTTTCCTTTCACACAGAGATTCCAGAAAATACAAGGATAATGTGACCCAGTATTTGTCCGGGATTGTTTATTTCGGTTCATTCACACTGCAAGTGATTTGCCGGGATCTGTAAGTGCGTTCACACACAACCCGTAAAAATCCCGGGAAGACACATGACGTCAGGAATGAGACGTATAACGGACGCGTCGAAAACATGTAAACGCGCATGACCGTACACGCGTATACCGTTCCACAAAGCTGGTGAACGATCTCAGCTTCAGTACGGATAGTGAGGCGCTCCTGGTCTCTGCTTCGCTCCAGTTTGCAGGTATTTGTTCGTCCTTTCTTTGTTGATGACGAACACAAACTTTCTTCTAAGAGCAACAGAGTCGCGCGATGGCACGAGCGTCATCACTATGACACACCCTTTTACGGCATTGGTCCTGGCTTTTGTTCACACAGCGCGCGTTCCGGGACTGATTACGGCAATGTTACTAGGTCCCCACCCAGATAGCAAACTGACATTGAATCAACGTGGAAATATGACATCGAAACAAGTTAAACAACGTTGATACTGACATTGTTTTGCTCATCGAATTAACGTTGAACCAACGTCAGACGCGTCATTCTTTCAAAACTAACGGAAAATCAACTTGAAATCAACGTTGTTTCAACGTTAGGAAAGCAAACCAATTTTCGATTTTCATTTAGCTTGAAGAATGCCGCGTCTGACGTTGTTCAACGTTAATTCGATGAGCAAAATCAACGTTGTTTCAAATGTCATGAGAGACGTCGTTTCCACGTTGATTCAATGTCAGTTTGCTGTCTGGGCAACCCGGATCAATCCCAGAATCAATCCCAGGTCGTGTTTGCGTTCACACAGAAGGCGTTCTGGCAATTTCCCATTTCCTGGGATCAACTCGCTGTGTGAAAGGGGCTGTTTCCAGCCGTTTCGGCGCATGACATACGTCACGACCACACGTTAGTGATTGGCTATGGCAGATCCTGAGTGACTCTGGGCAGATCCAATAGTTTTTGAACTTTTACAGAGAACCCGCCTACAAGGAAGTAAACGTTTCTCAATGGAAAGAGGCCAGACTCTATGTAAAAATGAAATGTACTAGAGTCTGGTTGAACCAGGCTACCTTTAAATGACCAAACTTCAACAACATAAGGGCAGATTCCTTTTAGCGCTGCTGATGGCTCGAGTGATCAAGTATTCCAATGTATATAAAAAAGCTTTTATTCGATTCCTCCGTCCTCGTTTCTTTTCCTCGGTTCCTTCCCTCGCGTCCTACAGGGGGTGGAGCTGAGACGTGAGGAAAGGAAGCGAGGAAAGGAAACGAGGATGCACAAATAAGAAATGAGAAGCACCCCAAGTGTCCTGTGCTCAACCACACGCCGGCTATAGGTGGAGACGAGAGATTTGACTAAAGGGTGATGTGTGGCTAACTTACACAGAAGAGATTTTGTTGTTCAGCAGATGAAAATAAACTACTTACCATGGATCTTCATGTGTTGTTTCAGG
>NW_024121155.1:421318-834982 GCF_016745375.1 Pimephales promelas
TATCACGACAAGACGTGAAATAATCACGTTGGTCCAATTTGGAAAACGTGTAGATGTCACGGTTAAACTCAGAACCATAAATAGGGCTATACTGCCCTCTTGTGTCAAATTATATTTTTATATTTATTTTTCCAACAAATAAAACCAAACCCGCAAAACACCAATACACCCTTGAACTCAACAGACTCTGTGGCTCAGTTGATAAAGCATTGGGCTTTAATCAAGAAGACTTGAATTCAATTCCCATACTTGCGTTAATTTGTTGTGATTATATCAAACAAAAGTGGCCTAAACAATATTAATTTAACCCGGTATCGTGACAAGACGTGAAATAATCACTTTGGTGCACTTTTGAAAACGCGTAGATGTCACGGTTTAAACCCCCTCAAACGTGAAACTTACACTTAAACTGAAACTTACCTATTGGTTTTCATTAAACTGAGAAAAATGGAATTTTGTTTTATTGACGATCACTGAGAAATGGTCTAATATTTAAAATGCAAAAAAAAACATTTATTATTTTCAAGGTGAACTGGATTCATTTGCCTCGATCCACGCTGAAAAAAACGTCTAAATGACACATTTTTAATGAAGCAGCCTAAAGAGTCCACTTTGGAAAATGTGTAGATGTCAGGTTTTCATTAAACCGAGAAAAATGGAATATGGAATTTTGTTTTATTTACGATCACTGAGAAATGTTCTATTATTTAAAATGCAATATATATATATATATATATATATTATTTTCAAGGTGAAAAGGATTCATTTGCCTGGATCCACCCCAAAGAAAACGTCTAAATGTCACGTTTTTAATGAAGCCTAATGAATGTCTATTTTTTTTTTATAAAACATACACTGAAAATGGAGAATTAACATCGCAGTCATGTGATTTAGTCGGCTTGATTAACATTATTACAATATATTACTATTTATCACAGATGTTATTTGCTAATTACATAAACTATAAGCTCAATTCATTAGTATAAATATATATTTAGAATATATATTTAGTATAACATTTTTAAGTATATTTATTTGTATGGTCCTCGAATGTGTTCAAATATTTCACCAGTATCAGCCTTTTCACAATTGATCACTCTGCTTGTGTTTGCCCAACTTGCATTATTAAGTAAGTCAGTAGGTGGCGACAAGTGACTGTCTTTATGAGTGAACAATTTAACTTTAATTTAACAGATTAGTGCCAAAAAAATTGATTATCTAACCTTAGAAAGAAACAAGTTGCTGAAACCAATCTTTAATGCTAATATATAAATTGCTCATTTTCGTCTTGACACAAAAAGATTGCACTGGTGTTTGATTGAAATTCATCTAGGCTATGCAAAATAATCCTTGAAAGATTTCTCATTAAGGCCATTCCTGTTAGGAATATGGATTGTGTATGGTCAACAATAAGCAGAAACATTCTGCATTTGCATCCAAGCGTGGATCTGTAATGACTCACGGAACACAGAAGAATCCATTTGCAGCTTTATTAAACAGTGTCGTACAGGCAGGGTCAAAACGGGCAGACAGAGCAATGCAGGCAGAGCAAAGGGATAATCCAGATAACAGGCAGAGTTCGGGGCAGGCAGCAATAAACACAATCCAAAGACAGTCCAAGATCAGGCCAGGCAGATATCACTCGTAGAATAGTCAAACAGTCCAAAGTCAAAACCAGAAACAGGCATAACCGCTCCGAAATGATCACCGGGGCAAATCAAGACTTCACAGTGATGTGTGTGTGAAGGTGGCTTTTGTGTGTGTGTGTGTAAATGCGGTGCAGGTGTGTGGCGCAATCAGTCCCAGGTAAGAGGCATGATGGGAATTTGAGTTCAAGGCCAATGATCAATACTCCGGCGAAGGCTCCCTCTGGTGGCGGAGAGGAGGCGGAGCGGGAGCCTCCACTGTAACAGGATCATTCATTTCAACATCTGTCATCTTTTATGCTACTGCCAGTGCCCACTGACATACTTTTAAAGCTATTGTTATACCATTTTTATGACCTTTAAACACCCTAAAATGCACACATGTAGGTCTGAGAAATCCAAATTTTCTCGGGGGAGTATGCCCCCGAACCCCCCTAACTTCCTCACCTTTGAATGTGTGTGACTGTGTGGTAATGTGGGCTGGTATGGTTACAGTGCCAGGGATGCCAGTCTGCCGCTGCATAGGCCTGCAATATGTATTATTCTCTGTGTCGAATCATGCTATCTTATTCCCCACCCCAGCCCCTGATGTTTCGGGTTCTGCCATGTTGATGTTATCATGTGTCCTACTACGACGCATTATCATCATACAAGCACAACAACTTAAAATAAATGAACAACGACACGTTTAATTCTTCTATCTATAAATAATTATCTTGACATTGATGAAACTTGCTAATTTTGTTGTGGTATTGTTGAAGAAACAGCTGCCCATTTATTTTGTGAATACATTTAAGGTTGATTTGTTGTAATATTTTAAACCCTACTAATGTGACCCAGTGTTATTCTTACAACGATATTTTTTTATTAAGAAACCCCAAAATCGTCACCTCTTGAATATATGTTGTAAAATTTCTTTATTACCCAAAAAGTTTTTCCTTTAAGTTTTCCTCCTTTTCTGGATGAATTTACCTCGTTTCATCCCTCAGAATTATAACAACAACAACAAAACAACATTTTTTATGTATTATGAAGAACTATTTAAAGATATTTAGCCTTGTTATTGTTCCTTTTTCCTGTGTATAAATATTATGATGTACACAAACCAATGATCTTTATGTTTTCTGTTTTGTCATTATGACTGTTACAGTATCTTTACATGATCTTGTATGTAATAAGTTTATATTATATGAGCGACAGGTGCACTAACACTTCATAACATCAGTGACTCGACAGCACAACCTAGAACAGTTTTCCTCTGCGTTTGTAATGTCTGTACAAAGGAGACGGGCAGCTGCTCGAAGATCTCTTTTGGAGAAAACTGTTGATTTTATACTCGAAAAATGTAAGTATCACTCCTTAAAAATAATATTACCCCAGAATGAATTGCATTGTTAGCCCACCCCAAAATAATATTAAATGCTGACCAAAACTTAATTATATAACTTTTTATATACTAAAAATATAATTTAATATAACAAGCAAAATGTAATTTGTTTTGTCATATGTTGATAAAAAGAGTGAAACATCTCAATTGTCAGTCAATCGATGAATTAATGCATACATTAATTAAAAAATTATATTGTATATACTGACTGTGGGAGCCATTAGTTATTGTTGATGTTGTGGTGGTTGTCTACACTAGAGGGCAGTGTGCTTGTGCTACAGTATCCAAGTTCACGGTGGCACAGGCGCGCCAGCTAATTAATACACAGGTGTAGCGGGTGGGGAATTATGCTAGGGTGGCGGGGAGATCACACGGTTTTTACCGCTGGCACGCCACAGCTAGATTAGTCCTCACGTTTGCATATACTTTGAACTCTGTAAACTATTTTTCTATTAAATGGGAACACCACCCAAAGACGCTAAACGTTGTGGACTTTAAATTCATCCGAAGTGGACAAATAGCGCGTCAAAAACAGGATCTAGCCCTCACCCTGCTGAGTGTCTGATTAATGTTAAGACAGTCACTACACTGACAACAATAAGAAAAATGAATAAATGAGTAAAAGAACAAATAAAAGTAACCATCACAATAAACAAATGCATATACAAGTCAACAACACATGAAACAAAGCTTTATTCAAACTACAAGCATGTATTTACAGGCGCTGAACACCACATCCATCAGTTCCCATTCTGATGAATTCACCAGAGGCCTTCGTCCCAGAGCTTGTTACTGCGCTGCGCTGCACTTCACAATCTGAGGCAATAAGGGCAGGTGGAGAGATGGAGGGTCTCGTAAGGGCAGGTGGAGAGATGGCACCTCATCCATGAGGTGTCCATGGCACCACTTCCAGGATGCACCTCTGGGCTCCTCATCCTCAGTGCTCACACCAGTCTGCAGACATTTCAGATACTACAAAAATGCACAAACATTATACAAAAGCAGTCATTTTAACACACAATGTCATTTGATTTATCTATTAAAAATTTGAAACTTTATATTTGAGTAAAATCCCTAAAACAAATGCTGCCATCATCTTTCCTTGCAGGTCCTGCTCCACCACAAAAGCTCGGCAGCAAATGCACAGAAATCAAGAATCAGAAAAAGTGTTGTAATTTCTCTACTTGAATTTACAATAATTCAAATAAACTACAACTTAAGATTTAACAGATTTTGTTATCCATTTCTGTAGTATACTCACTCAAAGCCTTTCATGACAGCATTCAGCATCACGAGCCTCTCTCCACCGGATAAACACACGCGTCTTCTTCTGTCCCTGTAACATACACTGCTCAACACTGCATTTACATGCTGAGGTTGATGTGTTAACTCACTTTTAATCCAACTTAAATGTTCCTCGATATATCAACACTAATAAGGGACAAATGAAATATAACATGTTTAGTTACTTTATAGATTTGTTTGTTTGATTTGTATAGAAAGTAGCCATATTCGGACGCACTATGTGCGTACGTCCAAATCTCGCGATAATTAGTAGGCCTACGTCACCTAGATAATTCTCGCCTACTCATTTATGATTCGTACATACTTTTCGCTCGCCTACTCTTTTTCCCATACTATTTAGTAGGGAAGTATGCGGTTTCGGATGCAGCCCATCACCTGTCACCACCACCTGCACTCAATCCCCGTCTCATTCACCAGCACCATAAAAGACTCACCCGTTCATTTCTTCATTGTCTGGTCTCGTCGATAGATCCGACCTCAGACTCCTACTACGCTACTGGCCTGATACCTACCTGATTCCAGTCCTTCACCTGATCGTTCATCTTCAGTCCTGTTCCCGTTCCTCTGGATTCCCTCTTCAGCCTGCCTACCGATTCCTATCATCCTGCACAGATAAGAGACTTTGAATCAGACTGTTCTGAGATAGGCTACCTTCAATTATCCTCCAACCCGTTACACACCTGCCATTCCTCATTGTGCATCTGTTTCAATAAACCAGTTCAACTTACCAGTCTGTGTCTTCCGATCCCTGACACTTTGAGGTAGATCAGCATCTGTAATAAGTAGGGATGTAATGTTCACAAAATTTAGTTCGGTTTGATAGGACCGTTGTGTCGCAGTTCGTACGTTTTCGATACAGCAAAAAGAAAGAAATTTCCTTGATTTAAAAAATAATAAATTATTAAAAGAAAAAATATTTTTAAATAAGTGTGAGTCTTGAAACTTTTAGTTTAATGAATGGGGGTAACCTTTGAAGGATTAACAAATTATGATTTGGTCATCACATTAAAAATAACATGTAGCCTAAATATGATAATATTTGAGTTTTGAAGTGCTGGAAAAATTACATGTTACATGTACTTGAAAGCATTTTACTATTTCTGCCAAACTTTTAATGGTTACAGTGTTACATTAAATCCATGGTGAATGTTGCTGATCTGTGGACTTAAAACCTATACATTATTCACTGCACAATGTTTCTCCTGGTTTCCACGTCAAAACGTGAAAACGTTTTTGATCTAACACAGATCTACAGTTAATAACGGAGACATTTGAATGCTTTCTTACTAAATCTCGCCGTGATGTTATTACTTCTGTGGCGAATTCAAATGAACTAAGATGGGTAAAGTGCTGCGCACATTTTAATATAAAAACATCAAGCGCTATATCGGACGCTTTTGTATCGTTATACCGACAATGGTTTACATCTATAAATAGCCTACCGATACAGCTTTAATCGCACAGTTTTTTTCTTGAGTTTGTGGACATTTAATGATTTTCCTAAGATAACTGATGTTTCAATAAATTGTTTACAAGCTGTTTTGTATTGACGTTTTTCCACTGTAGAAACTGACTGAGCGATTACATATCTTTTGATGTTTATATTGTGCTGTATGTAACAAGTAGTAAAGTGGTAGAGATTCATTTTCGGTTTTGGACGAAATAGTTTTGTAGGGCCAAAATCAAGGACCATATGGTGACATTTCAATAGCGCTTCTCAGGTGGCACGTCTTAAAGGGATAGTTCACCCAAAAATCTTTCATTACTTACTCGCCCTCGTGACATTCCAAATAAAAGATCTTCAGAATAAAAGCCTAAATTCAAAGCGATTCAGTCTCTTCAGAAAAGTTATGGACTAAACCGCTCATCAATCTCTTTATGAACTTTTTAAAGTACCAAAGTGGTAGTTGTGAATTTTAACTTTTGGGTGTATCCCTTTAAATGTGTCAGGGTCTATTGTTGAATCATGAATATTTTTGGCTGCCGACATTTCAGTGTCTCACTAAAAAAAAAATACTTCATTATCGTGAAAGACAATCGTGATGATTTAGTTTTCGTTCTTCTACAGATCATGACACGCCGGGAGAGAGCAAAGTAATTTGCAGCATTCTGTGAAGAAAGAGAAGAGAAGTCCTATTATTACCTTACCGAGCTTCCTGCCGACTTCATAGCTCCAGCAACCGACGTCTGTTAAAAGAAACATAAGAAGAGTTGACATGAAAACTGCTTTTTACCTGAGTTGACATGAGTAAAGACAGATATAATATCACAACACAAGTTTGTCTGTATTGTGTTGTGTTGGAGTCATGACAGTCAACTTACAAATAATCTCATTCTCAGATACAGTGTCCCCTGTCGGTCCGGCATGGGGGACATCAATCATCTCCCCAGTCTGACGTGGCACAGACTGGAACTGGAGGAACATCATCTCCCCAGTCGGGTGGCAAGTCATTCTGTAGAAGGTCTTCTGATCTTTCTTCATAAAATCTATATATGAAGTACTTAAACCACTTGTGGAGACAGACAACATCCAATTTAAGCCGCTTCGATGGGTGTCTTTGCAGGAGAGAGCAAAGTAATTGGCAGCATTCTGTGAAGAAAGAGAAGAGACGTCCTATTATTACCTTAAACTTCACACTCGTTCTCTTTGATTAAAGCTGAAATAGCTAAATATTACTGCTTTACCCACACAACCATTATATTACTTGGTTCTATTTTGTATGATTTAGAATTGCAAGTGTTCTTTGCTGAAATTAAGATCTTACCTTGTGATACGCCATCTCTTGTCCAGATGTTGTAATTTAGCATATCCAAGTCATCTGACGTTGGAAATTCCCCACACACCAGTGTAAACATGAGTACCCCGAGTGACCACACCGTCGCAGGTTTCCCGTGATACAAGCCGAATAAGTTATACTCAGGGGGGCAGTACTCTTCTGTGCCTGGAAAAAAGAGAAAAAAGTATTCATTAGCATGCAAGAAATGATTTGATGCTATTGATTCAGAATGGTGGATCCCATTACATGATACTTTGTAAGACCTTGACGGCTTCTGTCATCTAAGTTTGAGACCCACATTACAGCTCTGAGGAATAATACACACCAGCAAAGGACGTGTATCCCGCGTCGGTCAGGATTTCGCCGCATCCAAAGTCAATCAATTTGACATCCAGGGTATCCGGGTTGATCAGGAGGTTTTCCAGCTTGATGTCGCGATGCAACACTCCACGTTGGCAGCATGTTTGAGCTGCAACTGCTGCCTGATGCATAATGACCTTTGCCACGTTCTCTTCGATGTAGTAGTCGTGCCGGTCTAGATATTCGATCAAGCTCTCACAGGGTGTAGGGAACTCTAGAACCATGATGTAACGATTTGGCTCTTCGTCCCAGTCCAGCAGCTGGATGATCTCGGGAACCCTGGGGCCTTTGTTGGCGAGAATTAGCAGACCGATCTCCAGTGGAACGGGTTCAGGATTATCCTCCTAGAAGAAAGACAATTCTTATGATCTTACATGGAGAAAAGATGTAGAACACTACTAATACTGACAATAGCAGTTTGTCCATTGAAAAATTGACTGAGAGAAACAGAGTACTTACAATGTCGATCCACTCAATACCCACGGTATCAGCGAATTTCAGCGCCACCTAATCAACAAAACAAAAAATGGATTTGTGTTAGAATTATTAACAATGTGTGTGCAGTTCATATTTCAGCCATCAACCTTGAACAGACCAGTTCAGTTTCATGAATTTAAATTCTAATCAAGTAGAGCATGTCTAACAATTTAAAAGTAGAGTTATTCGAATAGACGACAGTGCAAGAAAACTTTGATAGATAATGCAAGTAAAATAAGTGTTACCTTAAGGCCATCTTTCAAGCGAGTCCCAGCATAAACGCTTCCAAAGCCGCCTTCACCGAGCTTCCTGCCGACTTCATAGCTCCAGCAACCGACGTCTGTTAAAAGAAACATAAGAAGAGTTGACATGAAAACTGCTTTTTGCCTGAGTTGACATGAGTAAAGACAGATATAATATCACAACACAAGTTTGTCTGTATTGTGTTGTGTTGGAGTCATGACAGTCAACTTACAGATAATCTCATTCTCAGATACAGTGTCCCCTGTTGGTCCGGCATGGGGGACATCATCTTCCCAGTCTGACGTGGCACAGACTGGAACTGGAGGGACATCAACACAACAGTCAGCCATTTCCAAGCCTGGAGCTGACGTGGCACAGACTGTAACTGGAGGGACATCATCTTCCCAGTCTGGAAGGACATCATCTTCCAAGTCTGACGTGGCACAGACTGTAACTGGAGGGACATCAACACAACAGTCAGCCATTTCCAAGCCTGGAGCTGATGTGGTGCTGACTGGGACCTGGGGGACGTCCACACTCCAGTCTGCCACATCTCGGACAGGAACTCGACGGACGTTGGCTCTATAGGAGGCCACATCTAGGACTGGAACTCTATAGTCAGATGTGGCACAGATCGTAGCTTGGAGGACGTCAACAATCAAGACAGAGCTCAAAGAGTTGAGGATGTCGGCACCCCATTCCGACAAATCTCCCACTAAGTCCTGGAAGGCGTCTTCGCTCCACTCGTCATCGACTTCAGCATGACCAGGTTCCTCTGCAACGCTGAGGACATCAGCCTCACTGGTACAGGGAACATCCTGAGAAGTCTGATCTAAAGAGGGAATTGATATAACCAAAAGATGGTTTTAATGAAATACTATTAATAAAAGATTAACCAAAACCATATTCATTAGACACTAATATTGGTGCAGCTAATGTAATTAATGAAGCGAGTTTTTGGGAGCATTCACAGAGGTCTAATTTGTGCATTCTGCTTCCTCAGTTGTCGGTCAGTGAGAATAGGCGAGAATGTTCTGTTCTCTGTTTAAGTGTCAAATTAAAAATACTTCAAATTTTAAAACATACACCAAGTCCCCTGCATTAAATTTCATTTAGTTGTGTGTGTGTGTGTGTGTGTACATTTGCATCATACATGCAAATGTAGAATTCATTGATTTGCCATCTGATTAGCACAACATCTTCATTTTCAGACAATGAATTTGGCCAACTGGGTAAACGTCATGCAGCATAATTATAATTCGTGAGCAATTTCACATTCAATAAAATTTGAGGTAATACAGAGGTAATACATTTGAATGTCTATTTAAATGCATTCACATATCTGTCATCAAAGATGTGTAGTTTCTATTATATGTCAAGCATATTATGTTACTGAATTCTCTAGTAAAGTTTTCAATTAATGGTTAAGCATTATTATTTATAAGACTATAAAAACAGAACTTTACATATTCTACATATACCAATTACATTGACATGTCTGGTCCTTTTACTTACCTTGACTTGAGCTGGTCTTGATGGTTTTTGCCTTCCTCCTCTTGCCTTTCTCCTTTTTGTGTAAATTGTCCACACTGTCAGAAACATGTGCACAATTAACACAAGAAAAGTTTGCTCCCATTTTGAAATGCTAAATAACTACGCTGCAATAAATGCCAGTAGAAATTTGTCAGCAAAGTAATGAAGAGAATGTGAGAAAGTTTGCTTTTAATCGACCAGTGTTGTGTACTGTCTACTAGTACTGTGACGTCACGTTCTATAGTGCGTTCCACTCATTCCACTGATGCTGTTTATAAAGATTTTGCTTTATTGTGGAAGGATGTTGTTTTTTTTGTTTTTATAGAAGTCATAGGAAAGAAAAGACGTATTTCATTATAAATTTGTTAATTATTTTGGCGAAATTTCATATTCATAAATGTAAATTCAGTGCTAAAAAACCTAACTTTGTACTTTTTTTCAACGATGTTGTACATTATATTAAGCTGATTTCTGGCTCCAACAACAAAAAGGCAATCAAAACTGTCAACATATGGTCCTTTTTTTCTTTGTGATGGCCCTTATGCTTCCCCTGGCAAAACTGTTTTGTATTATTTTAATGTCATTGTTTTGTATATTGTAATGTATATTGTGTTACTTGTACTGTGTTTTTGCAATAAAAAAAAAAATTCCACTGATGCTGGCTCTGCATGCCGCGTAACTGACAATTCGATGTATGAAAATACTGAAATAATACACACTGAGATACTTTTACTCAAATGCACAGGTTTTATCGAATTTAATGTAAACTCTTTTTAATAATGATGTCTAGCCTGAAAAGAGAGAGACACTTTAAGCAGCAGTTTAATAATTAAAAGATCGCTATCTCGATTCAAACAAACACACAATCTTACTTTAACGACTAAACATTTGACACGGTTTTGATCTAAAACATTTGGCAACGACTAAACATTTGACAAAAATTGACCATTATGGTAATATAGGGATACTACCACAGAGCGATCGAACATTCAAATCTGCATTAGCTATGTGCTGCGCCACTGAATAAAGCTTGTTATACCGTCAAACACTGAACTCTTGGTTGATTAAACCTTACACCTGACATTGTTTTTCCTGAGACCCGAAGCTTTTCAGTTTGAGGCGCGAAAAGCAGTTCAGTTTGTCCATAACTGAAGCCTTTTAGTCTGAGGCATGATGCCTTGTCTTCATATGTCTGAGGTCTGAGGATGTCCTAAAGGACATCGTACTCCATGTTCATACGAAGGAGAAGCCACAATCATGTTCTGTGTGTGGAAAGAGTTTTTCACTGCTGACTAATTTACATGGACATGAGAAAACTCATACTGGTGGTGTGAGAGAGTACATGTGCTTTGAGTGTGAGAAGACTTTTACTACAGCGGACATGTTAAAACAGCACCAGAGAATTCACACTGGGGAAAAACCTTACAAGTGTTCACACTGTGACAAGATCCAGTCACTCATCATCTCTGAAAACACATGAGAGGATCCACACTGGAGAAAAACCTTACAAGTGTTCACACTGTGAAAAGAGATTCAGTCAGTCACAACATCTGAAAAAACATGAGAGGATCCACACTGGAGAGAAGTTTCTCCATTGAAAGTCGCCTGAAGATGAGGATCCACACAGTGGACAACCCCTGTTTGCAGTATTTAGGTGGATCAAACTCTTCCTCTGTGTTCTTGTAACTCCTCACCTCTCTCTGCTGTGATCATGAGATACTCATTGCTGCACTGTAAACAGAATTGTGAAATTTACAGTAACTTGCTGGCAGCATTTAGCAAGTAGTCAGTTGCTGTAGTTAATTTCACAGAATGCCTACTGTAAATTTAATCTCAGTAACTTTAAAAATACTGTAAACATTAATAATAATCACAGTACTGTTTTATCACCAACAATATTTTTTAAATAATTTTTTTAAATTACTGTAATATGGATTGCTGCAGTCATTTTGTGTACTCTAAAATGAAGACACTGTTCTTGACATTTAATGACATCTTTTCACACAGAATAAAAATATATATATATATATTGAATAAAAAAACCTAGCATACATTTTTTTAAATAGGTAAACAATTTCTGTGAATTTTTGTTTTGTTTTGTGTACAACAACACTTCTGAAAAAAAAAATCATGTTCAAGCTTTATTAAAATGATCGGTTAAAATGAGAAATGTATAAAAGACTACTTTGAGTGTAAATTGCAGGTTAAATTTTTCACGAAGATAATGCAACATGCTTACTAAACGAACTGCACACAATAGTTTTTTATGTTGTTAATACCAAAATGCTGCATATAATATGAAAAGTTGGTACGTTTTACAGTGGTTTTAAGCAAGCCCCCTCCATTCTGGGCTGGGCGTGACGTCCAAACACACAGAGTAAGTGCATTACCGCCCACGCTTGACTGACGTCATCACCCAGATACTGTAAAAAAACATGCTACCCTTTGAAGAAACCACAATAAATGTTATTTTAACGCATTTTAGACAGAAATTTTAACTATATACATACTGAGCACTTTAATTTACACATTAATTGGCTGTGGTGGTTAACCTGCAATTTACACTTTATTTATTTAAAAACAGCAGGATATTAAACTGTAGAAATTGGTTCCTGAGCGCTGTTTTTCTCCCAGAACTCTTAAACTGGACCTGACCTGGTTAACTTACTAGGCTGGAGTCTTACCTGCAGTGGAAGAAATTAAATAGTAATGTAAAAGTTTATAAGCATAGATGGGTTGATGACAAGTTTGGTTGGCTAAATCAAATGATCCAATCAACATGCAATCATACAATGTCCACTTCTCTATCCAAAAGTCACCTCCCAAAAGACGACGAATCTTCCTGTGTACATTTGTTTAAATTCTTAATATTCTATAAACTCTTAATATTCTATAAAAAAGTGTAGCCTATCTTTATTATTATTTATTATGCATTTATTAAATAACCAGGGGGGTTGATTGCGATTTCACTTTTTTCATTTTAAATAGTGTGTAATGTTGCGGTTGGTGCATGAACAGTATCTGCAAAGTTGCAGCGCTGAAAGTTCAATGTAAGCAGAGATATCATCTTTTAAAAATCAGGAAGTTTAATGCCTACAAAAACGACTCGATTCGGACTACAGCTGGGTTTTAGACGTCACTAGACATCTATTTAGACATCACCTCTGGAATATGCAAAAAAGGGCATGTGCATATTTATGCAGCTCATCGAGTGTGTTGTGTTCACACAGCTGTCAGGTCTTCTGTGTTCGGGCTTCCCACGGACACTGTACTTTGTCAACAATGGATACAATTTATGTTTGATTATGTTCCTGAAAATGACGATCGTAATTTAGCTCTCTGTGCTGCGCATTTTACGGAAGACAGCTTCCAGAATCTCCACGAATTCAACACCGGATTCAACAAGAAACTGTTACTAAAACATGAAGCAGTTCCAACTTTAAAACCAGAGGCAGCAGTTGTTGGGCCACAACCTGTAAGTAGGCTAAGACTTAATCATTTTAAATGTATTTGCATGTAATTCCCGACGTAGCCTTGTGGTTTTTTTTTTTTTTTTCAAATGCCAGTGCTGGCTTTATAGCCACTAGGCTGCTAGTTATGCTATTTTGTGTCTACGACAAACGCGTACAAACATTATGGACCTGAATTTTGTATAAGTACCAATGTTGTAAATGTAATTTTTCATATATGTTCTATGACGTCATTTTCGATTTGATCAAGAACTAATGCCAAGCTGTTTAGTAGCCAGTCAGTTGCTATTGTTGCCAGTCAGATGCTATTGTATAAAACAAACGTGTATAAAGTTAAAAAATTTAGCTAATTATTAGTCAGAAATGTTTAATAAGAGCCGTGTGTGGTGAGTTTCTGCTTGACTCTGTTCATCGCGGTTTTCCCGGTTTGATTCTGCCTCAAACTGATACTGCAGTTCGACACATATTTACATCTGGACCGGAGCTCATGACATGCACGTTTCGCCCGTAAAGGTAATGGGCGTTAACCTTCCGGACAACGTAAGCGACAGTTTAGCCAATCACAACATACCGGCCCAAACTAACCAATCTGAGCCCACAGCCTGTTTCTGAGGGAGTGGTTTCATAGACTCAGGAAGTCAACCGCTCGTTCGAGGACAGAGGAGAAAGCGGCTTACAATAAAGGAGAAGTTTAGTGAAAAAAGAAAAACCACGGATACATGTTTTATTGCACCCTATAAACATAATCATGCAAAGAAAAAATAGCAGTCAACCCCCCCTTTAAATTAGCCTGGCTGCGCCCTCCTACGCACTTCCACTCAATTTCATTTTCCTTCAGTACTACGTCTGGGACTGCTGTATATTCTTAGGTTTCCAGAACTCTTTTTTTGTAGGACCAATCAGCGATAGAGGGAGTGGCTGAAAACAATGACGTTGATGTAGCGCGTCAGTTTGAGTTCAGTATGGCAGCAGAGAAAGACGTGAGAAAAGCTATTCGGTCCGTTGTTGGAAAAGAAACTGCCGAATATACAGAAATTAAAGCCGGATTGTTGTCGTCTCACCTCGTTGCACTAACGGAGGACCAAGTGAAGGAGGCAGAAAGGTTGTGCTGGCTGGGCAGCTCGTGCACGATGACGTGACATTTTGGATGGATGCTGGTAGCCTGGTGTTCGGAAGCCCCGAGTCCTGGCTGCTAAACTGTTGTTGAATATGCACTCAGGAGTTATGTCAGTAACTTAGCTCATATTCCCAACAGTAAATTTACTGATTCTTGTGATGAGTAGAACATTTTGAGCCCCTTTGTAGTTACTCATGCAGGAGGTTGGGGTGTCAGTTTTACATGTTGTAAATCATACAAATTGGTTGTAATTTTTAAAAAATAATTGTCATAAATAAAAATGTGAAAACCCATACTTTGAAGACCATAATTTGATTTTCAGTTTTAGATGGTTAATTTGTTTTAATAAAAAAACTAAATTCCATATAAAAATGTACAAACACATAGTTTGAAGACCATAATTAAGGTAATTAAGAAACAATAAGACGTAATATGAAAAATTGTTGTTTATTACACATCTGCAGATAGAGACAGATCATTCACTGTACAGCATTTGCGGCAGATCAGAAATGACAGCAGCGGCGTCCACATATTTGTAATGATTAGACACAGCTGAATGAATACGACCGTTGAATGAATATATCACTGTCCTTCGTGTCAAATATACATTTCAAATTAATAGTTGTTCCTAGATTAACATACCCTGCAGCTCTCATTGACTGAAATCCTATTGTAAACATAATCCTCTGATCAATTCAGACTCGCTGTTTCCCCTTTCACACAGAGATTCCAGAAAATACAAGGATAATGTGACCCAGTATTTGTCCCGGGATTGTTTGATTTCGGTTCATTCACACTGCAAGTGATTTGCCGGGATCTGTAAGTGCGTTCACACACAACCCGTAAAAATCCCGGGAAGACACATGACGTCAGGATGAGACGTATAACGGACGCGTCGAAAACATGTAAACGCGCATACCGTACACGCGTATACCGTTCCACAAAGCTGGTGAACGATCTCAGCTTCAGTACGGATAGTGAGGCGCTCCTGGTCTCTGCTTCGCTCCAGTTTGCAGGTATTTGTTCGTCCTTTCTTTGTTGATGACGAACACAAACTTTCTTCTAAGAGCAACAGAGTCGCGCGATGGCACGAGCGTCATCACTATGACACACCCTTTACGGCATTGGTCCTGGCTTTTGTTCACACAGCGCGCGTTCCGGGACTGATTACGGCAATGTTACTAGGTCCCCACCCAGATAGCAAACTGACATTGAATCAACGTGGAAATATGACATCGAAACAAGTTAAACAACGTTGATCTGACATTGTTTTGCTCATCGAATTAACGTTGAACCAACGTCAGACGCGTCATTCTTTCAAAACTAACGGAAAATCAACTTGAAATCAACGTTGTTTCAACGTTAGGAAAGCAAACCAATTTTCGATTTTCATTTAGCTTTGAAGAATGCCGCGTCTGACGTTGGTTCAACGTTAATTCGATGAGCAAAATCAACGTTGTTTCAATGTCATGAGAGACGTCGTTTCCACGTTGATTCAATGTCAGTTTGCTGTCTGGGCAACCCGGGATCAATCCCAGAATCAATCCCAGGTCGTGTTTGCGTTCACACAGAAGGCGTTCTGGCAATTTCCCATTTCCTGGGATCAACTCGCTGTGTGAAAGGGGCTGTTTCCAGCCGTTTCGGCGCATGACATACGTCACGACCACACGTTAGTGATTGGCTATGGCAGATCCTGAGTGACTCTGGGCAGATCCAATAGTTTTGAACTTTAACAGAGAACCCGCCTACAAGGAAGTAAACGTTTCTCAATGGAAAGAGGCCAGACTCTATGTAAAAATGAAATGTACTAGAGTCTGGTTGAACCAGGCTACCTTTAAATGACCAAACTTCAACAACATAAGGGCAGATTCCTTTTAGCGCTGCTGATGGCTCGAGTGATCCAGTATTCCAATGTATATAAAAAAGCTTTTATTCGATTCCTCCGTCCTCGTTTCTTTTCCTCGGTTCCTTCCCTCGCGTCCTACAGGGGGTGGAGCTGAGACGTGAGGAAAGGAAGCGAGGAAAGGAAACGAGGATGCACAAATAAGAAATGAGAAGCACCCCAAGTGTCCTGTGCTCACCACACGCCGGCTATAGGTGGAGACGAGAGATTTGACTAAAGGGTGATGTGTGGCTAACTTACACAGAAGAGATTTTGTTGTTCAGCAGATGAAAATAAACTACTTACCATGGATCTTCATGTGTTGTTTCAGGTGACTTTTAAAAGAGAAACTTGTCCCGCACTGATCACACTCGTGTAGTTTAGCTCTACTGTGGATCCTCTCATGTGTTTTCAGAATTGATGATTGACTGAATCTCTTGTCACAGTGTGAACACTTGTAAGGTTTTTCCCCAGTGTGAATTCTCTGGTGCAGTTTTAAATCGTTTGCTGTAGTAAAAGTCTTCTCACACTCAAAGCACATGTACTCTCTCAGACCAGTATGAATTTTCTCATGTATATGTAAACTAGTCAGCCATGAAAAACTCTTTCCACACACAGAACATGAATGTGGCTTCTCCTTCATATGAACACTCAGGAGGTGTGTCTTCAGGTTTGATGCCCAAAGAAATGATTTGCCACACTGATCACATGTGAACGGCTTCTCTCCGGTGTGGATCATCATGTGAGCATTAAGGTTTGATGATCGACTGAAACTCTTCCCGCACTGATCACATGAGAACGGCTTCTCTCCAGTATGAACGCTCATGTGTCGCTTCAGGAGACTTTTAATAGAGAAACTCGTCCCGCACTGATCACACGTGTGTAGTTTTTCTCCAGTGTGGATCCTCTCGTGTGTTTTCAGAGATGATGATCGACTGAATCTCTTGTCACAGTGTGAACACTTGTAAGGTTTCTCTCCAGTGTGGATCCTCTCATGTGTTTTCAGAGATGATGAGTGACTGAATCTCTTGTCACAGTGTGAACACTTGTAAGGTTTTTCTCCAGTGTGACTTCTCTGGTGCTGTTTTAACATGTCCGCTGTAGTAAAAGTCTTCTCACACTCAAAGCACATGTACTCTCTCACACCAGTATGAGTTTTCTCATGTCTACGTAAATTAGTCAGCCATGAAAAACTCTTTCCACACACAGAACATGAATGCGGCTTCTCCTTCGTATGAACTCTCTGGTGTTTCTTCACGTCTGATGCACAGAGAAATCTTTTGCCACATTGATCACATGAGAACGGTTTCTCTCCGGTGTGACTCCTCGTGTGAATCTCAAGAAATTGTTTGCTTTTGAGACTCTTCCCACACCGAGTGCAGGTGAAAGATTTCTTGGCTCTTCTTTTCTTTAAAAATGTCTGTTTAGTCTCTGAGCGACTCAAAGGTTTTCCTCCAGGTTTGACATGATGTTCCTCCTTCACTTCACTCAGTTCTTCTCTCTCCTCCTTCACTTCTTTCAGTTCTTCTCTCTCCTCCTTCACTTCTCTCAGTTCTTCTCGCTCCTCCTTCACGTCACTCAGTTCTTCTCTCTCCTCCTTCACTTCTCTCAGTTCTTCTCGCTCCTCCTTCACGTCACTCAGTTCTTCTCTCTCCTCCTTTACTTCTCTCAGTTCTTCTCGCTCCTCCTTCACGTCACTCAGTTCTTCTCTCTCCTCCTTCACTTCTCTCAGTTCTTCTCTCTCCCCGCTCTCTTCCATCACGTCTGACATGAAAGAAACAATTATTACATTTAATTTTCAGTACATCAAAATAATTCAAAGAGCTGCTCTTCTCTCTAGGAATATGCCAAAGTCTTATGCCGCGTTCACAGCAAACGCGAATCGAGTGTCTGGCGCAAATGATTTCCATGTTACGTCACTGTAAAGACAAGTCTACGCTAGGGATGTTAACCGATGACCGATGGTTGACCGTATCAACGTTAACCGATCAAAGTTGACGGTAGTCTGTGAAAAAAAATAAATAAATAAATTTGCCGCGAGGTCACAGCGTTTGGGTTCGCGTGCACACCGGACGCGCACTTTCTCATCAGTGTATGGCCAGCAAAATTGTTATGTTTAATGACATGAAATGAAGATAATGTCAGTTCTATGTTATGATTGTACTGTACAATTAAATACAATCGTTGCTGAGTCTGCAGTCTGAAAACTTTAACGTTACATCAGAGCATCCGTTAACTGAATGAATTGAGAATCTCACCTGAAAAATCCAATAACATCAGCAATTGTCATTCAAGCAGCTGATTTCTGTAAATGAATGCAAAACTACACGTATATTGCGCATAGGGTGCAGTCAGGATACATTAGCAACGATCTGAGACAAAAATAATTTAAATTTGATAAAACTATGTAAATGGCGCTCTGTGGCGCAGCAGGATTTTGAGCACGGTCCTGAGTCGTCGCTGGGCGCCGCGGACAGACGCTGAATGGTGCCGCCGGTGTGTACACTCATAGAGAATAATGTGTTCGAATTTGAAAGATGTTTCTCTCCGCGGCACTGAGCTTCTCGTCCGGTGTGCGACCCCCTGGACTCGTGTTTCGCGCTGTATGGGGATTTTAAAAAAAGTGACATGAGTGGAAGGACAGCGCTGGGGGTGTGTGCGCGCATATTTTAAAACCAATCGGTTAACCGGTTTCAACCGGCTAATGAGGCTCGGTGGTCGGTCAAGAAAATTTTTAGTTTTTGCCATCCCTAGTCTACACGTGTCTGAAGGTCCTGCGGTGTGAATGAGGCATTTAGCACGACGTGGCGGGCAAGAATTTGCCTCATTCGTGAGTCCAGTTCACGCAAATGACGCGAATTGAGAGTCTGGCGCGAGTGATATTATTTGGTGCTTTTTGTGGACTGTGAAACAAATTCGCGTCAAAGCCGTGTTGAAAAAACGGAACTGTGGTGTCAATTCGCGCCGCGTTAACCAACCAGGAGCCTGCTTGCTGCGGTCACGTGATGAAGTGATAAACAGGGGCAGGCCTGGTTTTCAGTTTATAATGTTATCTAATGTGTTTGGCCTCAATAACAGGTGGGACAACAGGTCATCAAACTGGTCGCGTGACAAGCGAAAGTACCGCTGAAAGCGGCCGTCATTAAGGAGCAAATGGTGGAGCAAATGGTGAAACTTGCCAAACTGGGAAAGCCTCCGGAGGGTCTGGTTGACGCAAGTACGGCGACGATCTACAGAGCAAATACCGAGCGGTGACTCTCGATGGATGCTCGATCAACATAAGCCATCTTGCAAATGGGCAACCACGTAGAACTGGCCCCTCTCACAAGAAGCGGATTTCACCTCAAACTTTCGCCTTCAAATTTATGCCTTTGGTAATTAAAGGTATTTAATTGGTATTTAAAGACATTCTTAACTCTTTTGGAGTAAGACAGCAAGTGTCAGGAGGACCTACTCATTGTAGTAATCATAGTCTAGATTTAATATCACATGGAATCAATGTTGATGCCGTTGAAATTCTGCAGCAGAGCGATGACATCTCAGATCATTGTCTAGTCTCATGTAAACTTTATTTAGCCAAGGCTGCAAAGCTGACTCCGTTACAAATACGTTCGACCTATTACTTCTGCTACTAAAGATTTTTTTATTAAAAAATCTTCCTGATCAGTTTCATAATCTCAGCATCCCAGATAGTTTAGACAAACTCGATATTGTGACAGAAACTTTAAACTTTTCCAGCACTTTAGACACAGTTGCTCCTTTGCGCTTGAAGATTAAAGAAAATAGGCCAACGCCGTGGTACCACAAGCACACTCAGGCCCTTAAGAGAGCAGCCAGCACAACTAGAAGAAAACAAAACTAGAAGTATTCCACATTTATTTAGTTTCCGTGTAAACATAGCCTAAATCCTAACTCTAACTTGGTAACATAACTAACTTGCTGCAGCACTAATGAACAGGGCCAGGTGTCGACTGGAGTATAGGCAAGTATACTCGACACTCGAGTATAGATGTATAGACCATTTTGCAAGATGTAAAGAACACTGGTCCAGAAGCACTTCCTGTTTCAGTTTTTTAACACTACATAAAAGCTGGGATAAAATACAACCAACAGAACATATAAAACTGAATCAAAAATTTAAACAAACATCTTTAATATGTTTTCTTTACGTGTTAAATAAAGAAAACAGTTACAAACTGAAACAGGAAGTGCTTCTGGACCAGTGTTTTTTACATCTTGCAAAATGGTCTATAGCAACTCTAAAGCCTGTTTTATGCTTCTGCATCGAATCGACGGCGTACCCCTGCAGACCCTTATCCGTCGACGCGAACCCCTCTCCGACCCCTCCGCGCACCTCCAAAAATTTGTAACTACGGGTCGAAGCGACGCAGCCAGCAAGGGCTTTGATTAGTCAGATTATACATAATTTCAGGAGTGTAGCTTTTCCGATTTCCCCCTCCCGCTATAGCGCTATTTTTAACATTTGCATCCTCGTTCTGATGGAACGAAAGGAGAGGGTCTCTATCGGGTGAGACTACATAACAACACTAGGCAGCGTTATTTAGAGAAACTACTTGTCATCAACATACAGTAGGACCCGTACGACATGCTACAGAATGGACGAAAGACCCGACGCACTACCACCTTTCACACACCCTGACATATTCAAGCACCTGGTTTATGGTAACAGTGCTTAACGTTACTGCTACGCAATGCAAGAGTTCAGAAGCTTTAAGTCATTAGAGAAACCCCCAAATCTGTAAGGTTAAACAGCGAGAATTCAGTCAAACTTGATGTTTCAGGCTTCATTCATATGTGGAAATAAATCTGATTTGAATCAGATACGTGCATTTGCACCTGCCATGCAACGTCAAGTGGACAGATAGGACATTCCCGTCAATGCGAATCGCACGTCATTAAAAAAAAGTGTCTTTTTAAAACATTTCGCGGTACAGATATATCTATAACAAATTAAACAACTCTAGTTGAATAACAGAGTATTCATTTCGTTTGTTTGTGTTAAATAAAAGGCAAACTGTTCTGAAATGTATTGCTTTGGAAATCATGCTTTGCTCACTGTTGCTCATGCTGTTGCTGCTGTCAGTTTATCCACAAGCAGTTTCTCTAAATAAACCTGGCTAGCATTGTTATAGAACCACTTTCATTTCTCTTCCTTCTCCATATCTTCCAAAGACACTGCCGTGTATCACTAAAATGTAAACAAATACTGCGCTGTGCTGTCTGTCTCTTTCTCTCTCTCTCTCTCGCTATTTCTGGCATATTTAGTCGCGCCTCTGTGTAGTTCTGAAGGCGTTGCCCCTGGCAACTAATAGTGTATCCTCTCAAAATGGCTGACCGGCTCAGACCCCGCCCAAATCATCAGTTAAATTTTGGATTAAAGAGTTAGTTCACCCAAAAATGTAAATTCTGTCAGTATTTAATCACCCTCATGTTGTTCCAAACCTCTATGTTTTTATTTGTTCTGCTGAACACAAAGGAAGATATTTGGAAGAATGTTTTAATCAAACAGATCTCATTCCCCACTGACTACCATAGTATGTATTTTTTCCTACTATGGTAGTCAATTGGGAATGATTAAAATATTCTTCCAAATATCTTCCTTTGTGTATAGCAGAACAAATAAACACATAGAGGTTTGGAACAACATGAGGGTGAGTAAATACTGACAGAATTTTCATTTTTAGGTGAACTAACCCTTTAACTTGTAAAGATCTTGATAGACAAAACGCGTAAAGGCGGGCATACACTGTGCGATTTTCGTACGATTTTGAGCCGAATTCTGACTTGTGCGACTCTTTTTCACGTCGGACCGATTTTCAGCTTTGTCGTGCGTCGTTTGTCATGCAGTGATCGTGCAGTGTACAGAGAGTAACGAGAGGCGATTAACCTCTCACGATCGACAATCGGATGGTCGAATGAATTTCTGGCATGTCAGAAATTTTGGTCGCTCCTCGTGACTATATCGCACAGTTGAAGCAACGCTACGAACCGATTGCCCTAAATTCAGTGTTTTTTCCCTCACTGCACCTGCGCGAAAACAGAAGTTTAACCATTTCATCTGCAGCAAAAATAAAATTAAAATAAAAACGAAAAGAGAGAGAGCTTTAAGTTCTGTGGTTCAAACTAGCTACAAATTACTGTTGCTTACCTCCAGTTCGTGTTGCAAAATGGATAATATTACCCACGTCTTCCAAGCCACCTGCGATGTAACACCTCTTTTATTAATTTGTTAAACAATGTTTTTGAAATAAACCTGTTTTTAATTTTCATTGATGATAATTATGGCAATGTTTGGAGATATTATAGACTGTTAATAGCTATTTTATATGCCTATAATTCATTGTAATCAACCTAAATGTTTTAGGCAATTTTTAATGAGGAGCAAAATTATGTAATATTTTATTATCCTCACAGCACGTTGGTTATGTGCTGTGAAAATATTGCGCGGCAAATTAATTACAATAGCGGATTAATTTAATAATAAAATTTGCCTATAGGCCTCCCCTAATAATGATAATACAATAATCCTAATTATAATTAAATGCAAAAACTGAAAATGCTAAATCATCTTGATATGGATAGCAGATGCTTGTTTTGACAATATCTCTGGATGTATATTGTAATGATAGATATTATAATTATACACATCTATAAGCGCAATCCAGGGGGTTATCGCAGATATTACACGTATAGTGTGAGCAGTGAAGTCGCAGCTCGACGATCGGACCGTACAGTGTGAGCACATAAATCCTGAACTTTGGCTTTGCATCGCATGCGATTTACTCGTTGAGTGTGAGTAGGTACCTTGCTGAAATCACACAGACATCGCACAGTGTATGCCCGCCTTAAGGGTCACAACTCTTTGTTAAACACAGATCTTATTTTTTGCGATTTTCCAAAAGTCTATGGGGGAAAATGCATTTGCTTTTCGACTGAGGGAACCCATGTGCCGCTAGCTTCCGAGTTGTCCTAGAAAGTGACGTCATCACTTCGGCACTCTATTGGAAACAAATCCATATACAAAACATATTACAGCATTTAGCCCTTACAAACACCCATACTCGCCAATGTACACTTAAATAAATAGAAAAATAATATGGGCCAACATTTCTAAAGAATGATTTTAACACCTTGTTGAATCAATGCCACGTGGAATTAAGACAGTTTTGAAGGCGAAAGGGGGTCAAAAACAGTATTATGCTGCGTTCCAGGCAGGTTTTTGAGCACTTTTGAACACTTTTTGATTTATAATCGCTAAATAGTAGGTTTTAGAAGGCAGGCAGCAACTGATGATTGAAAATGGTTTGATGTAGCTTAATGGAAAGAATTTAAAAAGTGCAGGTAAGCTTATAAGGCAATGTAGGGACTAATTATTATTTTATTTATCAGAACTTTAATATATTTTGATGTTCCTCTGTTCTGCTGTGAAGATAAAAGAAACAAGTTTCTTTTTAAAATGCTTTATCGTATTAGTTAAAACTCATATAACTACAAATAACTTTGTTAGGGAAATCTGTTAATGTTTTGTTGCGGGTTTCTGAAAAAAATAATAATAAATAAATAAAAATATCGGCCGATATATCGCACTAAGTGTTGTCGTAATGTGGTAAAAAGATGGAGACCCAGGCCTGTTATTTAGCTAAAACTATTTTAGATTGCTTAAGTCATCTGCAACAGCAAGAAAATGATTTATCAAAACTCAAAAGGTAAATAATATGCTGTAGCCTATATTTTCTAGATCATGAATAGTATTTTTACCATTCACGACTCTCACGGTGCTCTCCGCCATTTTGAAAAGATCAAAGGTTATCTCATGTCGGCAACTCGGCCATCAAAATATTCTACGAGTTGCCCAGTGGAAAATACCACATGAGGGGGTGTTCATTCATGTGCATTTTCCACGTTGGCTTTTGGTATTTACCATAATTACCATAGCACATGAACGCAATCCCGACCTCCCCAGTGGCATTTACGACATTGTGGTGGCCTTCGAGTGCGTTCTTAAACGCATAACACTAGCTTGCACACTGGATGCACAGATTACACTAATACAAAAGATTGCATTTGCATTCACAAAAATGTCACCATTTGTACAAATTGCTACACATTAGTTAAATTTAGAATTTTGCACACGCAAGTTTATTGAAGCGCATTTAGTTGAGTAAAACATTTTGCAACATTTATCAAGTTCATTGATATGCTTCCACGTGTGAATCATTTTGATACTATCATCCCATATGAGAGAGAGAGAGAAAGAGAGAGAAAGAGAGAGAGAGAGAGAGAGAGAGAGAGAGAGAGAGAGAGTTAATAAAATAAATTAATTTGAGGATTGTAAGGTTGAGTTTAAAAGATTGTATTGTATTTGCGTGTTTTAACATAAACAGTAGCATTAGCATAGGCAGTAGCAAAAAACAACTTATTTAAAATAAATCTTTGTAGATTAATCTGACATACAAGAAACATAGCCTACCTTTCTGAAACGTCATGTAGCAGCTGTTCGTGCACAAGTTCTTCTGCTTGATTCCTCTCTCTCCGCTAATATTCTATAAATATAATTCGGGCTGAAGTTGCAAGAAGTTAACGCTGCAGCGCTGGCTGCGAGAAGAAGGGTATTCCTGCACAACCGGAGACTGCAGTTTCAGGACCCCAGTTCTATGACCGCAGATTTAGGACCCTAGTTTTTCATGTCAGCGCCCCCTATCGAACTGGATCACGGACACCAATCCAACACGATCCAACAGTGAGTATACCGTTCAGTTCAGTTTTAATTTATAACGTTTAAATGAAGCAAATTGTACATAGCCAAAGTTAGAAATGCTAACTAAGAATTAATGACTAATTCTGACGAATTTAGAATTCGTGTTCTTGTTTTATTCATTACTAATTCGTGGCCATGATTAAATCCGTGTTGAGTTTTACCAGCACATTAATTAAACTTAAAAAGAGGACAAATGCATGTAAATGAGTAAGATTTACCTGTAGCTTACTGTATTAGTGTGAAAACTTGCTCATTATTTTACCATATTAGTTAAGTATAAAAACACCTTTCATAATTAAACTGCCTGGTTGCACTACAGTGTTATCAGCCTGTCGTTTTGACGTTGTTTTGCAATCATGATTGAATGAGACGTATGGCAGTTTAAATAGTTTGTTACAATTTGGTCTAATCTGCAGACCTACGCCACGCACAGTCCATGGTTATCATCTTTTAGTTTCTGTTATGTTCTGCATGGTTGTGATTTGGTTACGATCATTGTAGGACAGATGATGAAAAAATGTACTTGGGATATTTTCAATGAGATGATCTCTAAATATTCTTACAATTAGGCTCTCTTTTTCAAGATGCATAACAATCCAAAAAGGGAGATCCTTGCCAGAGTTGGAGAGATGCACCACATGTTGCAATGACTTTCACTGCCCGTTTTGTAGTTCAGCTCTGTTCCACTCAACAAAGTTGCCTTCCATTCGAAAGTGGTGGTGTCTTCTGATGGAGCGCTTCAAAATAGAAGGGTATGACACCACTAAACAATATTATATTAATATCTGTAATACTTGCTGGTTTTAATACCTTGTGCAGTTTTTTATGTTGTTTCATACATAAAATGTTTCATCTCCAGAATGTCTCCTTGCAGGAGGCTGAGCAGGTCTTCCTTTCTGGTCCGGATCATCATTACAGGTCAGATTAGATTACGAATTATTTTTTGCACAATTCCCAGTGCACCCTTTTGTTACTGATATTTCTGTTAACACAACACTGATTGTTCTCTGATAACTATTTCAGTGAAGTGGAAGAATTCAATAGAAAGATCGACAAACAGTTGAGGAAAGAAGGGAGACCATGCAATTGGTATTGGAAATATCTCTTGGTATCTCTTGGAAAAGAAATTTTCCAAGAGTTTTCTTCTGGTTAAATAAAGGTATATATTACTCTTATACCTACTTACAAATTTGGAGTTTGGAATAAGGCATTCTCTCTATACAACTCCAACAGTGCATAAGTATTAAATCAGAGATTTATATTTTAGTTGAACATGTTAAACAAATGTTTCTTATTCAATTATTAAATTACCCTCCCCCCCTCCTCCTCACTCTCTCTCAGAGTTGAATCCTACAGACTGTGCACCACCTTATGCAAAAGGTCTGTTGGTGCTGTTGTTATTGCATAAATATAATAAAAAAATTGAATCATTCTTGAGTCTTGTTGCCTCTTGAGTCTTGTTGCCTCTCTACAAGCTTTAAAATATCTGGCTGTAATTTAGTGACTGCATATACTGATTCGATATTTATTTTACCTGATAATGAGCTAATTTGTTAAACTTAATGAGGTTTATCAATATACAGTATAATTCAAGAAACTAAGACTTTCTCCACTTTTTCAGTTGTTTAAAGAATGATATCTAATTTTCGCGTTTAACTTGCACGATAAGAGACGCATATAATATTAGACATTTCATGACGGTTATTTTAGAGGTGTGTCTATCGATCCACAGACTTTTTTTTGAATGTCTTTCAGAGCTTTTCAGACTGCAGCGCGAGCGAGATATTATTGCTGGCGGGCCAGTTTTGGATATTACTTGCCAAGCTCTGATTTCTGAGAGTTGCATGCATAGACGGATTTGTGATCGTTTTTGGCTCTCACTCATTCACGTCACTAATTTTTGCATATATATTTTATTTAATTTTTGATTAGACGCTCCCCTAATCTACTACAGTAAAAAAAAAAAAAAAAAAATTCTGAAGGATGACCCACCCACATTTTTTTTTTGTTGCGTTCGACGCCCATGTATGATCGTATCATAACACCCTAAATGAGGAGAAGTCAAGTCACTTGTTTCTCAAGTAAGTTGATACCTTTTAATACTGGCATTCGTATACATGTCTAATAATATATTGACTCATCACAGGAGAGTAGCCCTATGACGATGGAACAACAAAAAGATTTGGACAATAAAGTCAACAAGCTGAAGAAGAGTGTGCAGGTAAAGCTATCTTACTATAATTAATATGGCAGTTTACTCTCACCTTCATTCATTCTTAAAACATGAACATTCAAATACAGAAAAGACTCTTCTGTTTGGATATTTTTCATTAAATAACTTTCTTTAAACTTTTAACACAGTATAGCTGCCATTTTTTTCTCTTCAGGAAATAGAACAGGACATTCAGGTTTTGGAAGATCTGCAATATGAGTATGACTTCAAGAGAGAGAGTTTGGAGGGTCAAGGTAAAATGAGAGCAATATTAAGTGTCTCTGCTCTGTGTAAAAATAATAGATAGCAATAGAAGCAATAGATAATGTACATCGTATCAGACCCCAAAGTTTACATCCACCTTGCAGAATCTGAAAAATGTTAATAATTTTAACAAAATAAGAGGATCATAAAAAAAAATTGTAGCTGTTTTTTATATCAAGAAAAAAAATTGAAATGTGACTGTTAATACTATGTGTTGTTACTTTTAGAAACTAAACTAATGATCAGGGTAAATTGTATTGTTTTCTAGGAAACATGTAAGTATGTAGCTTTAACACAGTCTCATCCCAAAAAGTCATATAACTGACGTCTTGGGACGTTTTTTGACCATACGTCAATATCCGCCTTTTTAGGGCCCCCTTAAACGTCGGTTGGTAGCTTCAGAAGGCCAGTACTAAATGAAAAATATGGCATTAAAAGACAATTAGAACATATGACACAAAAATGTACACAAGAGGAAGTGTTTCATAGATGACAGCTTCATGTACATTATCATTCTTTATATTAGTGGAGGCTGAAACAAAGGGTCGGACAACAACAGAGATGCAAACGGAGGAAACGGCCATTAAACAAATGTTTACTGTCCTAAACACAAAAACAGAGGTAGGTCAGTAAACACATCTTCACACAGAATTAACTCTAGAAATGTGGTTAATGTCTATAATGTACTGTATATAAATCAGCACTGTAAAAAAAAGTTGCTGCCTTAAATCTTTCTGTACAATCAACTTGGATGTTTAAAGGGATACTTCACCTCTGGGAAGATGAATGTGTATAATATAGTATAGAAATGTTAAATTATTTTTGAAATTCAAGCATTCTAGACTGAGAAAAGGCCGAAAATGCCTTTTTTTTTACTCATGTGCTGAAAGACGACAACTCCCAGAATGCACTTGCTTTGCCTGCCCTTACGAGGCCACTCCCAAACCACGCCTACCGGTTACAGGCGGCAGATTCCAAAAAATGGATACAACTAGGCTTGCTTTGATACATCGAGTTATTTGATAAATTTCCATCGAAATGGTGCTAAATTGCATTGTACCGGGATGTACTAGCCTAATGTAAATAACATGACTTAGACTTTCACATTAAAAATATGATGCAAGGCAGGACCATGTCAACACAGTAGCTTAGTAGCTCTGCTTATGAACTGTTTTCCTCCAATTGAAATCACTATTACTCTAAGCTAATACATTATCTAGGCTAATCCGAACTCTACTAACACTAAAGGTTTATAAAAAGAATCACAACCAATGTGAGTTATAACTTTTAATTAAAAAAATAATTAATATTAACACTTTTACACTCAAAGCTCTGCGGATTCAGCGATCTCAACAGAAGAAAATGGCATCGCTGAGATTCGCGACAGCAATAGGACCCTATCTGTTTCCATAGGCGCACAGCGAAAGGACTTAACCCGCCAGTCCGCCCCAGCTCCAGTCTGGCTGGGTTCAAGTCTCACGTCGGCCACCTCTTGTTCCTCCATCTCCCACAACTGGGTCGTCCAGGTAGCCTCGAGCATCAGATTCTCGCAACAGATCTCCGAAATCCCCTTCTGCCATTTCAACTTCAAAACTACCTTCCACCATCGTGATTAGCTAACTATTCAAACATTCTACACAGACCAAGAGGCAAGAGCCCGTTAGCTTAGCTTCTACAGAAAGATGGCTGACACGATCCTTACATTCTGTGAGTGAGATCCCGCCCCATATGGGCGTGGTGAAAACATGCAGAACACTGGCTGTAGTCTTTAGCCGCTGGCCCAAAAAAACTCAGATGACGCAAAATGATGATTTTTTTCAGACTAAAAATGTATTTTTCTCTCATATCAGGGGGATATGAGGGGGGGGAGCACAGTAATTAGAAAATACTACTGGTTTTCTACTGATACAAAGCTTAATGCAAAATCCTGAAGTATCCCTTTAAGTCATTTCAACTTAAATCATAATAATCTTGTATAACTTTAAAAAAAGTTGGAAATTGCAAAACTTATTTTGTTGAATTAAAGCAATGTAAAACATGTTGTTGTAACATTTTGATCAATTTATTTATTTTTTTACAGTGTAGCTTTCCTTAATATAGCACTGTATACTCAATGTGTGTGCAGGTGGTGATAAAGGAAATGGCTAATGTACTGACTCTAGCAGAGCAGGTCCAGCTCACACTCATATCAGATGAGTTATCCGAGTGGAGGAAGCGGCAGCAGATGGCTTGCATCGGTGGTCCGCCCAATGCGTCTCTGGACCAGCTGCAGGGCTGGTGAGAACCTCTAGCAGGCGCTGTTTATGCAATAAATTACCCATTATGCATCCTGGGCAGAAAATAATGTAGACAGTAAAATAAATAGACACAGTGACCCCGTAGACTTTAATGGAGAAAAGTGAAGTCAATTAGAAGCACTTACTTCCTGATGGCTGAGCGAACTGCGCAGACTCAAACTGAGCTTGACGACGTAGATGTGATGTGAGCAACCTGTCTGACAATTGCCAAGAGGAACCTGAATCATTCCCTTCCGAATCTTGCAGAGCAGAAGAGCGTGAGTAGGAGCTGTCCATGAGCTGGCAGCAGGATCAACTTTATGACTCTCTGTCTATGGGCTTCTCCCTTGACTTTATGTCTCCACGTCCCCCAGAGTATCTGATTTGATTGGGTTTGGAACAAAATGTGGATGAGAAATAATTGGGGATTTAAAAGTATTTAAAAATAACTGTATGTTCAGATTAGAGTGGTTGTCCAGAATTAAAGTATTTGTAAATTAAAAGAAACAGGGATCTTTCTTTTCACAAATTTAAAGGGATACTCCACTTTTTTTGGAAATAGGCTGATTTTACAACTCCTCCAGAGTTAAACAGTTGAGTTTTACCGTTTTCGAATCCATTCAGCTGATTTCTTGATAATTAGAAGAATATCAGTAACCAGACAGTTTCTGGTCTCATTGACTGACTTCCATAGTATATTTTTTTTCCTACTATGGAAGTCATTGAGACCAGAAACTGTCTGGTTACTGATATTCTTCTAATTATCAAAAAATCAGCTGAATGGATTCGAAAACGGACTGTTTAACTCTTGGACTGTTTAAGGGGAGTTGTAAAATGAGCCTATTTCCAAAAAAAGTGGAGTATTCCTTTAAAGTCTGAAGTTATGTATATAATATACTTGCATTATTATTTTTTATCATTTATTGCCCAGAACAACATGGTGCCTTATTTTTATGACTGAGTGAGTTAAGGAATGGATTGTAATTGTGCTGCAGGTTCACAGGGGTGGCCGAGTGTCTGCAGCAGATCCGTCAGCAACTGAAGAAAGTTCAGGAACTGGTGCAGAAGTTCACCTACAACAACGACCCCCTCACTCTCAGCAAGAGCCAGCTGGATGAACAGGCACTTTCACTCTTCAAAAACCTTATAACAAAGTGAGACAAAACACCGTCACTATTCACTACACCTTTATAGCACAAGCTGCAGAAAGACAAACTGCTGCTTATTGATACGAGGATTTGTGGGTTGAAGGTTCACGTGGGGGAATTTGAATATTTTTTCTAACGATTAAACACCCAGACAGAATGAAATGAGAGTTGTCTTTCAGTTCTCTTGTGGTGGAGAGACAGCCGTGTATGCCCACACATCCTCAGAGACCCTTGGTGATAAAGACAGGAGTTCAGTTCAAAGTCAAGATCAGGTGGGTTCCATTGTGGCATTACTGTTATATTATTATTCCGTTATTTAACCTGGAGGTCCCATTGAGATTCAGAATCTCTTTTACTAGAGAGACCTGGCCAGGGCAAATTATATTTTCATGATAAAAGAAGTACAAAAAGAACACAATGAGACTCTTAAAGGGATAGTTCACCCAAAAATGAAAATTAAGTCATTAATTACTCACCCCCATGCTGTACCAGCCCCGTAAGACCTTCGTTCGTCTTCGGAACAATAATGAAGATATTTTTGATTAAATTTGAGAGGTGGATCACTGCTTCAAAGGCTGTCTGAGGGATTGAAACTTGACGGCCCAGAAAGTCATTGAAGAAGATGTTTAAATATTCCATGTGACTACAGTTGCTCAAGTATAAGTTTATCAAGCGACGAGAATACTTTTTTTGCGAAAAACAAACAAACAAAAATAACGACTTTATTCGACTATTCCATTTCTTCCTTGTTGGCCTGAGACGAGAGTTCAGGAGATATCCACGACGCATGCGCGAGAACTGAACTGAAGTAGTTGAAGGACATCACAATTCTCGTGCATGCGTCATGGAAATCTCTTGAACTCTCGTCTCAGGCCAAGAAGGAAGAAAAGGAACAGTCGAAAAAAGTCGTTATTTTTGTTTGTTTTTTCGCACAAAAAGTATTCTCGATACTTGAGCAACTGTAGTCACATGGAATATTTAAACATTTTCTTCAATGACTTTCTGGGCCGTCAAGTTTCAATCCCTCAGGCAGCCTATGTAGTAGTGATTCACCTCTCAAATTCAATCAAAAATATCTTCATTTGTGTTCCGAAGACGAACGAAGGTCTTACGTGGTTGGTACAGCATGGGGGTGAGTAATTAATGACTTAATTTTCATTTTTGGGTGAACTAACCCTTTAAGAAAAACAAAAACATGTATCCGTCACAACAAGATTTACAGTAGTTTTAAATTCATTAATGGATTTGTAGATTATTCCACCCCCAAGGTGCTAAATAAGAGAAAGCAGTTCTTCCCAATTCGGTTGTAACTCGTGGCACATTAAAAAGCGACCACTTTGAGGAGTGTATAGCTGATAATATTAATAATAATAATAATTCATTACATTTTTATAGTGCTTTTCTAGGCACACAAAGCGCTTTACATAGAGAGGGGAATCTCCTCAACCACCACCAGTGTGAACTGTGCAGCATCCACTTGGATGATCATAAATACCAGAGTAGACAGAGAGGAGGTTACAGAGGTGCTGTGGAAGTTTGCCAAGTATAGCTTTATAAATAAAGGTTTACCAGTGCTGTTTTCTACAAATATAAAGTGATGTCCGACCAACTAAATCATAAAGAATGCAGTGATGGGTGAGGGAATTTGTATTTGTTATGAATCGTATAGTTATGCATGGTAAACTGAATCAACATGACACAAGTTGGAGGATGCAGCATGCATGTACAATATTTCTCCATAATCAATTACAGACAGAAAAGAAGCTTCCACAAGTTTCTTCTTAGCACTAAAATTAAAACAAGATTTTTTTCTGAAATAGAAGTTGAGCTTGACTTTAAAATGCTGCGTACCAATTCGCATACTATCCATCCAAAATAGTATTAGAAAGTAGAATTACCTCCCAAATCATAGTAGCCTATGTTGAAATGAGTGTTTCAAAGAGACCCGGATGGTCTACTATATCCGCTCAGATTCCGAAGAGCAGATTGATGCACACTCTAACGGCTGATATTGCCCACAACCATCACGTGTTGTGCAAGGATTTGGTTAGAACTACAAACACGAGTAAAAAGTGTTAAGAAACTACAGACATGGAGGACGCGCGAGTCCCGCGGTTATGTTGAGATGTTTAGATAAATGCTGTGTCCGAAATCTCCACTCAAACCACTACTCCCTACCCCCTATGTAGGGAGTACGGAGTAGAGCACTAAATAGTACTACTCGATCGCCTCGATCGTCTCTCAGATGATTACATCATCTGTCAACTGGTGCCGAGCCGGCTCAGGGCTAAATAGATTTTTTTTTTAAATGAAGACATTATTACATTATATTGAGCTTATTTCTCTAAAATTTTAAAACTAAAAGTCATTTCTGGCTATTTATTTTTACGATCAGCGCAATGCATGATGGTATGAAGGGCTTGGGTTAGTGAACATCGGTTATACACTACTTTTCAAAATGCATTCTGGGATACTTTGAGTCGACTATGTAGGGTATAATAATCATCACTATACATTCGGACAGCACTACAAAATGGCGAGCTCACTATATAGTCCACTATATAGTGAGTAGTGGGTGATTTCGGACACAGCAAAAGAGTTTCCAGTAATTAATTATCAGTATCTAACCTAAGGAAAATGAATTTATTCAATGTTGTTCACATTATATTGCATCTGCAGCAGCATTGTGAACTTTTGTCAAGATACGTTTAGCCATTACCTTTTAAATGCATCATCATATTCAAATTGCAAACACGAGGAGAGTATCCGCATGAAAGACCCAAGACTGGCAGATCAACGTGCTCTCTGAAACGGTAGCAAATCAAATTAGATTGAATGGAGGATTTTACTGTAACTGTGACGAGATGATTGACAGGTCAGTTTACGGTGGCAGGATGCACGCGACAGAGCTGTCCGTTAATGACGTGATAGTATGTCCCAAAGCTTGCCTACTCGTTGCTACACACTCAAAAGTATTTACTTTTTCTTCACAAAAAGAGTACATACTTTTAGGGCGTAGTATAAGTAAGCGAATCGAGACGCAGGGTAAGTTTCTTGACTTAAGAAGTAATATGTTCATTGAAGGTGAGCTTATCATCTATCCATATCCTCAAGTACTTGTCTGAAGACACTCTTTCAATTGATTTCCCATGTAAGGAAAAGAGGACACTGTTGTCAAGTAGCTGTGCTCAAGCTTGAGAAGACCATAAACTTTGTTTTCTGTGTATTTAAAACCAGTTTTAGACTGGTTCTTATATCAACAGACTGACACTCATTTTAAAAGACCTTCATTTTCATGTGTTTTAAAACACTATAGACTATTAGTCAAACTTCCTGAACTGAACTGTCAACCCAAGATCAAAGTATCTATTGACAAGTAAGTAAAATCTATCTATCTATCTATCTATCTATCTATCTATCTATCTATCTATCTATCTATCTATCTATCTATCTATCTATCTATCTATCTATCTATCCATCCATCCATCCATCCATCCATCCATCCATCCATCCATCCATCCATCCATCCATCCATCCATCCATCCATCCATCCATCCATCCATCCATCCATCCATCCATCCATCCATCCATCCATCCATCCATCCATCCATCCATCCATCCATCCATCCATCCATCCATCCATCCATCCATCCATCCATCCATCCATCCATCCATCCATCCATCCATCCATCCATCCATCCATCCATCCATCCATCCATCCATCCATCCATCCATCCATCCATCCATCCATCCATCCATCCATCCATCCATCCATCCATCCATCCATCCATCCATCCATCCATCCATCCATCCATCCATCCATCCATCCATCCATCCATCCATCCATCCATCCATCCATCCATCCATCCATCCATCCATCCATCCATCCATCCATCCATCCATCCATCCATCCATCCATCCATCCATCCATCCATCCATCCATCCATCCATCCATCCATCCATCCATCCATCCATCCATCCATCCATCCATCCATCCATCCATCCATCCATCCATCCATCCATCCATCCATCCATCCATCCATCCATCCATCCATCCATCCATCCATCCATCCATCCATCCATCCATCCATCCATCCATCCATCCATCCATCCATCCATCCATCCAATCCAATCCAATCCAATCTCATCTATCTATCATCTGTCTGTTATATATCTGCATGTATACCTGCATGTTTACGCATATTTTTCTCATTTAGAGGTTTTTCCGAGATGGATACAGTGAAAGGGTATGATGTATATTACTGTACATTAAATCAAGTAAATGCCAATTACAAAAGAGCTCACTGCACATAGCTTATGATTTCAAATTCATATAGCAATGTTTATGCATGTCTTTTATGCATGTCACTGGTGCACATTGATATAATGGCCGGCTTTGTAATGTTCCAGATTTCGGAATTTCCTTTTGTTAGGTGTTAATACCAAAGTTATGAACTTGGATGAATCTAGTGGATGTCTTACAGCTGAGTTCCGTCATTTGGTATGATAATAAACACTTATAATATAAAGATAATAAATACCTGATCGTTTATAATGACTCATTTTTCTCGTTTTTTTTTTAAACACAGAGCTTAAAGGAGAAAAGACCTATCAACATTACAAATAAGGTAGGATAAAAGTAATGTAAGTCACCTAAAGTGAATATTGCTTTTGAAGTGGTTTACTTTTTTCCCAGTGGTCTCTCAACGTGTATGAGGAGCTCCACTTAATCAGCTTTGACACGCAGCTCATTCTGCCTGATCTATGCATTGATTTATTGGTAACATGATTTGATTTCTACTACAAGCAAAGTTTTGAAATACAGTATTTCTTACAGTCAAAGGTACAACATTAAACTCTTGTAATGCCACACAGGCCACATGTCTTCCTGTGGTGTTGATCGGCGGTATTTCGAAGTTATCTAGTGCCTGGGGCTCCATCTTATGGTACAACATGCTCTGCAGCGAACCCCACGTACGGCCGTTTCCCATCATCAGTGTTTTTGTCCTGTACTGATTTTTCCATTCTGACTCCCGCTGTCCATCTCTCGCTCTCTGTCTCAGAATCTGACGTTCTTCTTGAATCCGCCACCAGTGAAATGGGAGCAGCTTTCAAAGGTCATAAGCTGGCAGTTTTCTTCTGTCACTAAACGCGCGCTGAACTCTGAGCAGCTGAGAACAGTGGCCGACAAACTTCTTGGTGAGTTTTTAATGTCACCCATCGGAAATATCCTACTTCACACTTCTGAAGTCGTAATAATATGTATTTTGGGTTCAAATGCCTTGTTGTCAGAATCACGAAAACCAGGTTTACTGTAGCAGATTTTAAATTTAAAGAAATGCTGTTGTCCCTTGTGAAAAATGTAAAAATATGCATACAAAGTTACTGATATACTTAGATAGTTCACTTTGAAATTAATTTTTGATATGTTTTAGTTTACCTCAAGGGCATCCAAGATGTAGGTGTCTTTGTTTCTGCAGTATTTTCAATTAGGTCAAACCGTTCTTGTCTGTCACTCATATAATAGAGGTCTATGGTCACCACCTCAAAGAGCATGCACAGAGAAGTCCAAATTAAACATGATTTAATGACTCATAAATATAAGTACACATTGATGGCCTAAGACACGAAACGAGCGGTTTGTGTGAGAAAACGAACAGTATTTATATCATTATTACCTCTTGTAATCACAGTCACATCCAAGTGATCTGAGGGCACGAGCGCTTTGTGGCTGTGGATACAAGAGGTAAAAACAATATAAATACTGTTCGTTTTCTCAATCAAACCGCTCGTTTCGTGTCTTAGGCCATCAATGTGTACTTACATTTACGAATCATTAAATCATGTTTAATTTGAATTTGATTGAAACATCAAGAGTTAACAAGTTGGCTGTATTCGGATAAAAGATTAAAAATTACAATTCACTATAAATAATTCCCCATCATGTTGGCTCCTTCAAACCTGGTTATCAAAATGAGCTTCCCATTCATAATTTCAAGTTTCCTACTCTGAATTCACATTTATGCCCCCTGAAGTCGTATTTGCGATAATTTCAATGAAACATTAAGACAGCATTATTGTAATTTTGTTTGTAGTAAATGCTTATAGTTAAATGCACAAAACATTTAGATGTCCTATCTGTTTCAGGTCATGAAACTCAAGATGACCCAGAGGGACTCGTCCACTGGAAAACATTTTCCAGTGTAATTTTTATACAAATGATATAACAAAAAGATATGAAAGTTGCTTTCGCTTTCTTTAACCAACCTTGCCTTTGTTTGCCTGCACATGATTTACTAATATAACAAAACTGAGTGGAAGAGATTAAATAATTGTACATATAAATGCATACATATGTTTTCCATCATATTGCAATATTTACCATAGAATTACTTGTTTGTTTTCACAATAACTGGTTTGTTTCTCTAGATGTCTTCATCTCTAGATATTGAGAGTGGTGGTTCCCCCTTGGACTGGATATATGAGCATCTGGAACTGACTAAATCATATGTACTCAGCATCTGGAATGATGGGTGAGAAGTCCAAAACATTTGACATCAAAACTGGCTCAATGAGACTTGAGGCAGAAAATGGTCAATGAGATTTGAGAGAGACCTTACAGTAATAATCAGGCTGTTCTTATTATTTGTTTGTATTGTCATAATTATAAACAATGGTTTGTAGTGGAAATAGTTATACCGTTTATGACTGGAAAATCACACTCATCACAGAAAATACTTCACTTCTGCATTGTAAAATAAGATGGATAGTGCATGAGTCAGATGGACACTTTTATATAAGGCCAAAAATGGTCTACTTTCATTATGTACAGGTATATAATGGGTTTTTTGAGTCAAGAGAGAGAGAAGGCTTTGTTGATAGACAAACTCCCGGGCACTTTCCTTCTGCGCTTCAGTGAAAGCTGTCGAGAAGGAGGAATCACCATCACATGGGTGGAGCATTCAGCGGATGGTGCGTGCTGGTTTAAACTGGAATTTTGTTCTGACAAAGATCTTGGTTTTTGAAATGTCTCTAATGAGATTATCTTGTCAGCACAGGTGAACCTGTGGTCCATTCAGCAAAGCCATACACTAAGGTGGATATGAACAGAATCCCTTTACCGAACTTCATCCGCGACTATACCGTCGTCAGCGCTGGAGAGAAGGATCCAGTGAATCCCCTCATCTACCTATACCCAGACATCCCAAGAGACGTCGCTTTTGGTCGTTACTATACCAGCGCATCTGATGGTGGAGACTTGGCTCAATCCCAAGTCACCCTTTTACCCCTATCCCTTCGATTTGCGCGTTCACGTCTAGGGGTAGGGTGTCCCGATTCTTGTTGAGATCAAGGGGTAGGGCTACATAGCCCTCGAAACTGAGATTTTTCAGAGGCACACTCCAAACGGAGAGCTAAGAGAAAGTTCACGGAATGTTTCTTTATAAACTTTTAGCTTAAAAACCAGTTTCAATGATTAAAAGTGGGTGCATCGACGTTTTGTGACAAAGGTCAAACCTCCTGTTATGATGCAGATTTTTTTTTAGGTGCACTCTTGTCGTAAATTCATCAATTACTCTTCCTACATAATTTGTAACACAAACCAGGGGTAGAATATCTATTCAGATGTCTTAGACCTTTCCAACAATGTATAATTTGTCATAATTAGATAAGGATTTAATAGAAATAAGTAAAGTTAGGCGGGTTAAGATATATATTATAACTACAGTGGACAAAACTACATAAAACACTGCAATTCTGCTTATTTGTATGAGAAAAATTAATCACACTCTTTTATTTACCAACAGATTTTATTAATTATTGCACATCAAAGCTAAATCTTTATATACCATTGCTTTATGTGTACATGTACACACACCAACTTTAGTCAGCCAGATACAATGTAATATAAATCAGAAAAAAAAAAAGATTTGCTTCAATCCGATTGTATCTAGTGAATACTGAAGAGAGTTAAAGTGTCTTTAAAATAGTTTACATTCATTTACTTTGACATGAACTTTTCATTTCTTTAAGTGTTTGGTCCGAGTCAACGGGTTTGACATCATATTTCCACTGATATAACAAATGTCTTTAGAAACTACACATACACTTCATCAATTACAAGAACTTCATCAATTCAGATGTTTGCACAAATGCATGGTGTCTTTTATTCATACACGAGTACTTATAAAATAGTTTTAATAGTATACAACAAGCTGGTGTGGATATAGGCTAAATATAATTTATAATGGGATTTTTTTTTTTTAATTTTTTTTTTATTATTTTTGAGATTGCAACATTGTGTACTTTCTCAAAATCCAGGGGACCTGCATGCTAATATTAAAATATGGTTGTGCATACATTGAAGAATAAATATAGACTAACATAAATAACATGATTTTGGCAGTGGTTAAAATGTTTAAATAATGTGCTATAATGAAATAATAATAATAAAGAGTTATCTACAGTACTAGGAGTGCATGCATGTTTATATATTATGAAAATAAATCCCTCTTTTTTTACGCAGGACACATTGTTTTGCATTATGCACTATTTTGTATTACTACACAGCCCGGTGGAATACTTCATTCTGATTGGTCAACGTACTGTATGTAGTGAGTAGACATGTAATAAGCAGGATATCGCTGGTCAGTATCACTAAAATAATCAACCTGTCACATGAGATCGCGGTATACGTCACAACAGGGAAGAAAAAGACAATCGCAACTACCGGTTTCATGCTGACTTTGGAATAGGCCATATGTTGTTCAAAAGCTTTTATATAAAGTCGTAAGTGATTTTGCGGAACCGTGCCAGATCCGTCCTGAACGTTTCCTCTTTGATCGGCGTTACTAAACAGGATTGTTTGGTATCAAATCTATACTGTATAAATGTTTAACCGTTTGCCCTCAGGGAAACAATGGCATTTATTTTATCATTCACATCCACACCTCAATCACTCTTCACTTGCACGAAAGAAGTACAGTAATTAGCGTTTCAAACCACTGAATACAGACATCATCACTACTCACACCCTGACTTGGGAGGAGGAAGTTGAGAACAAGCTAAAAATGTCTGACTAAAGCATACAAAAACTACTATAGATAATGACAAACATACAAAAAAAAAGTTACACATGTTGACAAAAACAGCGCAATGCTTTTGTGAAGATCCAGTCCTTCAATGAAGGCTCCAGAAGAGTGTCCTCTAGTGGTGGGAATGGTTACGTCTCCAGCATCCCATCCAGGTTTTTTTCGGTGGTCTCTTTATCTGCGACAGGATTGACCGCTGGGCTGTACTTACTGCTGTACTCCTGTAGAAGCGTGAGCACCTCATGATGACCGAAGTGTGTCGCCTCATCAATCGGTGTGTTGCCCCACCTAGAGGAAATATAAGTTATTTCATTTTCAAGGTTTCCATGACTCTTCCAGTCATTTGATTAATGTAGCCTATAATAATATATTATTAACTCAGAAATATTTTACTATCTATTTTTGCTCTGTTATATTTTTATTTAATATTATATTATTGTACTTTACAAATTAGTGCTTAAAGGGTTAGTTCACCCAAAAATGAATATTAGCCCATAATTTACTCACCTTGAAGCCATCCTAGGTGTATATGACGTTCTTCTTTCAGACAAATACAATCATTAAAAATGTCCTGGCTCTTCCAAGCTTAAATTTTCTCCAGCCACACTCCCATTATAAAGCTTGGAAGAGCCAGGACATTTTTAATATAAATCTGATTGTATTCGTCTGAAAGAAGAATGTCATATACACCTAGAATGGCTTCAGGGTGAGTAAATTATGGGCTAATTTATATTTTTGGGAGAACTATCCCTTTAACATCTTAATTTTACAACATTGGAGATTGCAATGAGAAATGTAAAATATATATATATTTTTTATTCAAAATAATGATTGTATAAATGATAATTATAAAATATGAATGTATATACATTAAAGTTATATAACTTCAATTTATACAAATATATATTTTAAAATGTATATTTTCCTCTCTCCCTTTTTTGGATTTATGATATGGTGGTGGTGACAATGGTAATAATAATAATAACATATATTATTATTATTATTATATCAATTACATATAAAATATCCTGTATCCTTCTGCTTCATTTTCATCTTATTTCTATTGAAAGGCTGTGGAACCTCAGTGTACTAAGCGTTATGTGACTGTACTATGTTTGTATTTTTTTTCTTTTTGCTATTCTTACTTTGACCGATGTAATATTCATCACCAGATAAGGTTATACAGTATATATATATATATATATATATATATATATACAAAGTATATATATACATACATACATACATACATACATAAATATTATATATATATATATATATATATATACTTAACATTTATTAATTGATAATATACAACACTGTAATTCTGAGTGTAATGCGTCAAGTGAAGTATATTTATATAGCGCTTTTCACAATATAGATTGCATCAAAGCAGCTTCACAGTATCAATCAAAACATAATAACAATGTTTGTTTATTAATGAAAAAACATCCAAATTTGGTAGAGCTGATCAATGGTATTACAGATGATGGTTAATTAATGTGAATATCAACTGAGCAAGCCAAAGGCAATATTGGCAAGGAACCGAAAAACTCCCATCATGTGACCCATTGGAGAAAAAAAAAAAAAACCTTTTGAGAACCCAGGCTCAAACGGGAGCCAGTTCTCCTCTGGCGTTAATGAACTAGAGGCCGGATTTACAGTAACTGTAAGGTAAAAATGTATATGAATGTTTTTAAACAGACTTTAAAGGCGAACCTGTGATAAATGCTGATGGCGTTGATTCGATAGTTATGTGCGTTTGAATAAATGTGCGCAGGTTTGTAATTTCCTACAAAACCATGCCTGAACAAACTACTTGTCTATAAATTTGATACAGAATTTTGTTTTATTTTATCACTTCGGGGTAGGGACGCGAAACAAATACACAACGCTTTATTTGTAGAGTGGGAAAGGGATCCTCCATAGGGAGAGGCTAGTTGGCCCTTCAGCACTGCCATTGGGTCCAGGATAAAAATTCCTTAAAATACAGTCCCTTAATTTCTGAATAAAAAAAGGCCAAGAAAGTGAATGCTTACTCTAAAAATCTCAAGTAAATGAACCAGGCATTGTTGGCTGAATGTTGGAGTGTGTTTTTTCTCACCTGTCCTTGGGACCAGGATTCACCTTGCAGGCCTCTAGCAGAAACCGCACAACTTCAACATGTCCTAAAATCAAAACGGAAATATATAGAAATGTTGTACACGCAGACTGGAGTTTAGAAGACAGAAGAGTGAAATATCATCTGGATAACTCCCCAGTGATATAATATCTGAAGACTGTAATACATTACACAATCAGATTCCAACAGATATAATATAAACCAAGCTAAAAGATAACAATGGTTCTTGACCCCTAATAAGAGAAACACTAAAGTGACAGCATGTACAGTGTTGTACCCTCAGCGGCTGCTACGTGAAGCGCTGTCCTGGAGTCATAGTCCCGTTGCTCCATGTCCATGGACGACAGTGCGAACCTGGAGCCACCATAAGGGAAATGTTACAAAGTAGAATAGAAAACAATAGAAAGACTTTTAGGCAATAAAGAACCTATTACCTTCTCAGAGCAGACACATCTCCTGTGTAGGCAGCAAAGAGGAGGTTGATGACAGATTTCACCTGGAATGATACAAAAGAGCCTTTGTGGAATAGAAATAAGTTATTATGGGCAGATGGTGGGCAGAAATGGACGCCTCCAGAGCGTCTCCTTTAGCTCCAGTGGACAGAAATTAACAGAGAACTGGTGAGAGGAAACATCAATCAAAAAATGTAACTCGCATTGAAACATGAACACCTAAACCCAAACCTTTTTTCAGGTGGAAAGACAGGAACAAATCGAGTGTTGCATTTTAAGCCTAGCATATAATAATATGCATATGGAATCATTTTAAATTAGGCAACTTCTAAACAATTCATTTCTGTGACTCTTCCAGTGGTTTGCAATCACTGCGATTTTTACATTATAAAAGTTATGGACATTTCCAGAAATATTCAGCAGCCAGTCTTCAGTGTCACATGATCCTTCAGAAATCATTTTAATATCCTGATTAGAATGATCAGCTGCTCAAGAAGCATTTATTACTTATTATCAATGTTGAAAACTGTCGAGCTGATTAATATTTAATATTAAAGGGATAGTTCACTTTAAAATAAATTTTTGGTATGTTTTAATTTTCCTCAAGGGCATCCAAGATGTAGGTGTCTTTGTTCCTGCAGTAGTTTACAATATTTGATATTTTTAGGCCAAACCGTTTGTGTCTATCAGTCAAATAATGGAGGTCTATGGTCACCACCTCAAAGAGCATGCACAGAGAAGTCCAAATGAAACATGATTTAATGACTCGTAAATGTAAGGACACATTGATGGCCTAAGACACGGAACGAGCGGTTTGTGTGAGAAAACGAACAGTGTTTATATCGTTTTACGCCCGCGCCCTCAGATCACTTGGACGTGGCTGTGGTAACAAGAGGTAAAAACGATATAAATACTGTTCGTTTTCTCACACAAACTGCTCGTTTCGTGTCTTAGGCCATCAATGTGTACTTACATTTATGAGTCATTAAATCATGTTTAATTTGGACTTCTCTGTGCATGCTCTTTGAGGTGGTGACCATAGACCTCCATTACATGACTGACAGACAAGAACGGTTTGACCAAAAAATATCAAAATTGAAACTACTGCGGAAACAAAGACACCTACATCTTGGATGCCCTTGAGGTAAGCTAAAACATATCACACAAATAAATTTCAAAGTGAACTATCCCTTTAAGACCCTTGCCTCAATCAAAACATGACTTAATTTGATTTACTAGCAGGATAAATTTGGAATCAAGCAGCATCTGATTATATAAAAATAAAAGAAACAAGCAAGCCATGCAAAAAATCCCATGCAGAACGCAGGCTCACTATTGGCCGAGGCTGGTCATGAGTGTGATGCTGACCAATAGTGAGCTTATGTTATGACGTAGCGCTGCGCTGAGTGAGTTCAATGCAGAAGATGAGTAGTTGTTTATTTGGCTTTTTTAGCGCAAAAAGTATTCTCGTCACTCGATAAACTTAAGGTTGAGCCACTGTAGTCACTCGGACTATTTTAATCGTCTTTAATAACTTTCTGTTTCTGTGTTCACAGGTTTCAATTACAATAGAAGCCTAAGGAGGACTGAGACAGCTCTCAGATTTAATCAGAAATATCTTAATTTGTGTTCCGAAGATAACATGAGGGAGAGTAATTACTGACAAAATTCTCATTTTTGGGTGAACTACTATCCCTTTAAAGCTTGTGAGAGACAGAAAAGCACCGCTAGGGGGCGTCAGAAACCCTTCAAACCTCACATGCCAAGACAGAAACAAGACGTGCTAAAAAGTGCTGCAATTCTTTTTCTGCTCTTCTTATTAAGTTTTTGTACAAAAACGTAATCATAAACCAACCAAAACAATAAGAATAAGCATCAGAAGTTCGAATACATCCAAACTGGATCAGTTTTACAACACATAGACATTTTAATTTAACACTAAATAAAGGTGTACATAAAAAAAGAAAAGATTCAGATTGGCTAACCTTTATGTGACCGGGACAAATGTTAATAACCCTGTTCCCCAGTGTTGGGACATACTGTACCTAGTCTAAACACCCGTTATCACCATGAATGATAAAAAAGAGCTATAAAGAGATAACTAAATAGCGTCCACACCAGAGAATGATACCGCTCTGTTTATTCTAAGCTCGCACTGCAGGTTTGTCATCTGCTGCTTTTTAAAAAAATTAAATATAAATGTGTTTATTCATTTTCAGGCATTACACACATAACTTAAAATTTTACAAGAGAACAACACAGAGAAATAAACAAATACAATTATTATTATGGCTCACCACTCCAATAAATCAATCTGAAAAAGGTGAAATAAAGAAGAAAATAATAATTGTTCAAACAATATGCCTTCATAATTTTAACCTGAATATACCTTACATATTTAAACCTCATTAAACAAACCCTCTACTAAGAATAGAGGATATATATCAAGACTCCTACCTCCTGTCAAATATGACATTGTTTGTCTCCAATAATCTTCATATATCCCAAGCAACATATATTTGGATCACAAACAATATTAATAGACAGAATAACATTAAGTTCTTGTTCTATCATAACCCCAAAGTTCTGAATATCCCTACAAAACTGTCGTCTGCTGATTGGCTGTTAATGTTTTTTGTGTTCATCAGCTGAGAAAAACCTTTTGGAAAGTGACTCCAACGGTATCATTTATCTGTGCTGTTATATTTATAGCTTTGGTGTGAACTCTGCTATTCTTTAATATTGAGAACTATATATTTATCATTATCTTTATAGTTATCATCCTTTTAAAACTTTGATTTATGTGATGTTTTCATACTTATTATCAATGATCAAATTAAAATTAAATAGGCCAACAATATATGAAATAAAAAAAAATAAGTATAGGACAGAAGTAACATACATAATTATGACTTAATTGAACCATTGGAAGTAATAAGTTAACTTATATTTATTTTAATTAAACAATTTAGGGTATTATCTTAAAATATTCAGTATTCTCGCTTTCCTTTCCAGACAGAGAGTGAGTCATAAAGTGGGAGAAGGTGTCAGTGTTTTTGGCCCAAAAGATTATCTGAAAAATGTCAGTCCTATTGCGTGTGTGTTTAATTATAATCTCTATCAACCTAATTACATACACGTCAGTGTAATGTCTTAAATTGAGAAAAAAAAGGCCACTATTCCTGTTTGCTATGTGTAATTCTCATATGTGCATGCTAATTTCAGAAGATGTCAACTAGAGCAAGACAAACTTGCATTTAATGTTTAAAAACTGCTTTAAGGTCATGTTGAATGTTATATCTTATGTCACTTTGAAGGCCATTGCTATGCTGTTAGAAGCTAGTAAATGAGAAAGCAAACAAGATGGATTTCAGTGTATCAAGTTGCAGTGTGCCATCAAGCATGTGACCCACGACCGCTGATGTATGAATGAACATGTAACATGAGTCTGCGTTTAGATTTGAGAAGCTCGCTAAATAAAAAATGAACATGCCGTTTCATCCCAAAGGATCAACTACTACATATGAGGAGTGTTCCTGCACAGCTTCATTTCTCTTTCTGGATCAACAGGATCAAATGAGAACATGATGTGCAAAACAAGACATTTCAAAGACAGACTATACATGAAATCAATACTGAAGCACAACAGAAGGTGACAGAGCAGCACTGGACAGCAGCTCTAAAAAAAAATAATAATAATAATAAAAAATAAAAAAAAACCCAGTGATGAATTCACATGCCCTTTCCAGTCATGCATCATTACTGAATAAAGATTTTTGAAAAATGTTTAAAAAAAGAGCATCCTCTAGATAAGAAAACATTTTGTATAAATATAATAAAAAATGACAATTTTATGATTATATTTAATAAAAAATAAAATGTTAGTTTTATACTAACTTATATATAATACACAATTTTATATATAAATTATACTTCATAAATAATACATGTAAAACATTTATTTATTTATTTTTTACTTTTCAGGTCTGGAAAATAAATAAATGTACATAACGCTTTAAAAATATTCCATATTTTCCAAGAACATGGGAATCCGTTCATAGAGATATTTTCTGTTATGTTTTTGTGATTGTTGAAGCTGTCCTGGGGCCTATACAATGAAGCCGGTTTAGGTGGCTAGCCGGGTATGTTTCAGTTTAGTTTGCGCCAACCCTGGGTTTTAGGCACCATGAAAGTGGTTTGGTTTTTAGCTGTGTTCATCGCCATAGTAACTTACACTCCATGGCTAACCTGGTCCGGGGCAGGTTATGTTCCAGGTAAGAGGTTGCAAACCGAACTTGGACCAATCAGCTGTGAGCAAAGTGCCATGTCTGACGTGATAAAGTCACTCCACCTGTTTCTACTCCAAATTAAAGGTCACTACATAGCAAATGATTTTAAAAGACAAAATCATGGCTTTTAGTAAATAAATTTGTATGATTTAGAAATGATTTCTGTAATTATTATACCCTTAAACGATCTCACATGTAATTTCAGTTCATCAATTATTATTATGCAGACTTTAAATGAGTTTAAATATATATTAAGGTAACATAAATGTGCTTTAGAATCAATAAATGAAGCTACAAAATGACTACATGTGAGCTTAAATGTTCAATTATACCTTTATCAACTGTATAAACTAACTTCACAACTTTTACTTGCACTGATATACAGTAACGAGACTTTTTCTTTTAGTTTTCCTCTTTCATAGACAGCTATTTTCTTCTTGCTGTGTAAATTTGTTTAAATTCTTAATATTTTAATACTTTTATTTATTAAGTGGATTGCGCTGCTTCTCTCGCGAGAAATTAATTTCAATGAGTTTTGAATGAGGCTCACTCTTTCTCAGCATGTGATTGGCTGTTCGCTACTGATGTCACACCTAAACTCCTAAATTCTGGACCAAAGCCTGAGTTGACAGAGAAATTTGATGATCAGCCAACAACAAAGCCTGGTTGGATTGCTTTGGTTTTGTCAACTTGAAACTAATCCTGCAACCCTGAGTTTGTTCAACCACCATCATGGTACAGGCCCCAGGAGTCATAAACCTGTGGTGTTCATGCAGGCTGTGGTCAAACAGGCCTTTTTAAAAGTAAAACTATGGCACTCTAGCAATCAAGGGTGCAATTTTTTTTTGAGAGACACACTTTAGAAAACAAATAAATAAAATTTTGTCCCTTCATCATTTTCCAAAAAACAGCAACAAAAGCGAAAGCAATTGATTTCAGGTAACAATGTGATGATATTAAATGCATTTATTAATGATACAAAAAAAGAAAACCAGAACAAATGACATGGATACACAATGAGAAAACAAGAGAAAATAATCAGAACTGGTATGACATTATGAGTGAAATCAGATGAGAATATATATTGTGATGAAGAATTCTGACAGCCGTTCTGTTCAGACCAGTTCAAGTAATCAGAGCGAGCAGCTTTCTCAAGCGATAAACTCATATTGACTGTTTAAGATGTCAGTAAGATCATGAGAACACTTCTCCTAAAAAGCATATGTCTGAAGACACACACACAAATAGTGAAACAGTTTCTGGCAATATACTACACTCTAAAAAATGCTGGGTTGTTTCAACCTAAATTTGGGTAAAATATGGACAAACCCAAATGTTGGGTTAAAAATATCATTTAAAAAATTACAGTTGAAAGTGAAAGTTGAAGTTGGGTTAAAATTTTAAATTACATTTTTAACCCAACATTTGGGTTTGTCCATATTTTAACCAAATTTGGGTTAAAACAACCCAGCACTGTTTAGAATGTGTATATGAAGAGTTCAGATGCAAAAGCCTCTAAATGCCATTTGAAATTTTCTTCTTTAATGATGATTTTTATCAAGCTTGTATATTTAAGTTCAGTAATTTCACTTAAATGGCAATGATAATTACCTATTAATTGTTATTTAAGTGAAATTACTGAACTTAAATATGCAAGTTTGACAAAAGTCATCATTAAAGAAGAAAATTTCAAATGGCATTTAGAGGCTTTTGCATCTGAACTCTTCATATACACAAGCTTGTGAAAGCACATAGTAAATTACACAAAAATAAAATAAATTTATAAATGTAAACATTAATATGTACACAGTTGTAATAAAAAATGTTCAACACCCACTGCAAATCGTAATTTACAAAATGTAGACTCTCATTTTTTTGCAATAAACTAATCAAACAAAAGTCATTGAAATAGCTCAACTCAACAAATGTTTCAAGTGGTTTCCTCAAATGAAAAAAATGCAACTTTTTAATGATTAGAATCCCTCAACACAGCACAAATCTGCAAAACAGGTGTTGTCTCAAGCACACCTAATGCAAATAATCAAGGGCTTCATTAGCTGCAACAGGTGTGCTCGAGCTAGAACACTGGATATTTGTTGAGTGTCACGTTTGACTGCATGTTAGAAATAAAGAAAAGTTATCATCGCCCTTCACATACAAGGAACAGAATACAAAAAATTTCAAAGAAACCCCAAAATATTCCTGAACTGGAAGCCATTTCTCATGAGGAATGGCCTAAGATTCCAGTCAGAAGCTGTTATAGACCAACGCCACTTTTGCGTCATCGAAGGGTAACGCCCCCTTTTGGGGGAAAACACCTCTATACTGTCTATGGGAAAACAAACGGATTCCCATTAGAACAGAACTCGCACTAGATCTGCAAAGTTTCTTGATAGCAAAAATGGCACAAACTTAAAGAAGCTAACGTTACTGAATACGGGGTTACAGAGGTTTCCCTTTGAAATGGTCGAAAACTGGATTAATGACCCCACACAGCGGCCAAATATGGACTATTCAGACATCTAACGTTACCACTATCTCGTGGAATCACCAAGTAAGCACGTAGCCTTTTTTTCATTAACACTCACAGTATGACAAACTAGACGATGAATGGATCATATTTAACTTGATTTAAGCTATTGACATAGTCTAATAAGGTAACGTTAGCTGCTAACAGCTAGTCTTTCTAATAGCTAGTCGACAACAAAACTGTCAATAGCTTAAATTAAGTTAAATATGATCCAAGTGACATGGCCTCATCGTCTAGTAGTTTGTAATAGGCTACTGTGAGTGTGTAAATGATAAATAAATAAAAAAGGCTACTTACTTGGTGATTCCACGAGATAGTGGTAACGTTAGATGTCTGAATAGTCCATATTTGGCCGCTGTGTGGGGTCATTAATCCAGTTTTCGACCATTTCAAAGGGAAACCTCTGTAACCCCGTATTCAGTAACGTTAGCTTCTTTAAGTTTGTGCCATTTTTGCTATCAAGAAACTTTGCAGATCTAGTGCGAGTTCTGTTCTAATGGGAATCCGTTTGTTTTCCCATAGACAGTATAGAGGTGTTTTCCCCCAAAAGGGGGCGTTACCCTTCGATGACGCAAAAGTGGTGTTGGTCTATCTGGCTTTACATCTCGTTTGCAGCGGGTCATAACAGCAAAATGGTGTTCTACTAAGTACTAAAGATGCTTGCCATGAATAATTTTGAGACTGCAGAAGTCATTAAAAGTTGCATTTTCAGTTGAATTTGGGGAATCCATTCCATAAAACATTTGTTTTGTTGAGCTATTTCTATTACTTATGTTTGATTTGTTTATTGCAAAAGTTTTGGGTTGAATGGGGGTTTAATAATTTTGATTACAACATATATGTACTGTATATATAGATATATAATTAATTAAAACAAATTAAAAGATTTTCTTGCAGCACATACTGTAAAAAACAAATATATATATAATACTTAAAAACCTAATAAAGGCAGCATATTTCCAATAATAAAACAAAGCTTAGTTTGCTATAAACCGACATTCTGAATTATCAAGGTGCATTAATGTTTTTAGCAATAATATATGAGAGTAGACAGAGCAGACGAAACAGTGGAAGGTTTGTAACATTATTGATTTCACCTTAAATAAGGCTGCAAAGACAGCCTGACAGCCGGTTTCATCCAGATGCTGAGCAGTACTAGTGGAGCTCTATGATACAAGAACTGCACATTACAACAGCGCTCTCAGGACACGGACACATCAAGACAAGCAATTCAGTAGAAACGCATCGTGTAAAAAATCAGTAACTAGTTTGGATCAACAAGTCCTTTTTAACCTTACTTTTGGATCACACTGTGTCCTAAGGGAGAAGCAATTATGGAATAGTTCAACCAAAAAGTTAAATACTTCCCCATGTTAAACCTTCATGCAGCTCTTTTCAATAGAACAACATTTCAAAGCAACCTGTCAATCTGTAAAGGTGGACTTCAAGGATTTCTTATCCTGTTGCGCCCTCTATAGGTCATGATCAGTGACTTGTCAATAGTCAAGCTTAAAGCGTCATGGCAGAGGACTGTAGTCAACTAGTCTGTGCAACCACTAATATATAAATAAACAGTACATGACTTGCGCACTTCATTCCAAGGGCCCTATGTTAATGATCTAAGTGCATGTTCTAAAGCGCAGGTGCTGTTAGGGCGTGTCCAAATCCACTTTCGAAGGTTTAACGACGGGAAAAATGGTCGGGCGCATCTAAAAGTGTTCTCTTAATGAGTAATAAGTGTGTTTTGGGCATAACGTGAAATAAACCAATCAGTCTCATCTCTCATTCCCTTTAAAAACCATTTGCGGCAAGGCGGATTCGCAATTTACATGGTGGAATTTGCAAGCGGAAAGACTGCGCGCTTCTCCAGAGCGCAAACGGATCTGCTCGTGAGCGAGGTTAAAGCAGATCATCTACATGTCGAGCCGGATTCCACCATATCTTTATGTACACAATAATAATCCTTTACATTGTAATCCTTTTATTTTTAATATCTGGCTATTTTGTGTGCTGCACATTACATCCCTGCATACGTAATAAGCAGAGTACGCGTGTTGTGGACCCACCTATGGTTAGTAAACCTGGGTTAGTAAAACCCAGGCATTACTAACGCGCTCTTTAAATAACAAAAATAAATAAATTGCGCCATTGACTTTAGACCAGGTTTTTGTTGGTCAACGCACCAACAGTTAATAGTGTGCAACAGTGCCTGAACACACATCGTTTTCAGACCAGCACGCCCAAATAGGAGCAAATGCATTTGCATTTTAAAAAACGTGGCGCAAAATGTGAAAATGATAACTGTGTCGGGCTGAAACTAGCAAAATACACTTTGCGCTGGGTGTATGATAGGGCCCCAAGTGTTTTGAAGTCATATAATAGTTTTGTGTGAAGAACAAGCAGAAAATTTGTCATTTTCAAAAGATTTTCAGTGAATAAGCTCTTCTCTTTTTTTTTCCTTTCAGAAAAAGGCTAGTATATAGCTTCAGACGACTTAAAACATAGTGAGATGGACACATTTTGTTATTTTATTGAGTGTTTTGGTAGCCTGGCTAACGCCAGACCACGTATCATTGAGAATATAACGTGGTCTGGAAACCACATGTTCATTGTCTCGTATTTGAGAAAATGGTTTACGAAATTGAGAAAATGGTTTACGTAAACGTATTTGGTTTACGAAATGACCAAGGCCGTATTATTGGGTGCTACGAATGTCTATCAAATGCGCCTGTGCTCCCTCCCCGTTCTGTGATTGGTTCCCTATTTCAGGGGAAAACTTGGTTCATGATATCCAGACTGCCTAGCAGCGCGAATAAAATCGCGCTGTGGCAAGGCAGAATGGGGAAACCCAGGCTAGTGTTTTGGATGAAGTATGGGAAAAAAGCTACATGCATTTAAAGGAGCAATGTGTGACTTTTAGCGACATCTAGTGGTTCGGTTGCGAGTTTGCACCAGGTTTGCACTAAGGGCTCAGCCCACTGCTCACCCCTCCCTTTCGAAGAAGCTACGGTTGCTAAAACGGGACAAACATCTCGTCGGCTGAGACAGCAGAGAATAGCCAGAGTAAGCCAAGAGTGTGTAACATTGTCACTGTTTCTGTACCACAGTCCATTATAAACCACATCATGGATACTGTTTACAAAGCCATAGTCAGGTGAGGATCAAGGGTTTTAATATATAATTTAATAAAATAATAATCAGCTGATTGTCTCACAAACGTAACCAGCAGCACATTTCTCCCCACATACTGTAGCAAACCCATAATACAGCGAGGGAGCAGCTATATATTTTTTCTAACAGGGTAGTAGTTTAGCTGGCTAATATGAGCTGTTACTGTGGCTGAGATTGGAGGCGTCTGCATGAGTCCAAAGGTCGGAACTGCGCGCGCTGTTACAATCATGTCATCTCCGCATCCCATAGATACTATTTACTACACACAATAGGCTTTTTTTCTCTGATTTTTAAAATTCTTCGCGATCGACTTTAGTGATAAAAGACTTCAGTAAAAGTCTCTATCGACGGGTTAGTGATTCCTGTAACGTACTGTTTTACGGTCAATGACATGAATACTAATCATCAGCTGTCTCACGAACGTAACAGCACATCTATCCCCAACATAACAAACCCATAACACAGCGAGGGAGAACTAAGTTACATGAAACAATCCCAACTACATATTTTACACCACTCACAAGGGAAAAGTCACTACTCACGGAGTGTAAGGCTAGCTTCCAGCTTTCCGCTACTTCTCTTTCAAGGTAGTGATGAAACGCGTTGATGCGCTGTTTGTTCGCGTTCGGCTACGGTAGGAATATGACGTCACAACATGGCGACCTTCATAGAAGGGGATTCCCTCGGTTAAGGAGCTATAAATGTCTCATTCTAAGGTAATAAAAACATTACGGCTAATTAAGCAAGTTCTTTATACACCACTGAAAACATAGTTATGGATGTCATATTGCATTTCTGTTAATAGATACTCAACTTTGTTACACATTGCACCTTTAAAATTCTTCAAAAATGTACATTTTAAAGTCGTTTAAATTTACGTTTTAAAGTCAACATACAGGGTCAAAATGACATGAGGGCGAGTAAATACTGAATATTTAAATTTTTGGAGTAGCTATTGCTTACTTTAGCAACATGCATATAAAAAATATATAGATATATAATACTTAACTTACTGATAAGGGCACCATCTTTCCAATAATAAAACCACTTTAGGCACTAATCGCAACAGTTTGATAAACATTTTGAATTTTTGAACTTCAAAAATGTACTTTTGTGTTCCACAGAAAAACAATAACAACAACAACAACAACAACTACATATGGGGGTCAAAACAACATGAGGGTAAGCAAATAATGACTGAATTTTTCTTTTTGGGTTAACTATTGCTGTAATTCTGACTGAAGGTCATACTTTCCGGCCACCTGTACAGTGCTTCCTGCAGAACATTCATGTGCTCGTGACACCAAGTTAAAGGCCATACCGAAAGACTCAAAAGAAGACTCAAAAGACAAATGTGTGGTAAGAGGCGGTCAATTATGCATGACCACAACATGCAATTGTAATGAAAAACAAAACCATCTGCAGTCTCCATTCAGAAGCCAAACCTAAACTTCCAACAAAAACAAAAAACTGCTGGGCTTTGAGAGAATAAAGAGCCTATAAATCACACCGCATATAACGTCCACCAAGCTGTATTGCTTTAGGCGACAGCACAGATAGATAAAACAGAAGCCAAGGCACATATCCTCAACCATAGTCATTCATATTCACCGAGAAAGATACAGTGTCTAGTGACAAACCATACACGTGTCCAGAATGAGATTCATTGAAAATAAATAACTGTTAATTTACAAAAAAAATATATTGTCAAAAAGCTCGTCGAGGTGATTCAGGTCAGTTTTAGTTGCCATCTCCGACATTCTCCATCCTATAGACTACAGTAGTGGAGCTGTCCTCATTGCACTCAGTGGGCGACACTTTTGTCCACACAGTGTCTTTGAGAGCCAGCTCTTTCTGAAGGCTCTCGCAATCCAGGGGTCCAAAGATTTGCTGCTGTGTTGAGCAACACAGAGAACAGATTAGTTTTTTTAGGGGCCTCCAGAGAAAAGTGTGAGACTCACACTGATCAATAGGGTGATGTGTGAAAAGATTTCAAAGTCAACATAAACAAACATCCAATCACAAAGCGAGCACGCGCTTCTATTCACACAGCTGGGAAAATGTCAAAAACAGGTGCGTCTTATCATCACAGAAATTGCAAAAGCCTCATTTAGGTGTTGGTAGTCAGTTCATGATCAAGTCATGATCATTATATTAACTGATGACCAGTCCCACACGGAATCTGAGCACAAATAATATAGAATATTATGATAAATACAAGAATGCACACATACATACATTTATGCACTCACCTAAAGGATTATTAGGAACACCTGTTCAATTTCTCATTAATGCAATTATCTAATCAACCAATCACATGGCAGTTGCTTCAATGGATTTAGGGGTGTGGTCCTGGTCAAGTCAGAATGGGAAAGAAAGGTGATTTAAGCAATTTTGAGCGTGGCATGGTTGTTGGTGCCAGACGATCCATCATGCCTTGTTACCACTGTGCAGGCTGGTGGTGGTGGTGTAATGGTGTGGGGGATGTTTTCTTGCCACACTTTAGGCCCCTTAGTGCCAATTGGGCATCGTTTAAATGCCACAGCCTACCTGAGCATTGTTTTTGACCATGTCCATCCCTTTATGGCCACCATGTACCCATCCTCTGATGCCTACTTCCAGCAGGATAATGCACCATGTCACAAAGCTTGAATTATTTCAAATTGGTTTCTTGAACATGACAATGAGTTGACTGTACTAAAATGGCCCCCACAGTCACCAGATCTCAACCCAATTGAGCATCTTTGGGATGTGGTGGAACGGGAACTTAGTGCCCTGGATGTGCATCCCACAAATCTCCATTAACTGCAAGATGCTATCCTATCATTATGGGCCAACATTTCTAAAGAGTGCTTTTAGTACCTTGTTGAGTCAATGCCAAGTAGAATTAAGGCAGTTCTGAAGGCGAAAGGGGGTCAAACACAGTATTAGTATGGTGTTCCTAATAATCCTTTAGGTGAGTGTATATATGTGTGTGTGCATTATTGTATTTATCATTTTATTATTAAATAACTGGGCTTGCACAAATCTGTAAAACACGTTTTTTTTATTTTTAGTACTTTTTTCAACAGTAAAAATGTCTCTACATTGATTTTTAAAATCGGTCTGTATTTAGGTTGAAATATTCCTATTTTTTTTAGAAAAGAGCTATGCGTTATAATTCATTCCACAGATTTGTGGAAAAAGTCTACAGATTCCATCTGGGCCAGCTGATTATGAATCTAAGGATGCAGACTGAAGCAAGCAAACAAAAACAAATATCTTGTTGGCTAAAACGGCATAAAACATGGGAAATTATGAGGTAGCACTTAACATGCAAAATTAAAATCTCATGCAGTGCGCAGAACTTTGACGAATCTAAGTTTTTCTCGTTTTTCGTTGCTTTAGGTATATAGTGTCACAATGCTCCAGCAGGGGGCGTGGTGCCTGACTCTGGGCCTTGAATCAGGTGTTAAGTGAAAATAAGCTTTCTCTGCAGTATTCTTAGCTTCTGAGTCTTAAGTAAATTATTATGTGCCGTCTATCATACAAGAGGTGGTGTAACGCTCCTATGGGGCACGTGGGGAGGGCAAGGCTGGCTGGCAAATAGAAAAGGACACTCACCCGCTGGTCTCCTCCCTCTCGGCGAGGATCGAGCTTCTTGGCAAAGTGCCTCAGGTTGTCATAGTTGTGAAAGTTGAACAAGGACACCAGATCCTACAACAGGACAGAAAGCCACAGGAGTCAGTCTGAGAGGTCAAAGGCTCAAAGCGCACACTCAACTGTATGTCTGCGTTGAGTGTCTCGGTGGTCTGCTAAGTGGCAGGAGATTGTGCAGCACATTTCAAGATTTCATTAGAGCCCTTAGTCCCATCATAATGCTGAAATTAAACTTCATCACAAACAATGTCTTTAAACTTCTCCGGTTCCTGTTTTCAGGGTCATCTGAGGTTTAGTCCATGTGATCATTTATATAGTCTTTAAAGGTGACATTTCAAGCAGTGCCAACAGTATCCGTTCCTTGTTTATGTTTAGTATGTTGTTGATTCATTTTTATGTTGCTGTTTTGAAAATGTAAATCAAAATTAACCTGTGACATCATAAAAAGGTGACATCTTAAAGGGATAGTTCACTTTGAAATTAATTTTTGATATGTTTTATTTTACCTCAAGGGCATCCAAGATGTACATGTAGGTGTCTTTGTTTCCACAGTAGTTTCAATTTTGATATTTTTAGGTCAAACCGTTCATCTATGTCAATCATATAATGGAGGTCTATGGTCACCACCTCAAAGAGCATGCACAGATAAGTCCAAATTAAACATGATTTAATGACTCGTAAATGTAAGTACACATTGATGGCCTAAGACACGAAACGAGCAGTTTGTGTGAGAAAACGAACAGTATTTATATCGTTTTTACCTCTTGTAACCACAGCCACGTCCAAGTGATCTGAGGGTGCGGGCGCTTTGGTCTGCGCAAGCGCCGGCAAGCACCGGAAAGCCCCGGAAGTGATCTCTCACACATTTACGTCACTCATTGTTTTTGTTTTTTTTGTGAAAACAAATTCAACGTTGTCTGTTGATATATCAAAATCGTCTTCGATTGCGATTTCCTGTATATCTAAATATGTTTAGATCTTCACAGTGAAAGGTAAAACTTCCAAAATCTCTGTGTAAACAATGAGTGACGTACACGCACGAGAGATCACTTCCGGCGCTTGCGCAGACCAAATGCCCGCGCCCTCAGATGACTTGCACGTGGCTGTAGTTACAAGAGGTAAAAATGATATAAATACTGTTCGTTTTCTCACACAAACTGCTCGTTTCGTGTCTTAGGCCATCAATGTGTACTTACATTTGCGAGTCATTACAGTTTTTCTCAATTGCTAAAACACTAAAATCTATTGGCTGAACAAAGTTCTCAATTGCCTGAACTAATTTAGCTAATTGTGGAGTCTGTTGTCAATACCATAAACAATTTCACATGGTACAACACAATTTGCAGATCTCACTTAGACTTTTCAGCAAAACTCTGAACATATTCTCATTCTCAAAACACATTCTGCACTCCAATGCACATATCATCCATACTGGTAAACACAAGTGGCAACAATCAAATTCAAAAAGAGAACAAATGTCATTTGATTGAACACAACCACTCAAAACTGATTCAACCTGTTTCAAATGATGTGACAACCAATTTTAGCCAGTTCAGAGAGCAAACTGAACTGAGAGGTTGTTGAAGGTGGAAAGGAGAAAGTCTGAGAATGGATAGAAGAAACAATGTGAGAGGACGAGGACGTATGCGAGGTGGTCGACGAGGAGGAGGAGGGCAAGAAAGAGGAGGAGGAAGAGGAGGAGGAGGGCAAGAAAGAGGAGGAGGAAGAGGAGGAGGAGGGCAAGAAAGAGGAGGAAGAAGAGGATGAGGAGGGCAAGAAAGAGGAAGAGGAAGAGGAGAAGGAGGACGAGGAAGAGGAGAAGGAGGACGAGGAAGAGGGGGCAAGGAAGAGGAAGAAGAGGAGGAGGAGGACGAGGAGGGGGACAAGGGACAATATTGCTTGTGATGTCGACGATGTGCTTTTGCCTGACCCAGGCCAAAGACAAGAAGCACATTGATCACGTTTACTCCTTTCATTTGTGTCCCTTTGAGTATCGTATACTGTAGTACAGTGCACTGCTGTAGACTGTACAATGAAAAAAGTTCTCCCTGAGAACTAAATGTTTTGGTGTGTTGTTTATTGACTGCTTGATGGTGTATAGCATTTTGATCACTTTGTTTATGTTTTGAGAGCAGTGTTTGAATTTGAACACAGGTAAAACTGTTTTGAGGCGAAAGTTTCATTTTGCAAGAGGAGTCAGAGGTTTTGTAAATAGTGCTTGAAGATGAGGTTTTGTGTTTAATGTTTTCAGAAAATGGAACAAGGTTTCAGAAACTTTGTTTCAGCAATTGAGAAAAACTGTAAATCATGTTTAATTTGGACTTCTCTGTGCATGCTCTTTAAGGTGGTGACCATAGACTTCCATTATAAGACTGACAGACAAGAACGGTTTGACCTAAAAATATAAAAATTTAAAATACTGTGGAAACAAAGACACCTACATCTTGGATGCCCTTGATGTGAGCTAAAACATATCAAAAATTAAATTAATTTCAAAGTGAACTATCCCTTTAAGGTTTAGAAGTGTGATGTTAATTAGGAAATGATTTACTCCATTGTTTTAGACATCAGCAAAAGTTACAGTTGCCTTGCAATTAGACTTCCACTGTAAGTGTGAAACACCGGTTTAATATATTTTACTGCATTTTCAGGGTTCAGAGAAACCACATTTCTAGCTATGTTCTTTATTTCAATTAAAGTATATTCAATTTCAGAAAAGAAAGTCTTAGCAAATTACCATGTTCTACATCTCCATTTTAGCCTTTCAGCTAAGATAATGTTTTTAAGTCCTTATACTAATAAACTATTAGTAGTAGTAGTAGTAAAAGTAGTAGTAATAATAGATTATGTGTATTATATATTTGTAAAATTAGTTTTTGTTCTACCATCAAGTTTGTGTAACACAAGTAGTTAAACCTTGAAGCTGACCTTGAAACTGCACTTCACCTTATAAACTATGATTTAAAGGGTTCAAATATTCAGAACACTCCCTGAATTTGTTAGAAACTAAGGAAGAGTTGGCAGGAACGTCTGAATGTCTAATATTACGCCCATTTGCTGTTTTGTGACCTCCTGACTAGCCAGACTTACTGTGACCGTGAGACTGTAAAAATGTGTCAAACTCTTTATTCCATGACATAAAATTCTGATCTAACTGCCCACCCTTTAATTAACTCCATCAATTAGCTCTGGTTCCTTTTCCGGGGTCATTCCGAGTCAGACTGTACCCACTAAGGAGTCCCAGACAGGGACTAATTATAGACTCCTTGCCCTTTAACAAGGGTCTGAGAAAGGCTGTGGAGATATTCAGACCCTGGACCAGTGCTGGTTCTCAGAAGGACCTTAAAATAACACTGACAGATTCTGAACATTTCAAAAGTTATACGATGGGCATGGGATGCAGCAAATAGAGAAGACAGCTATAGAGAAAAGCATAAAAGCATATTTCTATTTTCTATTATATTTCACAAATTCTATTTCTTGTATTGATTGGAGATACTACAACTAAGCAATCTAGCAGTACAAAAGAATAAATCTATATAACTTTAGGCCTCTGACAATTTTCAATATATAATTCAATAATCTAGTTAAAAATAATCTATAACATTTTTTTCACAGTTTTTAAATGAATAAATAACTAAACAGAGATAAACAACTGAACTACTGTTCAAAAACACAGTAACACAGTAAAACAGTAATATTGTGAAATATTATTGCAATTCAAAAATACATGTAACATTTCTTATAATTATTCATTTTAAAAAAGGTTGTGCTTGATAATATTTTTGTAGAAACTGTGGTAAATGTTTTCAGGATTTGAATAAAAACATAAAAAAGAACAGAATTTATTTATATGTAAAAGTCACTTTACTGTCACGTGACCTTTCTATAAAAAATACATAATTATATTGTATTGATGGTAAATATACTTTAGCATTCAAAAATGTGGGGTCAGTAAGGTATGTATTAATAAAATAATAATAATAATAAACAAATTTCACCAAATATCACCAGCAAAAGAAGTTTGCAAATATATTGTGAATGTTTGACGTATCGCCCAATCCTACATGCCTTACATGTATCGTGAGAAAAGCACATACTTAGCAAAGTTTTGGTTTACAAATGATAATTCTATCCCTTGGATACAGATAGAGGCGAGTACAACTCAGAAATTGCCTTTGAACCTGTATCTGTATTCAGCACCCCTGTCCAAACTGAAAAAAGCCACTCCCAACCCCTTTGTTAAAAATACTATTGTGGTATGGTATGAAGTTTTGAAACATATTGGACAGATTCCAGAATTATCACAATTTACCCCTATATGGGGAAACACTATGTTTACACCGGGGACACATGATGGGGGTTTTAAAATTTGGGCATCAAAAGGTTTGAACAAGGTGGCAGATTTATTTAACGATGAAACTATGCTCAGTTTTCAGGAATTAAGACACAAGTTTGATTTGCCAAAAACCCATTTTTTTTAAATATCTTCAAATTAGGAATTTTATCAATAAAACACAACATCTTTCTCTTCTCTTACCAGAGCTGTCCCCTTTAGAAAGAATTACTCTAAACCACCTTAATGGTGCTGGGCAAGTTTCCCTGTTTTATAAACTGATTTCCACTAACTGTAAAGAAAATACAGAGAAAAAGCGTTTGGCTTGGTGTCAAGATATAAGTGAGAATATAACAGAAGATGAATGGCAGAGTATCTGTTTAAAGGCCCAAACCCAAACAATCAATACCAGGTTTAAACTTCTGCAGTACAAGTGGATAATGAGAGTATACATAACTCCAGAATTGCTTCATAAATTTAATCCCAATATCCCCAATCAATGTATAAAATGCAACTCAGAGATAGGAACTTTATTCCATTGTCTATGGAAGTGCCCTCAAGTTCAACTTTATTGGGAAAAGGTTCTGGACTTTTTGTCACTGGTGGTGAAACAGAATGTCCCCAAATGTCCTAAACTTTGTATATTTAATTTGTTCCCTGTTACTTGCACTCTAACTAACTCTGGTAAGAAAATGTTAACCTTCTGTTTATTACAAGCAAAACTTTTAGTTGCCCGTCATTGGAAAAACACCGAAATCCCTAATTTTAAACAATGGTTACAGGAATTGTCAGGTTGTTTGGCTTTGGAGAAACTCACATATATTGTTAAAGGAAAATCTGGAAAGTTTTTCAAAGTTTGGAACCCCTTTATAGAATTTTTAAAGGAAGCTGAACCAAATAGTTTATTTTCGGTGTAACCAGGAATAACAAATTATGTTATTAATGTACCATTGTCTTGACATTTGTATAGTATAGTTGTTGTCGTTGTTGTTTTTATTATTATTTCTTTTTCATTTATTTAATTTATTTTGTATTTTTGTATTTTATTTTTCTTTCTGTGCTTGTTTTAATGTAAATGTTTCTAAAATCAATAAAAACAATGTTGAAAAAAAGAAAAGCACATACTTTACATCTCTTCACAAAGGTTTGTTTCCAGTACATGGGTAGAACTTTTTACCCATTAAAGTAAATGATAAATGAAAGTGTTTATATTGCGTGTAGGTGTGTTGAGAAACAAGAACATTCACATACCGTGCAGAACTGGATGCCCCTGACACTGTTTCCAAGTTTGTCTAATGGCGGAGACCAGCACATAATGCCCATCACATTGGGCACAACCAGCAGAATACCTCCAGCCACACCTGACTTGGCTGGAAGGCCCACCTGAACAAAAATGAAACACATTAAAATAACATAAAACAAATACTAGAATAATAGTTGAAGATGTTGTGTTTGGCTGGAAGACACTGGGTGAGTTCACTGAGAATTATTAGAGTTCTTTATTTTCATGTTATGTTGTCATATTTTATGTTATAACGTGCTTGATTAGCATTTAAAGAAGGCGTGTTTGCTCAGAAAAGATTATTGCACAGACAAAAGAGTTTTGTCCTGAAATACTGTGTGCTACAGTGATACAACTGTTTAATTAATTTGAAAGTAAAAGTGTACTTTAAAATGGTCCTACTATTCCCTTTTATGAAGTCTTGATTTTTTTTCGGGGTGTACTAAAATATCATGTTTGATTGTTAAATAAAAATTTATATATATATATATATATATGTGTGTGTGTGTGCTGTGATTGGTTAGCTGGCTAACTTCTTATCTAGTGTAAATATTAAGGATGGCCACAATTTTAAACCAATTTGAGCCCGATTCAGACCCTGACAATGTTAACAAACAAGTGGATTGTCCAGAACGGATCTAATGCACAGACTTTGCAAGCACGGATTTCACAGGATGTTTCAGAGTGGTGTGTTTTTGGTAATATTCTCATACATTATAGATAGCCCACTAAGGGCCTCAGCAAACATCTAGCGAGGCCTTAAGATGACTTAAAATGTTTTAAAACAGAGATAAAATATTCATATAAGTTTAAACAACTAAAATATATTTCTTATTTAAATCCACCCCCTCAAGAACAGTTTTTTTTTACTTTGGAGAATTATAAAAGGTGTAATGTCTAGTCCTAAAAAGGCATTAATAAAATATAACCCCATGTGCATTTTTATAAATATATATATTTTTAGTTATTTCAAGTACTAAAATATTTATCAGGTAGAAATTTAGTGAAATTCTATCCTTTTCCTTCCAAAAAGTGGAATGTCATGGGGCCTTTGGGTACCTCAAAATAAGTAAGGGTTAATGCCCGACGAGGTGTCCATTGTCAGGTTTCCATTAAAACCTGACAATGGACACCTCGGAGGGCATTAACCCGCTTATACCATGGTCACTTGCCAAATAAAACATTTTTAAAACATTAGTTTATATTTTAATTAGGCTAAATCTAGTTTTTACAAATAATAACTTGCCTTGCCTGACTGTTTATTTAGCAACCGGAGATATTTATAGTCCGCTTAGCTCGTATCCCTTCAGGTTCACAAATGCATTTTTTTTTTTTTTTCATGAAACACAAAGGTAGGCATAGTTTTTTTTTTTTTATTACACATAAAACAATTAATCAAACAACAATAAAAAAACAATTAGCTCTGAGCTCCAGCGATTTGCGCTTAACGTTATAGAGGGCAATAAATTAATCAGATCAAAGAGAGGGTCATTTGCCTCAGACTCCTTAGGCTTGAAACACTGTAACGTTCAGCCTTCTCCTGCCTTGGTTGTCTGGACAGCTGCGTAAAACTCCCGCAGGGTCTCATTCAGGGGTGCGTTTCCCGAAAGCATCGTTATCCAACTATGGTCGCAAGTTACGTCGTTACCAATAGAGTTCAATGGAGCAGAGCAGCAGCGGTGTAATTTTCTCCGTTTTATTTACATTTTTTCTTTCTTCAGCAGCATACCAGTCGTCAAAGTTGCCATATTCTCCATAAATGTTAAAAGAAATAGCACGAAGTCGCTCATTGTTGTATTAGGCTATAATATCTAACGTTAGATGATAGAGCTAGAGCATGTGACTGCCTGTTGCTATGGTTACTCACAGCCGTTGTAGGCAGCGCATTTATTTATTAATTTCGAATGGTAAACAGGCAGTTTCACCAGAACTACTTTACTAGGTGTCCTCTATCACTAGGTGTCCTCTATCACTGACACCCTGTAGCCAATCAGAATCGAGTATTCACCCAGACCATGGTATAACAGGAGTTAAGTTAGCACACGTATTATGTGAACTTGTTTTTTTTTAGTGAGTGTGTTTAAGCATGTGTGAACCTGCATGCATAAAAACTTACATGGAAGGCAAACTGTCCAGAGAAGTCATACATGCCGCAGGAGTGCATGAGGCTGAGGGTGTTTCGCACGGCCTCGGGGCTCAGCACACGCTCGCCTGTGATTGGACAGAAGCCTCCGTTTGCCAGCGTGGCAGCCATGACGCTAGCACTCTCACAAGTTACCTCAATGGAGCACAGCTGTACATATGCATTCACAAATAAACACACATGAATAAGAAATATGATTAGGCCAGAATGTCTTATCTAAGAATGAGACCATTTGTGTGTTTGATCAGAGAGGTCTCATGATCTCAGAGGCACATGACAGGAGTCAAGGGACAGGGTCACCAGACTGCATTCTGCCATGCCAAACTACGCCAGAACTTTCAATACTAAGGCTGGGCATCAACAGGAAGTCACTGATTTTATTTTTACAAGCTCTTGCTTTGATTTCAATTTCATACTATTTTGACAAAGTTTAGGGTATTTTCAATAAAATATGAAATTTTATTCAGCAAGGAGAAATTAAATTAATTTAAAGTGACAGCAAAGACATTTGTAATGTTACAAAAGATTTATTTCAAATAAATACTGATGTTTCACAGTTCACAAAAAATATTAAGCAGCACAACAGTTAATAATAAGAAATGATAATAATAAGAAATGTTTCTTGAGCACCAAATCAGCATATTAGAATGATTTCTGAAGGATCATGTGACAGTGAAAACTGGAGTAATGGCTTTGCCTTCACATGAATACGTAAAATATATCAAAACAGAAAAACGTTAATTTATATTGCAATAATATTTCACATTATTATATTTTTTTGGATCAAATAAATGCAGTCTTGGTGAGCAAAAGCGACTTCATTGAAAAACATTCACAAAAGATTATGACCACAAACTTTTGAATAGTAGTGTATTTCAGTTACAAAGTCAACATTTTGGAAGGCAATCCCAGAATGCTTTGCAAAAAGTTCATAATCCTTACGATGCAATCCGACAGTGACTCAGAGATAAAAGCAATCTCAGTACGCACCTGAAAGTAGAAGTCCAGAACAGCAGTCATGTCTGTGCCATCTGGAAAGCACTGCATAAAAGAGAACGAAGGGTTAAAGTCAAAATTTTGATCAAAACAACAAACCACTCCAGAAAGTAAGGGGCCGTTAACACAACGATGTTTTGAACATGGTGTCTGTACATGAAACATGCAAAGTAAGTACATAGTTGTTGTGTAAATGTACCCTAAATAGACAAAGAAGTCACTGCACCCATTGCTGGGTGCAATAAATCAAGGGTGATGAAGACACTTAACCATCTCAAAAACGCCATGAGAATCTAACCTTCTTTTCTTTCAGGTAGTAGCCGATAGCGAAATTCCTGTCTCCTGACTCACGCTCCGACTGGAATCTAAATCAGGTGAACATTTAAGATTGATCATGCAAACATTCAGATGCCTCAATTGAACCAACCATGATAAAAACAGATACTGAAAGAGGACTGATACATGATCTATGATCAGAAATTGCAGCTCAACATACGTGGCATTGCTGAAACCAACATATTCATTTCCCGCCATCTTCTTCAAGAAGTTCATGACCTGCAGAAGAGAAATCAGAATAGGTTCCTCAAAGCCAAAAACAACAACTGCAGTGTAAAGATTTATTGTAATCCTTTGCTAATTGACTCACATAATCAAACTTCTCAGCATTGCCAGCTCTTTGCTGAAAAACAGAGGGAAGAAATAAAAGGCGAGTACAAATATTTTGCCCTCATTGAGTGTTTATTATACTACGATTCTAATAAATCACATTCAAATAGATAAAAATACATTTTCAAAATAGCATAATGGGGAAAAAATAAATCAGAAGAGTAACTAACTCATATTCCTTAAAATATTATACCAGTACAACGCTAAAATCATCATTCCTTAAATATTACCAGTACAACGCTAAAATCGTCAGTTAGTAGTCTGTTGTTAGAAATCAGTAAGAGGAAGATAATCATTTTATGTTTACTACAGTAAAGTACTGTTATGCTCTACAAAGGAAATGACGATGAACCGCTACAGAGCGAAGACTGGAGTTAAACATGTGCATGAAGACCTGTAGGCCAAACAGAGAAACCAGAGTGGATGTGAATCAGCGGGGTTGGTAACATCTTAAGATGATGTGTGAGGAGGATCTGTGCATTGTGAGTTGATGCGTTTCTGAGTGAGTGTGTGGATCAGAGTCCAATAACCTACAGCTTCCTGCCAGACTGAGTGTGGGTTTAGACACCCATCAAATCAGTGCAAAGAGCTAAGAACCATTGAGCTTGATCACATTACTGTCATAAATGAACACTGACTAATGTGGTTGTTTGACTGTCACATCAGGGGTGTAAAGTACATAAAGGGTTAGTTAACCCAAAAATGAAAATTCTGTCAGTATTTACTCACCCTCATGTTGTTCCAACCCTGTAAGACCTTCGTTCATCTTCGTAACACAAATTAAGATATTTTTGATGAAATCTGAGAGCTGGAGCACTCCTCCATACTAGTCCATAGGCTTCTTGAGGGATTGAAACTTGCCGGCCTCAAAAGTTATTAAAGACATCGTTAAAATAGTCCAAGTGACTACAGTGGCTCAATCTTAAGCGACGAGAACACTTTTTGTGCATAAAAAACAACAAAAATAACGACTTTATTTCAACTATTAATTTACTTCTCTCTGCCTCTACTAGTTTAATAGCGTAAGCTTCTGTTATTGTAGGTCACACGCATCACACACAGTGTCGGCCAATAGTGAGCCTACGTGTGACGTAGCTCTACGCTATCACACTACGTTAACTGACTAGATGCCCATTGAGAAGGAAGTGAATAGTTGAAATAAAGTCGTTATTTTTGTTTGTTTTTGCGCACAAAAAGTGTTCTCGTCGCTTGATAAAGTTAAGATTGAGCCACTGTAGTCACTTGGACTATTTTAATGATGTCTTTAATAACTTTTCGAGGCCAGCAAATTTCAATCCCTCAAGAAGCCTATGGACTAGTAATGGAGGAGTGCTCCAGCTCTCAGATTTCATCAAAAATATCTTAATTTGTGTTCCGAAGATGAACGAAGGTCTTACAGGGCTGGAACAACATGAGGGTGAGTAAATACTGACAGAATTTTCATTTTTGGGGGAACTAACCCTTTAATTGCACTTAATCACTATATTTATATGGATTCATTTGGTAAAATTGTAATCTTAACCAATTACATTTCTAAATGGCTTACAATTGGATTAAACCTTGACAATACATACACTACTGTTTAATAGTTTATGGCAGGGGTCTCCAACCTTTTTTCATTTGAGAGCTACTTTTTAAAAATAAAAGTGGCCAAGAGCTACTTATGAATTACAATACATAAATCTCTTAAATAATGTCTCATAACTCTCATATTAAACTCTATCCAAATTGTTTTAGACTTAGGCTCAATCCCCTTGGCCCTACCCCTTGTTTTCGAGTGTACCCCTTGGCCCTTAAAACAGAGTTACAAGGGCCAAGGGGTTGAAATATTCCCCTACAAAATGGAAAAACCCTTCATGAACCCGATACGTCATCAGTCGCTGGCGATGGCTCTGCCGTTACAGAGTTTTTACAGGATTTCTCCATGCCAACGACTGACAATCAGCGCAGCTGCTCTTAACTTTGAATAAACATGATGATTATAACATCCCTTCCTCGAAATGTATCTTTTCTGATCGGAAAGGTAATTTATTATTCCATTTCTTAATTTAAACAACTATAGTGTTATTATAAGTGTAAATGAAGTGCGTGGTGGAATCATCTGGCGCTAAATTTAAATGTTTAACCGTTTGCGATCCATCTCGCCGGTTATTTGCGATGCATTCCGTGAACTTTCTCTTAGCCCTCCGTTTGGAGTGTGCCTATGAAAAATCTCCGTTTCAAGGGCTATGTAGCCCTACCCCTTCGCACTACCCCTCGATCTTGACAAGAATCGGCACACCTTACCCCTAGACGTAAACGCGTAAAATTGAGGGGTAGGGCCACCGGGGGGGAATTGGGATTGAGCCTTATTGTAGTTGTAGCCCTACAGTATATATGTCACCCTTAAATGACAGAGATACATATTTTTTTTATTGTACTTTGCATATTATACTGTAATTATAGTTAATTATTAAATCAATTATAAAATCAATTATAGTTGATTTTATAGTGCATCATAATGAAATGGCATGAAAATTTTGTTCAAAAAGTACTAATACTACACAATAAAATCAATTCACCAAATTTTATGTCGAATACCAGCAAATAACAAATACAATTTGCATCAATATACACTTTTTGTTTACATAAACTATAAAATTAAAAATGATGGCTGCAATGTTATCTACAAACATGTACAAATTCAAATGAAATTTTGACAAAAAAAGGGTTTTATAGTAGATGAACCTGACATATTTCAGCTTAAATTACTGACATTTAACAATGCATATTAGCTTATCTTTTATTATTAACAGTAAAATTCGGTCCGATTTTGCCGTGGCGTCTGTTGTTGCTACTGCTTCTCCACAATGTAGCTCTGCTACAAGATTTATTCATTCTGAAAATTCGGTATTTTTTCATATTGCTGAGCCTGGAAAAAATGAGCACGTCGCTTCAATTCGCTTGTCGCGCGCCTACATTGGAAATAACAAACTTGTCGAGCTACCTCCCATCACGCCACGAGCTTCTAGTAGCTCGTGAGCCACGTGTTGGAGACCCCTGGTTTAGGGTAAGATTTGTTTGTAGTTGTTGAAAGAAAGTAATAGTTTTATTCAGAAAGTATACATTAAACTGATAAAAACTGACAGTAAAGACTTTCACATTGTTATAATGTTTTTCCAATTATATGCTGATTATTATTCTAAACAAAATGTATCATTGTTTCCACAAAAAAATATTAAGCAGAACAACTGTTTTAAATATTTATAATAAATAAAAAAATGTTTCTTGAGCCCTAAATCAGCCTATCAGAATGATAGTCTCAGATGGGACGTCGTGACGCCAAACCCCCTCATAGAAGAAGAAAGCCGCCCTGTTTACAACTGTGACAATGAGCGCTTATCATGATCAACTAAATTCTTGTTTTTTCAAAAGTTTGTGAAGTTCAAGGTGCCATTGTTGCAGTAAACTTGCACAATGTTCTTGAACGTGTAATTTATTAGATGCATGCTGGTCTGTTATCGTAGGGACAGACTTACATTTTCACGCCTTTAAACATGTCGCGGAACAGGTCCAGACTCTTGACACTAAAGTCTGGATTAATGGATGCTGAAAAAACAGGAATAAATGGCATTTTACATATATGTGTTTATCTATACATATATGTAAAATGCCATTTATTCCTGTGAAGGCCAAGCTGAATTTTCAGCAGCCATTAATCCAGACTATAACATATAAAGTACAATATTTTATACTTACACAGCCAATTAAATCTATGCGAGTCTAAAATGTAATCAGAAGCCATGACACTTAAAGCAATCTAATTTGAAGATGAACCGTTGTTGATCTAAACTAGAGTCTATAATGCTGCTAATTTCAATGGTTTGCTAAAAGATTCAATCCCATTTATTTGTATAAAACTTTTGTAATATTGTATAATTAAAATTTTACTCAATTTAAAAAAAGTCACAGTGCCTATGATTTAATGCAAGCACACTTTTTGTGCTTTTTACACCCCTGCTGCACATTATATCTTACAAGAGGGGAAAATCTGTATGAAAAAATGCTGAATGTACTGAACCCAGTGTACTTCAGAAACCCACAAAGGCCATCCATCATTATTTTTTTATCAAGCCCTCAAGATATAACACAATAACGCATGGCCTCTGTGGGCTTCAGTAGCTTCCAGCACTAAACATCATTTGGTCCTGCACAGATGCTCTATTTTATGCAGTGGCCGTCTTATTAAGAAACACAATGGCACTACTGATATTTTAGTATCCAGGCTTGTTCATGGGGAGGGAGGAAAAATGGAAAGGAAAAATTACCAACGTCATTGACCTGCAGCAGTGGTCAAAAAATCCCACAGATCCTATGTCTGCAAAATATGCAACAACATAAAACAGCACACAGAGCCTTCAACAGCATATCACACGCTTTTAGTAACACGCTCATGGCGGTGCTCAAGGACTCGGAAGGAAGGGGAGGAAATGATCTCATGCGTTACTTGGGTGCAAAGGAACCCGACACAGGCACGGCTTACATTCAGCACTGACCTATCAGAACACATCAGAGGGGGGTGAAAGACATTTCGCGTCACACCACTATCATTCACAGGAGAACAATATGGGAAGAGCAATCACAATGGTTGAGTTTAGGTTTGATGGGAGATGCGAGGCTGAATTTACAGGATGCCGTACATTCATCACGCAGAGTGATGCTGCATCCTTTTAATGTGTGAATTGGTGCTGGGCTCAAATAAATTCTAGGGCTGTCAATTGAAATTTGAATTAAAATAATTACATGGTTTGCAACAAATTAATGAATAAAATTGCATATTACCCATAACTTTAGAAGTCAATGTATCGTTTGTTTTATTTCCATTTTGCAGTCGAGAGTTTTGTCCATTTACAGCGTTTTTCCATTTCTACTAGACACTAAGTAGATTATTTTTGTAAGATTTACTGGACTAAATTTACCAGTTAAATTGACAGCCCTCATAAATGCATACAAATTTGAATAGTTTCGCTTATGCAAACCTGTCGAAGCAGAAAATGAAAAATAGTGCCTGTCTAACCAGCTTGGAAAAGCCTTCTGGAAATGTGTATGTGTGTTTTGTAACTTTGCATAAAACGTAGACATGCGTTCTGTATACAGTTGAGAACTGGGAGCATATTCTAGAGTGTCAACTCAAGGAAATATAGACATTACATTACAGAACCACTATTAACCCAGCTGGAGTGTTTTTTCTTGTGTGTGTTTGCACATGGACCAAAACACATAAAAGACCAAGGTATATCAGCTGAGACACACAAACACAACCAAAAGGTGCAAACAACTACAAGAAATATCAGCCTGGCTTCATAAACCCACTACTCTAAATATATAATATGATGCATTTTAAGGATGGGCGATATATCCGATATTCACATTTGCAGTGATTTTTATGGTGATTTAAAAAAATAAAAAAATCAAGCAACACCGTGAATATCAAATCGATTTTAATGTAAAGTTTCATGAAAATGTTTTAAAAGTATCTTAAGTAGCAAAAAACATTTGGAGTATAGCCATTCAACATTACAGTCAAATTAAAAGCCATCATTTTTTAACATTTAATAGGCTTTAAAGGGATACTCCACCGTTGTTTCATATTAAACTATGTTATTCCCTTAACTAAGATGAGTTGATGCATACCTCTCTCGTCCTAGTGCGTCCACTAAATCGCTCTGTCTTGCGGCGAAACTTTGTTAGCACTTAGCTTAGCCCAGTTCGTTCATTAGGATCCAAGCAGAGAAGCGACCAAACACCTCCACGTCTTCCCTATTTAAAGGGATATTCCACCGTTTTTTCATATTAAAGCTGCAGTCGGCAAGTCTGCAACATTTTGAATGTTTATAACTCTCATGCCCCTCCCCACTATCAACAAATACCCTCCCACAGAGTTCGTGCTCGTCGGTGCGTGTGCACCAGCTTTTCTGTGAACGCGCCCGTCTCATCAGCATCCATCAACATTCTTCCAAAAAGCTGAACTTTATTCCTTCATCTGGACATGTCGAGTAACTGTATTTAAATAGGGAAAACGTGGAGGTGTTTGGTCGCTTCTCTGCTTGGCCCATATTGAATGAACTGGGCTAGTTAAGTGCTATCAAAGTGTCTTGAGTGCACGTACTGAGACGAGAGAGGTATGTATGAACACGTCTTAGTTAAGGGAATAACATAGTTTAATATGAAAAAACGGTGGAGTATCCCTTTAAATACAGTTACACGAGTAGTGTAACTCGACCAAGAATGGTGACACAAAATGGTGGAGTATCCCTTTAAAGGGTTAGTTCACCCAAAAATGAAAATTAAGTCATTAATTACTCACCCCCATGCTGTACCAACCCCGTAAGACCTTCGTTCGTCTTTGGAACACAAATGAAGATATTTTTGATTAAATTTGAGAGCTGTATAACTACCACATTGGCTCCTAAGGGACTGCCTCTTGACGGCCCAAAAAGTCAATGAAGAAAATGTTTAAATATCCCAAGTGACTACCGTGGCTCAACTATATGTTTATCAAGCGACGCGAATACTTTTTGTGCGAAAAAACAAACAAAAATAACGAGTTTATTCGACTATTTCTTTTCTTCCTTGTAGGCCAGAACGAGACTTCCTTATAGATTTCCACGACGCATGCGCGAGAATTGCGATCTGAAGTAGTGTAAGCTGGTGTAAGCAGATCGCAAATCTCGCGCATGCGTCGTGGAAATCTAAGGAAGTCTCGTTCTGGCCTACAAGGAAGAAAAGAAATAGTCGAATAAACTCGTTATTTTTGTTTGTTTTTTCGCACAAAAAGTATTCGCGTCGCTTGATAAACATATAGTTGAGCCACGGTAGTTACTTGGGATATTTAAACATTTTCTTCATTGACTTTCTGGGCCGTCAAGAGGCAGTCCCTTAGGAGCCAATGTGGTAGTTATACAGCTCTCAAATTTAATCAAAAATATCTTCATTTGTGTTCCGAAGACGAACGAAGGTCTTACGGGGTTGGTACAGCATGGGGGTGAGTAATTAATGACTTAATTTTCATTTTTGGGTGAACTAATCCTTTAACATACCTATGTAACCTTCCTGGAACTACTGGTTGAAGTACCTGTTTTTTGACGTGTTCGCACTGCAGGAACTAGGAACGACTCCTTTTGGAAAAACTAATTTATCTTCTACTTTAGGGTAGGGTCTAAGGCCCTGTTTACACGAGAACGCTCGCGGGTGAAAACGTAAAATATTTTATCGGATGTGCCTTTCGTTTACATGGCGACGGCGTTTTTGAGGCTTAAAAACGCAAAAAAGTGAAACCACCCTCCAGAGTGGAAATCTTAAAAACGCTCCACCGCCGCGTTCCCGTGTAAACGGTAAAAACGCAAAAGTCTGCTTGACGGTGAAAGTTGTACGCAGGTGCGTTGACTTGGTGTTGTTGTAGTATGCACTCCTAGCCGCCTGAAGTGCATACTACATTGAATTTCACACTTTTGCGTCACCATTTGCACGCGGATTTCACACACAAAACGCTCGTCTAAACGCAGAATAAAAAGTGATGACGCAATGCCACTTCTGCGTTTTCTCTTCAGAATCGTTTCCGTGTAAACATAGCCTCAAAAACGCTCCACCGCCGTATTCCCGTGTAAACGGTAAAAACGCAAAAGTCTGCTCGACAGTGAAGGTTGTACGCAGGTGCGTGGACTTGGTGTTGTTGTAGTATGCACTCCTAGCCGCCTGAAGTGCAAACTACATTGAATTTCACACACTTTTGCATCATCATATGCACGCGGATTTCCCACACAAAACGCTCGTCTAAACGCAGAATAAAAAGTGATGACGCAACGTCACTTTTGCGGTTTCTCTTCAGAATCGTTTCCGTGTAAACATAGCCTAAACCAGCACTATAGGAACTACCAGTGGTGTTAGTATACGCTGATTGGGCGAACGCACGCGAAACACCAGCACCCGCCATTTTTAAAAAAGTTGTGTAAACACACAGATTATAGCCTATATGTTAACTCCAAAAATTAACCCTACGAACATGGAAAACAGTGATAGATGAGCCTCATAACATTTACACTAAGGAGAAAACAAGCGTGGCTAACATAACTTCAAAGTTCTTACTGAAACCAGGAAAATGTTCCTAGGGGAACAATTCGTTCTCGGGGAACCACCCTGGGGTGCGTTTCCCGAAAGCATCGTTAGCCAACTATGGTCGCAAGTTCTGTCGCTATCTGCATAGTTTAATGAGTCGGTGTTTCCCGAAACCATCGTTCCAACGGACATTCGCAAACAGCATCGCAAAGTTGTGTGGTTTGAACGACAGCTCTCGACCTGTGGTTAGAGGCATCGTTTCTATATTGCATGACATTTGGACGTAATAAATCCTTATCTTGAGCAAAATAAGCAAGCTGACATTCAGTACAACCGGTGTCTTTTATTTATAATACATACAAATGTAATTTACGTATTTTATTTTTTCAAAAGATTTGAAGTAACGTGTTTGAAGAGTGCGCATGTGCGAACGCGCTCTACTATGTACGAACGAGCCAAATATTGAGTCTGGTAATAAAGCAAAACAACTGAGAACAATTAGACATAGTCCTCAGATGACATGTCTGTAATTTTTCGGGAAACAGTCGTGACTAGCTACTTGATTTTTCCAACGATGCATCGAACTATGGTAGTGAAGCAGCGAACTACGTCGTTGTACGGGAAAAGCATCCCTGGTTGCTAGTTGCTAGAACTACCCGAAAGCCCCTTATTAAAGGGTTAGTTCACTCAAAAATGAAAATTAAGTCATTAATTACTCACCCCCATGCTGTACCAACCCCGTAAGACCTTCGTTCGTCTTCGGAACACAAATGAAGATATTTTTGATTAAATTTGAGAGCTGTATAACTACCACATTGGCTCCTAAGGGACTGCCTCTTGACGGCCCAGAAAGTCAATGAAGAAAATGTTTAAATATCCCAAGTGACTACCGTGGCTCAACTATATGTTTATCAAGCGACGCGAATACTTTTTGTGCGAAAAAACAAACAAAAATAACGAGTTTATTCGACTATTTCTTTTCTTCCTTGTAGGCCAGAAACGAGATTTTTCCTTAGATTTCCACGACGCATGCGCGAGATTTGCGATCTGCTCACACCAGCCTTCACTACTTCAGATCGCAATTCTCGCGCATGCGTCGTGGAAATCTATAAGGAAGTCTCGTTCTGGCCTACAAGGAAGAAAAGAAATAGTCGAATAAACTCGTTATTTTTGTTTGTTTTTTCGCACAAAAAGTATTCGCGTCGCTTGATAAACATATAGTTGAGCCACGGTAGTCACTTGGGATATTTAAACATTTTCTTCATTGACTTTCTGGGCCGTCAAGAGGCAGTCCCTTAGGAGCCAATGTGGTAGTTATACAGCTCTCAAATTTAATCAAAAATATCTTCATTTGTGTTCCGAAGACGAACGAAGGTCTTACGGGGTTGGTACAGCATGGGGGTGAGTAATTAATGACTTAATTTTCATTTTTGGGTGAACTAATCCTTTAACATACCTATGTAACCTTCCTGGAACTACTGGTTGAAGTACCTGTTTTTTGACGTGTTCGCACTGCAGGAACTAGGAACGACTCCTTTTGGAAAAACTAATTTATCTTCTACTTTAGGGTAGGGTCTAAGGCCCTGTTTACACGAGAACGCTCGCGGGTGAAAACGTAAAATATTTTATCGGATGTGCCTTTCGTTTACATGGCGACGGCGTTTTTGAGGCTTAAAAACGCAAAAAAGTGAAACCACCCTCCAGAGTGGAAATCTTAAAAACGCTCCACCGCCGCGTTCCCGTGTAAACGGTAAAAACGCAAAAGTCTGCTTGACGGTGAAAGTTGTACGCAGGTGCGTTGACTTGGTGTTGTTGTAGTATGCACTCCTAGCCGCCTGAAGTGCATACTACATTGAATTTCACACTTTTGCGTCACCATTTGCACGCGGATTTCACACACAAAACGCTCGTCTAAACGCAGAATAAAAAGTGATGACGCAATGCCACTTCTGCGTTTTCTCTTCAGAATCGTTTCCGTGTAAACATAGCCTCAAAAACGCTCCACCGCCGTATTCCCGTGTAAACGGTAAAAACGCAAAAGTCTGCTCGACAGTGAAGGTTGTACGCAGGTGCGTGGACTTGGTGTTGTTGTAGTATGCACTCCTAGCCGCCTGAAGTGCAAACTACATTGAATTTCACACACTTTTGCATCATCATATGCACGCGGATTTCCCACACAAAACGCTCGTCTAAACGCAGAATAAAAAGTGATGACGCAACGTCACTTTTGCGGTTTCTCTTCAGAATCGTTTCCGTGTAAACATAGCCTAAACCAGCACTATAGGAACTACCAGTGGTGTTAGTATACGCTGATTGGGCGAACGCACGCGAAACACCAGCACCCGCCATTTTTAAAAAAGTTGTGTAAACACACAGATTATAGCCTATATGTTAACTCCAAAAATTAACCCTACGAACATGGAAAACAGTGATAGATGAGCCTCATAACATTTACACTAAGGAGAAAACAAGCGTGGCTAACATAACTTCAAAGTTCTTACTGAAACCAGGAAAATGTTCCTAGGGGAACAATTCGTTCTCGGGGAACCACCCTGGGGTGCGTTTCCCGAAAGCATCGTTAGCCAACTATGGTCGCAAGTTCTGTCGCTATCTGCATAGTTTAATGAGTCGGTGTTTCCCGAAACCATCGTTCCAACGGACATTCGCAAACAGCATCGCAAAGTTGTGTGGTTTGAACGACAGCTCTCGACCTGTGGTTAGAGGCATCGTTTCTATATTGCATGACATTTGGACGTAATAAATCCTTATCTTGAGCAAAATAAGCAAGCTGACATTCAGTACAACCGGTGTCTTTTATTTATAATACATACAAATGTAATTTACGTATTTTATTTTTTCAAAAGATTTGAAGTAACGTGTTTGAAGAGTGCGCATGTGCGAACGCGCTCTACTATGTACGAACGAGCCAAATATTGAGTCTGGTAATAAAGCAAAACAACTGAGAACAATTAGACATAGTCCTCAGATGACATGTCTGTAATTTTTCGGGAAACAGTCGTGACTAGCTACTTGATTTTTCCAACGATGCATCGAACTATGGTAGTGAAGCAGCGAACTACGTCGTTGTACGGGAAAAGCATCCCTGGTTGCTAGTTGCTAGAACTACCCGAAAGCCCCTTATTAAAGGGTTAGTTCACTCAAAAATGAAAATTAAGTCATTAATTACTCACCCCCATGCTGTACCAACCCCGTAAGACCTTCGTTCGTCTTCGGAACACAAATGAAGATATTTTTGATTAAATTTGAGAGCTGTATAACTACCACATTGGCTCCTAAGGGACTGCCTCTTGACGGCCCAGAAAGTCAATGAAGAAAATGTTTAAATATCCCAAGTGACTACCGTGGCTCAACTATATGTTTATCAAGCGACGCGAATACTTTTTGTGCGAAAAAACAAACAAAAATAACGAGTTTATTCGACTATTTCTTTTCTTCCTTGTAGGCCAGAAACGAGATTTCCTTAGATTTCCACGACGCATGCGCGAGATTTGCGATCTGCTCACACCAGCCTTCACTACTTCAGATCGCAATTCTCGCGCATGCGTCGTGGAAATCTATAAGGAAGTCTCGTTCTGGCCTACAAGGAAGAAAAGAAATAGTCGAATAAACTCGTTATTTTTGTTTGTTTTTTCGCACAAAAAGTATTCGCGTCGCTTGATAAACATATAGTTGAGCCACGGTAGTCACTTGGGATATTTAAACATTTTCTTCATTGACTTTCTGGGCCGTCAAGAGGCAGTCCCTTAGGAGCCAATGTGGTAGTTATACAGCTCTCAAATTTAATCAAAAATATCTTCATTTGTGTTCCGAAGACGAACGAAGGTCTTACGGGGTTGGTACAGCATGGGGGTGAGTAATTAATGACTTAATTTTCATTTTTGGGTGAACTAATCCTTTAACATACCTATGTAACCTTCCTGGAACTACTGGTTGAAGTACCTGTTTTTTGACGTGTTCGCACTGCAGGAACTAGGAACGACTCCTTTTGGAAAAACTAATTTATCTTCTACTTTAGGGTAGGGTCTAAGGCCCTGTTTACACGAGAACGCTCGCGGGTGAAAACGTAAAATATTTTATCGGATGTGCCTTTCGTTTACATGGCGACGGCGTTTTTGAGGCTTAAAAACGCAAAAAAGTGAAACCACCCTCCAGAGTGGAAATCTTAAAAACGCTCCACCGCCGCGTTCCCGTGTAAACGGTAAAAACGCAAAAGTCTGCTTGACGGTGAAAGTTGTACGCAGGTGCGTTGACTTGGTGTTGTTGTAGTATGCACTCCTAGCCGCCTGAAGTGCATACTACATTGAATTTCACACTTTTGCGTCACCATTTGCACGCGGATTTCACACACAAAACGCTCGTCTAAACGCAGAATAAAAAGTGATGACGCAATGCCACTTCTGCGTTTTCTCTTCAGAATCGTTTCCGTGTAAACATAGCCTCAAAAACGCTCCACCGCCGTATTCCCGTGTAAACGGTAAAAACGCAAAAGTCTGCTCGACAGTGAAGGTTGCACGCAGGTGCGTGGACTTGGTGTTGTTGTAGTATGCACTCCTAGCCGCCTGAAGTGCAAACTACATTGAATTTCACACACTTTTGCATCATCATATGCACGCGGATTTCCCACACAAAACGCTCGTCTAAACGCAGAATAAAAAGTGATGACGCAACGTCACTTTTGCGGTTTCTCTTCAGAATCGTTTCCGTGTAAACATAGCCTAAACCAGCACTATAGGAACTACCAGTGGTGTTAGTATACGCTGATTGGGCGAACGCACGCGAAACACCAGCACCCGCCATTTTTAAAAAAGTTGTGTAAACACACAGATTATAGCCTATATGTTAACTCCAAAAATTAACCCTACGAACATGGAAAACAGTGATAGATGAGCCTCATAACATTTACACTAAGGAGAAAACAAGCGTGGCTAACATAACTTCAAAGTTCTTACTGAAACCAGGAAAATGTTCCTAGGGGAACAATTCGTTCTCGGGGAACCACCCTGGGGTGCGTTTCCCGAAAGCATCGTTAGCCAACTATGGTCGCAAGTTCTGTCGCTATCTGCATAGTTTAATGAGTCGGTGTTTCCCGAAACCATCGTTCCAACGGACATTCGCAAACAGCATCGCAAAGTTGTGTGGTTTGAACGACAGCTCTCGACCTGTGGTTAGAGGCATCGTTTCTATATTGCATGACATTTGGACGTAATAAATCCTTATCTTGAGCAAAATAAGCAAGCTGACATTCAGTACAACCGGTGTCTTTTATTTATAATACATACAAATGTAATTTACGTATTTTATTTTTTCAAAAGATTTGAAGTAACGTGTTTGAAGAGTGCGCATGTGCGAACGCGCTCTACTATGTACGAACGAGCCAAATATTGAGTCTGGTAATAAAGCAAAACAACTGAGAACAATTAGACATAGTCCTCAGATGACATGTCTGTAATTTTTCGGGAAACAGTCGTGACTAGCTACTTGATTTTTCCAACGATGCATCGAACTATGGTAGTGAAGCAGCGAACTACGTCGTTGTACGGGAAAAGCATCCCTGGTTGCTAGTTGCTAGAACTACCCGAAAGCCCCTTATTAAAGGGTTAGTTCACTCAAAAATGAAAATTAAGTCATTAATTACTCACCCCCATGCTGTACCAACCCGTAAGACCTTCGTTCGTCTTCGGAACACAAATGAAGATATTTTTGATTAAATTTGAGAGCTGTATAACTACCACATTGGCTCCTAAGGGACTGCCTCTTGACGGCCCAGAAAGTCAATGAAGAAAATGTTTAAATATCCCAAGTGACTACCGTGGCTCAACTATATGTTTATCAAGCGACGCGAATACTTTTTGTGCGAAAAAACAAACAAAAATAACGAGTTTATTCGACTATTTCTTTTCTTCCTTGTAGGCCAGAAACGAGATTTCCTTAGATTTCCACGACGCATGCGCGAGATTTGCGATCTGCTCACACCAGCCTTCACTACTTCAGATCGCAATTCTCGCGCATGCGTCGTGGAAATCTATAAGGAAGTCTCGTTCTGGCCTACAAGGAAGAAAAGAAATAGTCGAATAAACTCGTTATTTTTGTTTGTTTTTTCGCACAAAAAGTATTCGCGTCGCTTGATAAACATATAGTTGAGCCACGGTAGTCACTTGGGATATTTAAACATTTTCTTCATTGACTTTCTGGGCCGTCAAGAGGCAGTCCCTTAGGAGCCAATGTGGTAGTTATACAGCTCTCAAATTTAATCAAAAATATCTTCATTTGTGTTCCGAAGACGAACGAAGGTCTTACGGGGTTGGTACAGCATGGGGGTGAGTAATTAATGACTTAATTTTCATTTTTGAAAATTTTCATTTTTCATTTTCTTTAATCTTCACATACAGTAAGCCTATAAAAAATCGGCTGTGCATTTAATATAACAAGGTTCAACACTAAGGATTTTTTTACACTGGCTCAGTCAGACTGGTTAATTTTTTTTCTCTGGCCAAGCCACAAAAAAAAAAAAAAGATGTTTTCATTGTTTTTGACCTACAGTATTGTATGTAAACAGTGCTTTTTTTGTAGGTCTAACAGTAATATTCAGAAAGGAAATATACAGAAATAAAATAAAGTAATTAAATGTAAAAAATCACTGCACTGTCTTATCAAGCTTGAATGGTTTAAAAGTATTTGAATGGATCATATAACTATCAATATTTACTTTAAATAAAATAAAAAACAGCTAAATGAATGTGTTAATTTTGACAGCCCTAATAGAAAATATAAAATATAGTCATTTTTTTTCTTGAAAGAACTACTAAAAAAGATCCCACAGCTTTTTTTTTATTTCAGAAAAAAATAATTGAACAAAATATATAATAAATTAGAACATTTTTTATACATAATCACTCGTGGGGGCCTTTTTCTGCAACATTCAAAAAAATGCTAATTTACATAAAACTAAACTTAGAAATACAATATATTTAAAAGGTTATAGATTATTTTAGTTATATCGCCCAGCCCAAGTGACAAGAGAGGGTGTAAAAAATGTGGAGAATAGAAAGTCTGGATGAATTTTACTTGAAATTCATTGCAAACAGACTTCTAGTAATAATGGTCCTGAAAACAGGATGATCTCCACATATTGTAGTTGAAATGAACGAGGAGGCCTTGAGTAGGTGTGCTGTGTACAGTAATTAAAACACAGAAAAGACAAGCAGCACCTAAAACACACACTGTTGATCAGTTGGTCTAAGTCTAGGCAGCATTCCTCACAATCAATTATTCATACAGTCTACAACCAAAACCTCTAAATATCATTACTGCACACGTAACCTTTATCAACAACATTCGGCCAATACCAAATAGTCTGTTCAGGCTAAATCAAATTAAGTAAATGTGAGTACAGTTAGTTAGGAGAAGTAATCAAAAACAATTACTAACATGAAAATGAAATAAAAAAACAAGTGGAAGATGCTTACCTTAATAAGAGAGGTACACACGATTGCACCAGCATTCACCATTGGGTTATGGGGTTTATCTGTGGGAAAATAACATTTCTTATATTCCTTAGGGTTAAGTGTTTAAAATGTAAGACACATGCAGACGATGTTCCCTGATTATAGAAGCAAGCAGTCATGCGTAAGCTGATGGTTATAATTCTTACCGTCCTCATCCAGGAAGAGCTTGTTGAAGCGTAAGCCACTGGGTTCTTTCCCAATGAACCGGTGCACATATTCAGTGCCGTGGTCGTGCACGGCAATAGCGTACTTGAGCGGCTTCACGCACGACTGGAGGCAAAATGGCACTTTAGTGTCACCCACTGTGTGTCTGTGTAAAGGAGTAAACAGAGATCAGAACCAAAGATATCATCCTTGTCCACATAAGCAAACAAACAGCTCTTTTTACTCTATTTTAATACAATGAGAAAACATTATTTTTTAAATGTATTATTCTAAAATGGTGTCAATCAGGCTTTTTTTCAAGGGTCAAAAATGGTCTTTGGTGGTGAACGAACACGGTCATCCACACACAAAGTACCCTACACTGTAAAAATGAATATGCTTTATCTAATCAATAAAATTCTGGCAACAGATTACAAGCAATATTATTAATTAAATTGAACAAATAATAGAATTAATCAAATTATTCCTTAAAAGTTAACCACTTAAAATGAGTCAAGTTTACACCAAAAAAATTAACAAAAATATCTCACTAACAGACAGACGTCAAAGATTAATTAAGAACTCTTTATTTTAAATTGCCAACATTGAAGACACCTGATGTTAACAAGCAGAATCACTGAAGGAGAAAACCGTGATTTTAAAACAAACCTAAAACAAACACTGATCACCATAATGGTGACTTAATGTATGTTTTACACATTTTAAATGGTAAAGTTTAGAGGAACTAATTTGATTAATTATTACTCAATTCTATTGTTAAATTGAATTAATAATATTGCTTGTAATCTGTTGCCACATTTTTTTTTATTTTTTAAAGCGCATTAATTTTTACAGTGTACGCATGCAAACTTATCCTATTTATTCATGAAATAAAAAATAATCACTGTCAGGAGTCAGGACAGATCATAAAACAAAGTGCTTAGAATAATATTATATCAAAAAAAAAAATCTGTAAATGTATATTTAAAAAGCCCCTGAGTGAATGATTTGAAACGTTACAGTAGTAATAAAATGAACAAAGAAGAAGTGGCAGGTCTATTATTTTGTATTTACACGCCAATGCATTTGAGATACAGTATCAGATTGTTTTGTTCTGTCCATTGCAATGGTCATCACTGTCAATCGGATTCAATCACGCATTCAAATATGGTTCTTAAACCAGAAACTTTGCAATGTGTAGTTAGAAATTTTATATACAGAAAGTGAGCAAAGACCTCTGCCATTATTAGGGCCCAAGCCCTGAAAGGGCGAAGGCCCTATTGTTTTCCTTCCGATTATTTTATTTTTTTTTTTTTTCTTTTATTTTTCTAACGACTATTCGGGCACTTTTGGGGCCCTTAACATGCTCGAAAACTCTTGAAACTTTGCACACGGGTCAGAACCCGCGGCCATCAGAGCCGGGCTGAAGCTGGTACCCGGGCGTGGCAGGGGGGCTCGACAGCGCCCCCTGGAACGGGGTCCGAACACTTGGTCCATAAATCAAACACGCTTGCATGTAATAATATGAAACTCGGTACACATGTTGATCTCATCGTTTCATCTATACCTCGCGCTTTTACTTTTTACCCCAGCCCAACAGGAAGTCGGCTATTTAGGGTTGTTCGTAAAACACTCGCAATGGAATTTTTAATACTCCTCCTAGAGCTTTGATCCAAATTCGACGAACCTCGGTCAGCGTGAAGTCAAGACATTGAGGATGAAAGTTTGCGAGGGGATTTTTGATATCTGGAACGGTTTGGCCGTGGCGAGGAAACAAAATTATGGCGAGAAACGTGAAACAGGAAGTGTATCATAACTTCAGCACACATCAACCGATCTTGATGAAACTTCAGCAGTGTGTTCGCTGTAAGAGGACGATCACATGGATGTGACTATTGCGAGTCAAAGTTATAGCGCCACCAACTGGTAGCAGGAAGTGTGTCATTTTCAAAATGCTTTGATATCACCCTTTTATTTTTACCCGATTTGCTTCAAACTTCATCTGTATAATGTAAACATACGGCAGATGTAGACCTGTGAATGGATTCTTGATATCTTTGAAACTGTTGCCGTGGCAACGCATCAAACTTTACCATTCTTTTAGGATGCTTTTGAGACTCTTAGCATGCTTCAAATTGCATGAAACTCGACAGACACATCACATTTATTAGCCAGTAGACATGTGCAACGTTTCAGAAACGGGTGTGGTGAGGGCTCAGTAGCGCCACCTTTTGACAAAAGTGGGGTTGTTAGTTTTATCTACAGTTACAAAAATCAGTATGTATATTGTACTCCTCGAGCCGGACAACTTTCTAATTGACACTCATTAGCTAGGACCCACAGAAAGTCAGATATGTTTGTTTGAATGTAGAGAAAATCTCAGAATTTTGCCAGTCTCTCAGTGTCCCTCTGTGTGAGTGAGAGGAGGGGCGCCTGTCAGGTTAATTTTAACCCTTTATTTGCTGTGTGCAACTTCTCTGGCATTTTTGGGGGCCTTAACATCCTCTAAAACTCTTGAAACTTTGCACACGGGTCAGAACCCATGGCCATCAGGGCCGGGCTGAAGCTGGTAACCGGGCGTGGCAGGGCGGCTCGACAGCGCCCCCTGGACTGGGATTCGAAAATTTGTCCATAAATCAAACACACTTGCATGAATTAATATGAAACTCGGTACAATTAAAGATCACATCAGGCCAAACAACTTTCGTGCTCTAAGTTTTAAGAAGGAAGTTGGGAATTATGGGTTGTTTGAATAATTCTCCTAGGAGAAATACATCAAATTACAACGCATGTGTTTACCAATCACAACCAAACTCGGTGTGCATGAAGTCAAGACATTGAGGATGCTCAATTCCGGACGGATTTTTGATATCTCGAACGGTCTGGCCGTGACGAGGAAATGAATTTTATGACTAAAAAAGGACACATAAAGTGTGTTATAACTTTGCTCATTTTACCTACAGTTACAAAACTTTCCACGTATATTGTTCTCGTCAAGCCGATCAACTTTCCAATTTAAAGTCATTCGCTCTGAGCAACAGAAAGTCAGATATTGTAGTTTGAATGGATTTATTTCCCCTGCGATTCACTCTCTCTCTCTCTCTCTCTCTCTCTCTCTGTGTGTGTGGGTGTGTGTGTCTGTGTGGGGAGGGGAGGGCTGTTGTCTGTGTTTGTGTGTGTGTGTGCATGTGCGTGTGTGTGTGGGGGGAGGGGAGGGCTGTTGTCTGTGTTTATGTATGTTTGAACCACACACTGTGGCTGGCTGCGATTTTTCCTATAAGTCCTTGTCTTTTTGCATAACAATTTTGTATTTTTTTTAAATGACAAAATAGGCATATAACCCCCATCTTTTAAATGTATAGTTTGCTTTAAATAAAAGTAAGATTGTATTTGTAATTGAAGCTGAATGAATTTAAAATTCTTGTGCTATATTTCAATATATTTGTTTTCCTTCAGATTTTAAAACACTAACTTCATTATTTTCTGAATTACAAATATTTGTTTCTGTATAAAATAATACTCTGACTAAAAACACATTTGATGTTTCTTTTTGTATTTTTATTTACATGTATTTATGTATGTGTGTGTGTGTGTGTGTGTGTGTGTGTGTGTGTGTATAAAGTGCAGGTTTTTTGAGATAAAGTAGAATTTCTATAACTATGTGTTGAACTGATAAATCACTCTTTTTTTTCTTTTTTTTTTAACCTTTATTTATCCAGGTAAAATGTTTGAGAACCACTTCTCATTTACAAACATGACCTGGCCAAGAGGCTACAGGAAAAAATAAGAACATAATGTACAGCTGTACATAGTCAAACACATAACACTTAGAACAAGCAGCTAAATAAAAATAAAAAAGACAACAAAGAGGAAAAAGAAAACGAATAGAGTGCTTAAATAAGTGTGTAAATATGGTTCATGATTGTCAGCAGGAACAAGAGTCAACTATGTAATTTTCGAGGTTTTGCTTAAAGGTGGAGATTGGGATCAGAGATGTAAGTTTCAGGGTATTTTGTAGTATGTTCCAGTCGTGTACTGATGCAAAGCGGAAGGCATTATGTCCAAAGGTAGTAGAAGTAGGGGGGGATACTAAATTTAATCAAATTACTTGATCTTGTGTGATAGGTGTTATAAGCGGCATGAAATAGGGATGACAAATAGAGAGGTGCCTTGCCCAGAATTGTCTTATATATGAAGAGAAACCAATGATGGAGCCGCCGGGTATGAAGGGAGGGCCAACCCACCAGTTTATACAGGTCGCAGTGATGAGTGTGATAGGGTGCATTAGTGGCAAAACGGATGGCTGAATGATGGATTGTGTCAAGTTTTTTTAGAGCTGTGTTTGGTGCCACTCTTGTGTGTGTTAAACACAATCTACTTAATACAGACAACCTCATTATAAAGATAAATAACAAATCCAAAAAAATATATGATTATAATCTATGACAAAAAAAGCCATTACAAACTATATTAGTGGTAAATACACATTGCTCTTTGTATTGTTGTAAAATACATTCATGAAAAACAAGATAACAAAAATCAAAAAGATAAATTATTTTAGATAGAGCCATGGCTGCTATAAAATTGAGACAACATGTTTTAAATGTATAGCAGAGATGTTAAATGAGGCAGCAACATACAAACTTTCTAGAACAACATGGACCTGGACCTGGATAGCTGGTTTTTATGGAGGACAGTGAAGAGGAAGAGGGTGCAAATCAAACAGCTCATTCTCAGACTACACAGCAAACAGCTTAAGTTTTTAGTGCTTTGTTTGAGGTTTTTAGTGCTCTGTCCTATCTTTTATCAACACATAATAGATAGAACAGAACAAGAAAGGCAATTAATAATCTGTCATTGCATTATGATATGAAAGGCTCAGTACAGTGTGGCACAAAACGCTTATGCGCATCCCGAGTGGAGAATGATGCGCTTAAAGCCACATGGAGTTACAGCGCACAGCGCATCGAGTCCGCATTGATGCAAGCTCTACAATACACTTCTTTTCGACAGTCAAAGTGGGGGTTACGTTTTTGCACGTCATACAGAATAACCCTAAAGGCACCAAGGTGGCGGTGCCACCGGCTTTATATTAAATATAAATATAGCTGTGAGCAGCGATAAAGGGCCAAAGCCGGCGGTACCACCATCCCGGTGCCTTTAGGTAACTAAAGGCATCAGGGTTGCGGTGCCACCGGCTTGGGCCCGCAATCGCTGCTCGCAGCTATATTTTTCATTGAAGCTGTCAATAACGCGAGGTGCACAAAGCAACACTCATTTGAAATCAATGCAATGAATATCTTATTGACATCGTGTTTATAGTTTTTTTTTATAAGGAAAAGCCTTTTAAATATGCAGTGATCATGTAATCGGTCTTGTTTTGTTTTTTTGCGGTTGTTGTGAGAGTCAAATTGTGAATGTGTTATTATGTAACAACACATTTCAGAGTATGAGCTGTTGTTGTTTGTAGTTTTCTATTTATTTCATTTAGTAAACAAGTTACATTTAGTGTAAAGATCAGAAAAGAACTAAGTGAAGTCATTTCATCAATTTCTGTCAATAGGTCAAGGCTCTGGCAGTGTTGTTGACTAAAAGTAAGTTATTGTGTAACAGGTGAATGGCCATAGCAATCACAGCTATGCAGGTACCCCATGTATCTTTACAACAAATTCTAAAGCATGGGGTAAAACATACAGACTATATCTAAGTCCTTATTATCAGAGATCAAAGGATGTACCATGACACCTGGGTCTAAGTATTGAGGGAATCATTAATGACTGTGAGTTTATAGTCCTGTTATCAATGATTCTAACATAATAGGCTTAACAGCATGTTTTTTCTGCACTGGATGACTAGTCCAGGAGAATATTGGAGCATTTATTGAATGATAAGATTAGCAGCCACTTTATCTGATGGTTCTGTGACCAATATATATGAAGTATTTCCGGTACTTGTCATAAAGTGTACATAGTGAATGGTGAGTGATAGTGTGTATCAAGTGGTTTGGTTAATAAATACCCAAATTGATTATCAAAGCTTGTTGAAATACGAAAATCGTAATGTTTTCGTATTTCAACAACTCCAGGTCAAAGAAAAAATGCAGTGAAACTATTATTTGATGGTAAAAAAGTAGATTAACCTAAAAAAAATCTAAATATCACGCTAAAATAAGTAGTTCCTGTCAGTAGATGAAGGTGTAGGATTCATACCTTTGTCCATCTACTGTGCAAAGGGAAACGGCCCACAGATCTGGGCTGAATTTGGCAAGTTGGGGAATGTAGTCAGCAACCTGTGAGCAAAAGAAAGAGATGAGCAGAAATAAAGGTTGAAAAATAAAAACATTTTGGTTGAGGTGTTATTTCCATTTATCTCATCTTACCAGGCCCCCGGAAAGATTACGGCCTTTCTCATAAAGTGTATCGATGTGGGAGGCGAAAGTCTGGAAATCAGGGATGACAAACTTTTTCCGGAAGGCCTGGGTTAGGAGAACAATGTTGCTCTGGACACACCTGAAGAAACAAATAGGACCACAGAGTTGAAGAATGTATACCTACTAATGGCTTGCTCAGCATTTATGTGTGGAAGTATGTATTTTTGAGCAATTCTTTCCTCCCGAGTAATTATAGGACAAACAACACAGATTAATTTGTTCCTTAAATTAGACATAACTATTAACTCTTTCCCCGCCAAACACGGAATTTTCCGTGTTTAATGAAAAAACGCATCTGCGCCAAACACGGAATTTTCCGGGTATCCGTGTTTTAGGTGGTATGCGGTAAGGAAGACCCGCGCGCATGTCCTGAATGAGTGCGCAACTCTTTGATCAGAGAAACAGATTGCAATCGTCTCAAAAAGTGGAGTAGTGAGAATGTATCAGACAGACAATGCAGAGGTATATGGCTGAAGTACTGGAGGTTAATGGACTCGGAGTCCGATCACTCATTATTTGATAATTCTGAATCTGATCGGGACGAAGTAGTCAGTGAGAGAGATGCACATGTTGTCACAGAAAGTTCTAGCCATGGACGTGCCGCAGATAGATCGTATAATATTATGACACTATAATATTTATGTGTGTGTGCAGGCATTTATGTGTGGCTGTCTAAATATGAAGGTGTAATTGTCAAATTATTTCTCTCTTTGTGCACATTTACCACATTGTAATATGTATTTGTGTGTGTGTGTGTGTGTGTCTAGGCTTGTTTATTGTAATTCCAATCATTATTCACAGGTAGAACACAGAGAGGCAGAAGCAGAAGTTTTATTGCAAAAATTACATTTCCCTTACATCCTGGGAAATTTGATATATTTTACATTTATTTTATGTTTTTAATTTATTTTGGAAAGTTTTATATATGAAGGAAACAACATCTGAATGTATTCTGCTTTTAAATGCACTTGTTTGATAAAAAATACCTTTTTCTCAGTTTTTTGTCCAAAATGTTGTGTTTTTGACAAAACCTACCTCTGTTCAAGAGGCAATAAAAAAAGAACAGATGAAGATAAAATAAAAACGTTTTTTTTGCCTAAAAGCAGAGGCTCAGATCTTTATTTTTATATATATCATCTTCATATATTCATGGAAGAAAATATTCAGCGGGGCATTCAAATTTAGCGAAAATCGTCAAAAACCCTGGCGGTGGCTGGCAACTTTTTTTTAAAACGCTGGCGGGGAAAGAGTTAAAGGGATAGTTCACTTTGAAATAAATTTTTGGGATGTTTTAGCTTACCTCAAGGGCATCCAAGATGTACAGTAGGTGTCTTTGTTTCCACAGTATTTTCAATTTTGATATTTTAAGGTCAAACCGTTCGTGTCTATCAGCCATATAATGGAGGTCTATGGTCACCACCTCAAAGAGCATGCACAGAGAAGTCCAAATTAAACATGATTTAATGACTCGTAAATGTAAATACAAACTGATGGCCTAAGACATGAAATGAGCGGTTTGTGCGAGAAAACGAACACTATTAAAATGTTTTTACCTCTTGTAACCGCAGCCACGTCCAAGTAATCTGAGGGCAGGGGTGCTTTGTGGCTGTGGTAACAAGAGGTAAAAACGATATAACTGTTCATTTTCTCACACAAACCGCTCGTTTCATGTCTTTGGCCATCAATGTGTACTTAGTCATTAAATCACGTTTAATTTGGACTTCTCTGTGCATGCTCTTTGAGGTGGTGACCATAGACTTCCATTATATGACTGATAGACACGAACAGTTTGACCTTAAAATATCAAAATTGAAACTACTGCGTAAACAAAGACACCTACATCTTGAATGCCCTTGAGGTAAACTAAAACATACCAAAAATTAATTTCAAAGTGAACTATCCCTTTAACTCCACTATATTTTAGGGAGACAAATGATAATAGTAACTTTAGTATGAATTAAAACCCTCAAAAATCAATGCAACATACATTAGAAACAATGTCTTTGAAATTGTTTAACTTCCCTCCTCAAGAAGCTAAATGTTTATTCCCACTTTGATCAAGCTAAACGCTAAATCTGTACCAATGCACATTTCCTTTCCCACTGAAAGATTTATTGTAAAATATCAAAACATCTATGGCATGAGAGAGGTTTCACAGAGCTGGGTGATTCACTTCCACTGCAGCAGAGGAAAGTACATCGTTCACAGGCATCATAAACCCAAAACGTCCCCTATGATTGTGTCTGAAATATTGGGCCAGTTGCTTCACCAAGGTCCCTGAGCAGACAGACAAGCTCAAAATATCAGTGCACTGTGCTGCTGCTCAGATTTACGTGTTTGTGAATTTTCAAAAGATAATCTATTACTTGTATGTGTAGTGCAGGAGAAGATAGAGAGGAACCAATATGTTTGGAATAGCATACTAGCATCGTACTATTTCTGGGGTATGTATACTACTGTGCACCATATACAATCTCGTACATCAGAGCACATGGCGGTAGGTACTATATCCCACAATGCAATGAGCCCCACTTGACTTCTTCCTTTAAAGTAAAAGACCATATTTTGAGCAGTTTTTCTTGATTATTTAATCAAATACATTGTTTCTTTTCTACAGAATATTCTCTTTCAAAATGTGAAATCATATGTTTTTTTTTTCTTCAAGATCATAATTGCACACCACACACTAAATTAAACATGTAATGAGTATTTATGACAACATTGCAGCACATTATTGTTTGAAATGAATGTTTATTGTTCCATTTCACAAACGGTTTCATTTACTAATTTATATATTTTTTATAACAGCAGATGTATGCAGTATTATTTATGTATTATTTTACACTAAAGATGCACTCACTCATAAAGTGCTTTTTTTAATTTCGTTGGCTTTTCTTCGTTCCAGTGGTCTTGGGCTTCACATTAACACAGATCGGATTAATACATGCATGAATTGGCTTTAATAACGGCAGTAAAGTCACTGAAGAGTGTTTTATCTTTCTTTTGTTATTCTTTTTCAGCCACGTTTCCTTTTTAACAATTTTTGTGCATCTGTGTTGATTGAGAAAAAACAGCTTTGTTTACTGAGTGAAATTTTTTCTCATGCGTTTCAAAACCTCGGTTCATTTTGTGTAAAATGGTTAAATGAGGTGGGGAATGCACTTAAAATACAGTAGTATTCAATTCCATATGTCATCTATCTCTGTCTCTTTTTGGCCTTGTCCGCCATGCAAGGTCACTCACTGCCATAATCTATCAAGCCTCTACTAGCTGACACCACTGCATCTATCTTTTCAGTCTGTAATGAAGCTGTCAGTAGCAGCCAGATCGACCGGGGCGGTAAACACAGCACCAACAGCGGAGAAGCTGAAAAACAGACATCTATCAGGCTGGTTATGGATCATGCCAGAAGAGTGACACAAAGCTAGAGGGAGCAGATTGTCAGGGGTTTGTCAGCAGACAGAGGTCATCCGTTTCAAGCAGAATCTGTTAGCTGAGAATTTATTCATTTCTCACCTTGAATTACCAGGGAAACTGCATTTGTGCTAAATATAGTTATAGTAATAGGTGCAATTATATGATCATACTACTAGTTCTGCAAGTACATAATACATAGTATATACACTGTATGCAATGTGGTTGACTTCTTAACCATGTGAAGAATTGGTTTGATGATTAATCAGATTCACCAGTAAAAAATCATCCTAGTCCACCAACATTTTTCCTATTATCCACCAGCTTGATCAGCACTGAACCAGCAAAACGTCCTCGGGTTACGACTGTAACCCTTGTTCCCTGAGAAGGGAACGAGAACTGCGTCCAAGTGACACTTTGGGGGGAACGCCCCTCAGCGTAGCGTCTCTGAAGCATGAATGAAACTAAGCCAATCTCCGATTGGATCAACGTGATGACGTGATGTGTGACGACACATAGGCGGAAGCATATATAAGGAACCGGCACACACAACATGTCAGCTTCTGTGATGAAGCAAGCGCTCCCAGGCAGGGGAAGGCGTGGCCACGAGACGCAGTTCTCGTTCCCTTCTCAGGGAACAAGGGTTACAGTCGTAACCCGAGGACGTTCCCTATCGAGGGAACTCAAACTGCGTCCAAGTGACACTTTGGGGGAACGAGTACCCACTACGCCACAACGCGCCCTGCCTGTCCTGGTGTGAAGCTGCTCACAGGCACACTCAGGACGCGAGCACAAGAGAGCCGGGTGTCGACGGAATGTCTAAGCTGTAAAACCTAATGAAGGTATGTGGGGTAGCCCATCCAGCTGCATCGCAGACTTCCTGGATGGGGGCCCCTGCGAGAAGGGCCCTAGAGGATGCTATGCCTCTAGTGGAATGGGCCCTCACAGCCAAAGGTGAAGGCATACTGCGCACCTGATAAGCTGTGGAAATCGCATTGACAATCCAGTTGCTGATGGTTTGTTTTGAGGCCGGAAACCCCTTTTTGGGCGACCCGAAACATACCAGCAACTGGTCCGCCTTCCGCCATGAAGAGGACCTCTGAATATATATCCCTAGTGCTCTGACAGGGCAGAGCCTATGAAGTCTCTCCTCATCCGCCGTCAGGTGAGGTGGGGGATGAAATGCCTGCAGAACCGTAGGCCGTGCCACATTAGATGGCACCTTAGGCAGATAGCCAGGCCTAGGGTGAAGGATGGCCTTAATGTTGCCTGGAGCAAACTCCAGGCACTCGTTAGATAAGGAGAGCGCCTGAAGATCTCCCACCCTCCTCAGAGAAGTGATGGCCAACAGAAAAGCGACCTTCAGCGTTAGGTTCTTGGCCTCAGCCGACTCCAGTGGCTCGAAGGGGGCCTCAGCCAATCCTTCTAGAACTACTGCCAGGTCCCAAGAGGGAACCCTGGTACGAGCCGCAGGTCTCATCCTCCAAGCTCCACGGAGGAAACGTACGATCAATTGGTGTCTCCCCAGAGACCCATCACCCAACGGAGCGTGGAAAGCCGCAATGGCAGCCACGTACACCTTGAGCGTGGACGGGGTAAGACCAGAGGAGAAGCGATCTTGGAGGAACTCCAGCACTGAAGCCACTGGGCAGTTAACTGGGTCAACCTCACGCCTCCTACACCAATCCATAAACACATTCCACTTTAAACCATACAGTTTCCTCGTGGAGGGAGCTCTAGAGCTGAGTATGGTCTCCACTACTCCAGCTGACAGGCCGGCCTCTAGGTACTGTGCCCCCTCAGGGGCCAGACCCACAGTTTCCATAACTCCGGCCGAGGGTGAAATATTGAGCCCCCCGCCTGTGTCAGCAGGTCCCTCCTGAGGGGAATCTCCCACGGAGGGCCGTCTAGGAGCAATATTATGTCCGAGAACCATACTCGGGCCGGCCACAACGGGGCTACCAACAGTAGACTGATCCCGTCGCGACGGACCCTTTCCAGAACTCCTGGGAGCAGAGCGATCGGGGGAAATGCATACAGACGCAGCCTCGGCCACGTCTGCACCATAGCATCCAGCCCCAGTGGGGCAGGAGGGGTGAGGGAAAACCACAGCGGACAGTGGGTCGTCTCTCGAGACGCAAACAGGTCCACTTCCACAGGGCCGAACCTCTGACATATCGACTCCACCACCTCGGGGTGAAGTCTCCAATCCCCGGGCCTCAGCCCCTGTCTCGACAGGACGTCTGCTCCCTGATTTAGACTTCCCGGGATGTATGTTGCTCTCAGAGACAACAGTTTCCCCTGGGACCACAGGAGGATCTGATGCGCCAGTCTGCATAGAGGGCGAGACCTCAGGCCCCCCTGATGGTTTATATAGGCCACCACTGACATGCTGTCTGACCTCACGAGGACGTGATGACCTCTGAGGTCCGGCAGGAAGCTCCTCAGAGCCCGGGAGACCGCCAACATTTCCAGGCAGTTTATGTGCCAGGAGGAATGATGGTCCCGCCATAGGCCTGTCGTGAAGCGGCCGTCCATGACCGCGCCCCAGCCCGTGAGGGAAGCGTCTGTCGAAACGGTTTTCCGGCGACATGGCGCTCCCAACACTGGACCTTGGGACAAGAACCAAGCTTTCTTCCACATAACCAGAGAACGAAGGCATCTGCGCGTAACTCTGATTGTGCGGAACGGGTTTCCCCTCGGGGAGAACCCCTTGGTTTTTAACCACCACTGGAGGGCCCTCATGTGCAGCAGGCCAAATGGAATGATGTTGGACGCTGCTGCCATGAGTCCCAGCACTCTCTGGAAATGCTTGACAGTGACGGCTTGGCCTAGCTTTATCCCAGCCACTGTGGCCAGAATGGACTCGACTCGCGCAGGCGACAATCGTGCCCGCATTACGACCGAATCCCATACCACTCCCAGGAACGTAGTCCTTTGGGCTGGTATCAACACGCTCTTCTTCGTGTTTAGTCTCAACCCCAGTTTCTGGATGTGGGCAAGAACAACATCTCGATGCTGAACCGCCAGCTCTTGAGACTGGGCCAAAATCAGCCAGTCGTCTATATAGTTGAGCACCCTGATGCCCTGGAGCCTCAGAGGTGCTAGAGCTACATCCATACATTTGGTGAATGTGCGGGGAGAGAGAGCTAGGCCGAATGGAAGAACCCGATATTGGTACGCTTCGCCCCCGAAAGCGAACCTCAGGAACTTCCTGTGGGATGGAAGGATGGATATATGAAAGTATGCGTCCTTCAGATCTATCGTGACGAACCAATCCTCGGATTGGATCTGACTCACGATCATGGGAATAGTGAGCATCTTGAACCTGAATCTCCTCAGAGAGCGGTTCAGATATCTGAGATCTATGATCGGACGCAACCCCCCATCTTTTTTGGGAACTATAAAGTAGCGGCTGTAAAACCCGGACTCCCTGTCTAGTGGAGGAATATGCTCTATGGCCCCCTTTGCCAGCAGGGAGTTTACTTCCTGTTCCAATACCCGACCCTGCGTCGGGTTGACTACAGTCCAGACCACCCCGTTGAATCTGGGTGGGTGGAACCCGAACTGCAGCCTGTACCCGTATTGTATCGTGCGCAGCGCCCACGGGGAAATATTCGCTAGATTTTCCCATGCATCGAAATATTTCGCCAAGGGAACCAGGCTCTCGAGCCTGGTTTCGGGTATTAATCGGGATTCGTTCTCGACCGCCTGAAACGAATCTCCGGCAGGACTGGACCGAAAACGATTCTCGATGGGCGAACGCAATCGCTGCCCGTCCGCAGGCTCGTGGGGCGGACAAAGCAGCTTGCGATCGCTGGAAACCGATGCGTCCCGAAACGTACTTGACGGCGGGAGAACAACATCGATTTCCTGCGGGCTCCGCGAGGGAGACGACCTCAGTCGCTCCATCACGGGTGGGGCCGCCCGCAGAGATCCTAGCACTGCTAGGACCTCTTAGATGTTTTCTTAGCCTGCAGGACGGCCCTCAGGTCGCCCTGCTTGGCTTGCGGCTTAGATTGAGAGCGCCGTCTATGCCCCCAAGCTCCTTGAGGGGGGGCTCTAGACGCGACGCTCTCTCTCTGAACCTGCCTGTAGGTGGAGGAGCTGGTAGCTGGCTGAGGCTGCGACTGCCCACTGGGGGCAGACTTCCCGGATACTGAGCGACGAGGGAGAAATTGTTTGAAGGCCGCTGATTGATTTTTCGCCTCCTGAAACCTGTCGACAACGGTATTAACAGCGTCGCCGAACAGGCCAGAAGGCGAAATCGGGGCATCAAGGAGAAAAGCCCTGTCTTTTTCCCTGATGCCCGTCAGATTTAACCATAAATGTCTCTCCGAGACCACCATTGCCGCCATGGAGCGACCGACAGCGCGGGCCGTCTCTTTGGTGACTCGGAGAGACAAATCAGCGACCTTCCTCAACTCCGCCACATCCTCCGGAGTTGGTCCCTCGCCCTCATCAATATCCTTAAGAAGGTCGGCCTGGTACGCTTGGAGAAGCGCCATGGTGTGAAGACTCGCACCAGCCCGACCCGCAGCCATATATGCCCTGCCCACCAGTGAAGATGTTTCTCTGCATGGCTTGGTGGGCAGCACCGGGGCTTTAAAGGATGATGCCGACTCAGGTGATAAATAATTAGCCAAAGGCTGTTCAACCCGCGGCATCATCCCATAACCATTCTCTCGTGCCCCCATGATATTACTATATTTTAATATAGTGGGATTGGAAACACGAGAAGAATGGGGTTTCTTCCACGATTTACACACCTCAGTATGCAAATCGGGAAAAAACGGTAAGCCCCGATGATGAGGTTGTTCCCTGTGCTGCAGGAAGCGCTCATCTAATTTGCTTTTAACTTGCACTTCCTGCTTTTCTTGTGGCCAATCGATCTTTAAATGAGCCACTGCACGGGAAACAACCTCTACCAGCTCCTCATATGCGGGGACACGGGGTGGCGAGTCATCCCCGAAGTCCCCGCCCCCTTCGATGCTGAGCACGTCCACCTCCTCGGAAGCAGACAGCTCAAGCATCGGATCCTCGACTCGCACAGAAGAAGCCGCCGAGCGGGCACACATCACGTCATCACGTTGATCCAATCGGAGATTGGCTTAGTTTCATTCATGCTTCAGAGACGCTACGCTGAGGGGCGTTCCCCCCAAAGTGTCACTTGGACGCAGTTTGAGTTCCCTCGATAGGGAACCAGCCATACATCCTGGTCAAAGCCATTTTAAATTAGGGTATGATGATATTTCAATATTTCAAAATCAATGACATTTTTCATATATATTAAAACAGAAAAGAGTTATTTTGAATTGTAATATTTTAGAATACTGTTATTTATTTTTTACTGTATTTTTGATCAAATAAATGCAGCCTTGGTGAGCATACGAGATGTCTTTCAATAACATTTTAAAGTTTGAACAGTAGTGAACACACAATCAGAGCAGCGGCTCAATGCTATTTTTTAATAAAAAATTATTAAGATTAGAAAAATTCTTTTTCAATGACCGTGGTGTGCATATATCCTGAATATACTACAGCACATTAAAACCAGTGTCAGCTTACTTTTTGAACAGATGTCGGTCCAGCATTACGCCATCTGCCGTGGATTTGAGGGTGACTTTCAACATGTCCATACATTCTTTCAGCCGTGGATCTCCCGTTCGAAGTCCAGTGGCTTTCAGTGCCTGAATGCACACATAAACAAGAGATTTCCATGAGCAAAAATAAGAGTGAAAGGGATAATTTACTTTGAAGTTAATTTTTGGTATGTTTAAGCTTACTTCAAGGGTATCCAAGATGTAGGTGCCTTTGTTTCCACAGTTTAAATTTTGATAACCGTTCGTGTCTATCGGTCACATAATGGAGGTCTATGGTCACCACCTCAAAGAGCATGCACAAAGAAGTCCAAATTAAACATGATTTTCGTAAATGTAAGTACACATTGATGGCCTAAGACACGAAACGAGCGGTTTGTGTGTGAAAACAAACAATATTTATATAGTTTTTTAAATAAATACTGTTCGTTTTCTCACACAAACCGCTCGTTACGTGTCTTAGGCCATCATTGTGTACTTACATTTACGAGTCATTAAATCATGTTTAATTTGGACTTCTCTGTGCATGCTCTTTGAGGTGGTGACCATAGACCTCCATTATATGTCTGACAGACACGAACAGTTTGACCTAAAAATATAAAAATTGAAAATACTGTGGAAACAAAGACACCTACATATTGGATGCCCTTGAGGTAAGCTAAAACATACCAAAAATTTATTTCAAGTGAACTATCCCTTTAACAGCTAATTTTCAAAGCCATTACTTATTACTAGCATCAATCAAAACACTCTTATCAGTGGGTTCTACATCCTTTGTCAGCCAGATTAGATAAAATAGCCTTGATGTAATAAAATATGGCTCAGTGCCCCACTTAGAGGCGCTGATAACAGCAACAACACATCAGTTACTGTACACACTGACCCAATCAATCCTTCCATCGGTCATTCTATTGCAAGGAACAGGTGACCTACTAGCAGGAGATGTAAACAAAGCATGCTACAGCCGATAATAACGGTCCCTGTGCATTTAAACATGTATAAAGGGGAGTGCTGTCACTCACAGTAATGAATTTGTGAGCTGGGATCCTCTCCTGGCCTTCGGCAATACTGTAAAACAGCAGGTCCTCCAAGCTGGGCAGAATGCCAGCCTTCCTTCTCCTGGGACAAGAGAGAAAAGAGCATTGGCACAGAGTGATCTGACTTTAGAAAATGACCTTTACCATGACAGAAACTGCAGTCACAGGATTTGACATATTAGGTCAGCCTGGAGTGTATTTGAACATAATATTTGGTTAATTGGGGTTAAATTCAGAGAAAACCCTATTGCAGAGAAACAGAGGCATGCAACAAAGTTTAACAGTTAACAGTTAAAAAGCCAATGATATTTCTTGATATAATTCCTGTGCTGGATTTCCTTTCAAAACAGGAAGTTGGGACAGGACATATACATATATTTTTTATTTTTAAATAGCCAATTCAATATGTAATAGAATACATAATAAATGATTATTAGTTAATTATCAATAAAATGTCTATTTTGCCATTAAAATATGACAACACGTATATTCTAACTGTACTGATATCTACAAAGATCATGTTACAGGTCTTGTGCAAAGCAAACACGCATGAGCATTGTGCAATACAGAAGTGCAGAGTCAGACTCACTTTTGCCAAGGTCTATTAAGAACCGACCTAACATAGAGCCGTTAAGAGTCGTGGCATTATCACATTTAGATGGCTTTGAGTCTAATGGAGCTCTGCGTAAGCTGCTGGGGCACTGAGCCACAAAACAGTTGTGTGTTGTGGCCAGGATTGTCTTTCCTACCAAAACATCCTCTCAAAGAGCACTTTCCCACCACACCACACACTAATAACATTTCCTGAACTACAACTGTCCTCTCCCAAACTTCATTTATATTAGCTATATTCATTTTCCCAGAGATTATGTTTCATTTGAATGCATTTTATTTGAGGACACATCTAAAGCTTTCATGGGAATGGTACTGACAAACGAGGGGTCGCTTGTGAGGATTATGAAACAGAGAAAGGAAAGTTGTTGAGAAAGGATTGATATGGTTAGTCTAAAGGTGAAAGATTGGAAGTGACAATTCAAATCATACTTACACACAAACAAACAAACAGCAGGCAGGGCAATGAGGAGAGAAAAACATGCAGAATGAATGAGAAACATACAACAAACAGATCAATCATGACAAACTTTAAATGCTGAGAAAATATAATCGAGAGCCTTTCATGATGTATGATGTACTAAATTCAGATGCTTTTGCTTCTTTTGAAAACAGATCATATAAAGTTGGGGTCAGTAAGGTGGTTTTCAAATGCATTAATCAATCAAGTGACAGCAAATACATTTATAATGTTGTTAAATTAATTGTACATTTTAAAATATATTCAAATAGAAAATTACTTTAAGTTGTAATAATATTTTATAATATTACTGTATTTACTGTATTTTTGATCAAATAAATGTCACCTTGGTGAGCATAAGAGACTTCTTTCAAAAACATTTGAAAAACAAATTTACAGACCCCAAATGGGTCTATTTCTGTCTTTGGCCTGCCTTATTATTGAACATTATTTTCAGGCTGTTGATAAATTTGGCGTAACTGATTACCACAGAGAACCATTTCAACTTAAACCTCACCTTATATGGGCCCACATGTATATAAATTGATACAGTAGAGCACTTACTATGAATAATTTAGTAAAAGCAGTTAATAGCTATAAATTGTGGTTTCATGCTAAAATACAGGGTTAACCGGGTTACATTGTCATAACATTGAAACGAAAAACTTAAACAGATATTATCACATCAGTCTCATGCAGATGACAAGTATTTGTATTGCGTCTTCTAAGTATTTCAATGTTTACAGGCTGGCCCCGCAAAATGATGGATTAGCTAGCTATCATTATTTTCTTGGAAATCAGCTGACATTATTTTCTTGGGAAATCGACATTTTGCCAAAAAATACATACGGAACATTACTGTACAAGTAAGTGCATGAAAAACAGAATTTTATAAAACATAATGCAGAAAAACTAACTAAAAACAAAAAAAGTTGCATTTTTTACATGTATTTTTTATTAAATTGATATTATATAATGGAGGATGGAGACAAAGAACTGACAAACTTTGATTTCATTTAAACTGAGGTCACTTGAAGTACAAACTGGGTTATGTGACTCAAAATCAATTGTGTGATTATCAGAATTGCGGTATCAGCTTGCTGCTGAAACAGTAGGTATTTAGTTCTGTGTCTAATGAAAAAAAAAAAGAGAGAAATAGGTGAATCATCGACACTGGACCTTTCTGATCTAATTAATTAGCACTAAAAGTGAGTTACAAAACAGCACATCTGACTGTCTGACTCTCCTCTCCTTTTGTCGGTTGTCTCTCCGTCCCTGCAGTATGTGACCCTAAATGGGATTCCTGGGATTCTCAGAGCGCATGATAGCTCATCGCCCTCCCGCAGACTTAATAAAACAAACATTACGCGCCTATTTACACACCACTGACAGCTCAGAGAGGACAATCCCAGCACGTAACCAAAAACCACAGCGCAGAGGCAGCCACTTAACAGTAGGGAACCTGGGTTTATTTTAAAGCAGCACAAACATTCAAATAAATAATCAAGATTATTGGGTAAATATTTGAATGTCCATTTTATATTTTCAAATTTAAATTCTTTAAATAATTCACTACTGATTTATGATATTCATGATCTTTTTCAAATAATAATAAGGATGTGGGCAGCTTTATGTGGTCGCACTGGAAATGAAACAGGAATAAAATCATGCGCAACCGCAATTCAACACCGGAAACTTATGATTTCCATTTTTATTATAAACGTTTGTGCATTATTGTTGCTATTAGAGAGACTTCTGAGTCCAACGATCCGAGATTGACGGTACATATAATTGTTTGTTTGTTTTTTAGACATTTTAGCAATTTTAAAATGTTTGATGGATTTTTTACACAGCACCCAGGCTCTCGCAAGAACCGTTTTTTCCACGGTTGGGAAACACTGGATTAGATCACAATGCATATGTAGAATAATCACAAAGATTATGTTGGCCTTTTCGACAACACATACAACCCCTTTAGCCTTTGTCATTTATATTGGGTGAGGTCAGATCTAAAGCTTATAATTGGTTAATAATGCTCAGTGATGGGCTTAAACTAAAGAAATCTGACATAACTTGCATTGTAGCGTCAAAGTCTCCTGGATAAATGCTCACAAATGACTCAGCCATTCCGGGCATTAGCCATCATTCACGGAAAAAGGACGAAAGCAATAGATAACTGACCTTGCATTGATCACATTTATGCCAAAACACACAGGAGAGGAAGTATTTTCCCAGATATGAGGCAATATGAAACTGAAAATACATATTCACCATCTAACTATCTCGGACTTCCTGTTTTTCTTCATTACACCAGTGGTCACATGGCATTTGATTGTGTTTACTGCACACTGTGCAAGTTTAACAGTTGTTTATTGGTCTAAATGGCTTGACCCTCAGAGTGTATTTCTTCACGGTGGTATTAATGGACACTTGATGCTATTTATGTCTTATGTTCTTCCTATCTATGAACTTTGAACAGGGAAGGCCGATATTTCGATCAACAGTGTTCCCATCTGGTCCTCGATCAGAAGATTCTACAACAGGAGGTCTTGACTTCAATGCATCTTCAAATAAATTTGAATTGAATTGAAAAGCTGATTTTACAAGTAGATGCTCAATAAAAATAATAATAAAATGTAAACAAGTTCTGAAGATACAGATAAGGGTGCATCACACCTGAGAGTTTGTTTCGAAACCTGGTGCGGTTTCACCCTTGGTTAGGGTTTGTTTAGGTGTATGTAAACACAACAATCACGCTTGGATCCTCACCAAAACAATTATTACGAGACCTCCTGAACGAGGTGGTCTTGGCCCAATTGCAAGCGAACTATTGGCCACCTGAGGTGTGAAAGCAATCTGACCCAACGGACCAAATGCTATAATTCATAACGGGAAATGTGCTATATAAATAACAGGAGTGTGTAGTGAGTACATTAGTTATCACAGTTGAAAACCATGTCTTATGTTATGGTCAATAAGCAAGATGAAGGCTGATATAAAAGAAAAAAAATCCACAGTGGATTCTTTCTCAGGAAAGAAAAAAAGAGAAATCCACTGACAGTCATTTGGAAGTGAAAGATCCAAACCCTCATGGATTGTGACAAAAAGTTGCCCATCCACACACTGTCAACTAAATCTGGTCCATTGTCTGGATGAGTAACATATACTGGTAGTTATACTGTCCTCAAGAGAGCCATTAGATCCCCATCCAACCCTGCTGTACGTATAGGACTAGGAAGTGAGAACAATACTACATCAGTTAGTCAATAATCCATTAAGAATTTAGTCTTCCATAGACCTTGAGAAACACAGAGAGCTAGAGCTTACATACACAAGAGAGTAGGATACTAGAGTATAAATTTGTTCCGAAATAACATGAGTTCAATAACTTGCTTTCCACCGACAGATGCTGTAACCTATAAAGCTGCTGTCGAAATTATGTTCGGCTGACAGCTCTCGGGGAAGACTGAAACAAACCTGGTGCATTAGACACTGTATACAATGGCCAGTTTCGGCTCAAGTGTTTGTTTTTCAGAGTGCATGGGGCAGGTGGGGGATATGGACAGGACAGACTGTGTTCTACAATTACTGCTGCTGACAGTGGTATTTATCTAAACCTTGTGCCAAGTGGAAATGGGTATTCTGGAAACAGGTACTGTAGGTAAGGCTCTGAGATACTGTATTAAACTACAGAGTCGTTTTTGAAAAACTGGAAGAACTGGTTGAGGAACGACCACTCTGGAAATTACCATTTGAGACAAAAGTTTCACCAAACCTACATTTCTTTCCCTCATCCCCCAATCGTTCTCCCCCATGCAAAGACACCAAAAACCCACCCAAGAATCTAAATGGTTTAATGTGAATGATTACAATTGAGCTTTATACATGTTTGGTATCATTTGAAATGTCTCGGTGCGATTGGTACAACTGTCTCATTCCCAAATAAATAAAACAAAAGGTAATAAGGTTTTTAATAGATTAACTGGCACACAAAGGAATGTGGTCTCTCTAAAAATGGTCTCCTACCCCCAAAAGGTGTAACCTCCGAATCCAAATATCCATTGTATATCCACAGTTTCTGTCTAAAAAAAAATGCCGCAAAGGGTTCTGGGCCTTCTGTACTTCAGATGAGCCTGTGAGGCTGAGAGCAGCCGAGTATTTCTTAAATGTCTTCTCTTTTTTCCAGAGCACTTGATGTTTTGTATCAATTATCGTTGCATTGATTATGAATTTTGCATGATACATTTATCCTGACATAATAAATTGTTACATTTGATTATTCTAACTGACTTTAACATTACTTTCATTAGAGTTAAAAGGAATAGTCAAACATTCACTCACATTTAAGGATGCCCGGATATCATTAAAACCTTTTCATTTATGGAGTCAGATGAAATAACGAGAAAATACATATGAGAAAACGTATTGCATTTAATCAAAATACTTTGCCATGAGAAAAGACAGTAACACGTAAAGACCTTCCGCGCTGGCCGGATGCCGGATTTTGGGCCGATCGAGCACGAGTTTACATTCTCAAAAGATATATAAACAAAATATAATGAAAAACGCTGTAAAACTGACTAGTTCTACAATCTTTCCTAGTCTCAAAATGTATGAGTATGAGAGCATTGAGACAGGAATGTTTAAATACCATAACAAAAATACCAGAGTTGAAAAGTCTTGTTCATTTCCATGAATTAATTTAAACTGTCTGCTTAAGTGAATCAATTCAAAAAGATCCATTTCACCCTGAATCAAAGGTGTTTGGCATTTTTCATAAATTAAAATGTATATGGCTATTGGGTAAATATTACTGAACTACTATGAATTGATACAGTATATTGGTGCATATAAATAAATGATTCAACATAATTTTTTCATTGTGTTCATTTAGTGATATGATTGGAAGAACTAACGTCAATTATTTTAAAGATTTTTTATCGCAATTTACTAGCAATAAAACTAAATCTACTTGGTAGTGAGCATTTTTAGCTAACACTAAACCATTCAAAAGCTTATGATCAGTAATATTTTTTAAACCATGTTTTTGATAGAAGTCTCTTATTTGTTCACCAAGACTATATTTATTTTTAAATATGATCAAAAATAGTCAAAACAATCATATTTAGAAATATGAATACAATTTAAAATAACATGACCTATATTTTATATATTTTTTTTAAATGTAATTTATGAATTTTCAGGATCCTTCCTCCAGTCTTGATCCTTCAAAAACAATTCTAATACACTGATTAGATTAATGTAGGCTATATTGCTCAACCCTACAACATTGTATACAATTTTGCACAAGTAAAAAGTAATTTGATTAGGGGGTAATTGTTTTTGCCCCACCATCATCATATTATTCTAATGTTACGGTGCTGTGCCAACTGCCAAGTGCCATGTGAAGCTCTCTGGAGGATTGTGGAAACTTCGGTTGCACCTCTGTGAGGCCCTGGTGTTGAGAAATCAGGCACCTCTGTACCACGTGCAGTTCACAAGAACATTCTCTGGGGGGTTTCAGATGTCAGATAACTTTACTGCACCTGCCTGACAGAGTGCTGGTAGATCAACTTGTCAGATAATAACTTTAATAACAGGTATCACATCTTCCTGTACATTCACCTTTTGTGCTGAAAATCCCAGCAATTTGTTGAGAGACTTTTGTTATTGAGTGAATAGATTCAACTGACATGCCAGACAACCCGTAACTAAGAAATGTACAGCAATAGTGGAAAACTGAATGTAACAATCTGACTGATTCAGAAAATACCAGAATGTGTGCATGTGACAAAATGAGTAATAAAATCCCAAAGACGACCTAAAAGAGGTGACCTATTGATTATTGAAACTAGAGGTTGCTGCTACTGTATGAGTTTTAATAAGTTGTTTAAAGGGGTGGTTGATTGCGATTTCACTTTTTTCATTTTAAATAGTGTGTAATGTTGCTGTTGGTGCATGAACAGTATCTGCAAAGTTGCAGCACTGAAAGTTCAATTTAAGCAGAGATATCTTGTGTCTTTTAAAAATCGTTTAATGCCTACAAAAACGACTCGATTGGGACTACAGCTGGGTTTTAGACATCACTAACCCATACATTTGCATCAACCCTCCCTCCGGAATATGCAAAAAAGGGCATGGCCATATTTCTGCGCTTCGTCGTAAGTGTGTTATGTTCATCCAGCTGTCAGGTCTTCTGTGTTCGGGCTTCCCACGGACGTTGTAGTTTGTCAACAATGGATACAATTTATGTTTGATTATGTTCCTGAAAATGACGATCGCAATTTAGCTCTCTGTGCTGCACATTTTACGGAAGACAGCTTCCAGAATCTCCTCGAATTCAACACCGGATTCAACAAGAAACTGTTACTAAAACATGAAGCAATTCCAACTTTAAAACCAGAGGCAGCAGTTGTTGGGTCACAACCTGTAATTCCAGACGTAATGTTTTAGTTTTATCAAATGCCAGCGCTGGCTTTATAGCCACTAGGCTACTAGTTATGCTATTCCGTGTCTACGACAAACGCGTACAAACATTTTGGACCTGAATTTTGTATATGTTCTAATGTTGTAAATGTATTTTTCATGTATACTTTATGGTGTTATTTTTCGATTTGATCAAGAACTTAAACCAATGCCAACGCTGTTTGTGTATATAGTTGCCAGTCAGTTCGATGCTATTTTGTGTGAGACAAACGTGTATAAAGTTAAAAAAAATATAGCAAATTACCATTCAGAAAGGTTTTGTAAGAGCCGTGTGTGGTGAGGTTCTGCTTGCCTCTCTTCATTGCCGCTTTCTGGGTCTGATTCTGGCTCATACTGATACTGCAGTTTCGACACCATTATTTACATTTGACATGAACAACACATGCAACTTTCGCACGTAAAGGTAAAGGGCGTGAATTTTCCTGACAACGTGCACTACAGTTCAGCCAATCACAACACACCGGACCAAACTAACCAATCTGAGCCCACTGCCTGTTTCTGAGGGAGTGGTTTCATAGACGTCAACCTGTCGTTCAAATGACAGAGGAGAAAGCGGCTTACAATAAAGGTGAAATTATGAAAAACAAGACTTTTTCAAAAAAAGAAAAACTACGAATACATGTTATATTGCACCCCATAAACACAATCATGCAAAGAAAAAAAAGCAGTAAACCACCCCTTTAAATGAATGAACAAAGAACAACTTGGCAAATCGAACAGCAACATCCTGGCAACTAAAGCCTAGTTCACACTACGTGATTTTAAGCCCGATTTAAGCCCGATTTGCAAATCGTTGAGTCGCCGACAAGTCAGGGTGTTATCGCGTGCAAATCGCGGGCGATTAGCGGACGATTAACGCTCGCCAATCCGTTAGTGTGAAAGAGCCAACAACGTATAAAAAACAGCTCGCAGACACCTCGCAGACAGGTCACCGAGCTCAGAAAAATATCTAGCATGCTATATATCTTGAGCAGTTGCGCGACTCAATCTCAGTGATGTCATGAGTACAGCCAATCATAGCAACGCATGGGTTGAGGACACCAGGTAAATCTTACTTTTTCTTTTTTGCATTTTTTTTTCTCAGAGCATATCGTCGAGCAAACAGTGTGCAGCACTAGTTTCTGTCTGACGTCCATATTCGCGTGTTGTGTTCTTCTCTGCAGTTTCGCGTCATTTCTGGTTCGTTTTATTGCGTGGTTTTTCGTTACAAAACATGGTTTCTAGACCAGATAGAATCGTGTTGTTGTCAACTCGTTATTTGTTTGATTATTTTCAGGATTTAGACCGTACTATAGTACTGAAACAGCTCTCATTGAGTCACAAATGATATGCTCTTATCATCCGATCGTGGTTGTATCTCTATGTAGTGCGTTGTTAACTCGTGTAGTGAGTCACCTCCTGTTGTGGATCAATCACGTTGTGTTGTGTGGTGTGAACAGCTAAACATCTTGAACACTCATGATTTCACTGAGAGCAAGTCATGTAGTGTGAACTGCACAGTTCAGCCCGACATTTTAAAATCATGTAGTGTGAACTAGGCATAATCAAGCACCACTCGCATTTTCTTTATGTTCAAATCTAGTTTGCCGTTGCATTACAGCCCATTCATCTACAGTAGTATCGTTGCTATATCAATAATACAAATCTGATCCAAATTCTCTGCAGGTGCCAGAGACAGCTTTTAGCAATATCTTCACTGCTTTGGCAACAAGTTCCCCGGCATGCAAGGACAAGAGCTCAGTCCATTTTTCACACTCTGATGCTTTGGACAATTATCTGGAGAGAGCTCAAGCGTCAGGAGTTTAGTTGTCAGCAGCGAATCAAGTCCACGAATGGCTTTCCAACAACAAATTATCATGACTCAACAAGTACAGTGAAAGACACGGTTTCAAATAAATGCTTGATAAAAGGTGATCAAGAGCACAGATGGCATTAAATTGTACTTTTGGCACATAGACCATATCTTTTGGCACAGAAACACATGCTTTTGTTATTTTCAGGCCATAGAATCAAGATATATAACCCCTTGTTGCCTCAGCTATTTTCCTTGACACCATGTTCAGTTATTTCCACCTCCTGGAGAGGGTTGACCTGTGTGTGTCATGCTGAAGGAGCCATGCATCATGTTACACACAGAGAGAAAGCTAAAACATTGTGTGACTGATGTCTTCTGAACTTCATATTAAAAAAAATCACATTAAACACTCTGATTCATTAATGAATATAACAAGGTGTTAATTTAACTTTGAGTGCCACTTCACAAGGCTCAATTGGCGATCAAGGCGTCATGCTGAAGCTGATGTTTCACTTCGTAGAGATCATTAGGATGCATTGAACATGTCAGGGCATTGCCTCTTGTTCAACAAAAGACAACATTTAATAAATCAAAGTGTTTCAATAGTCTGTAATTCAGCTACAGTGACAGTATGGTGCCCATTGTGATTTCCTGGAATGATGCGTGTTGTCTACTGCAGGGCCAGGGCGTATTTGGAGTTTCTGGGTGAGAGCGTCTTTTGGCGTTCAGATGGAGCGGCATTTGCTACTGATCACAGAGCCGTTCTTGTAATCGTGTGCGGGTTCATTTCGATAAATCATGCAGCCATAGAACTGTGTGATGTTACCAGTGATGGGAAATCCCATCAAGCCTCAAACGACTACAACATCAAAGATATCTTCTTTACCTTGGCAACCGATGGCAAACTGATTTCTTCACATGAAGAAGGACAGACGCAGGTAATCGAATACAATTAAACAAAGGTCCATCAGAACGACTGCACCCAAACGAAAAAAAAAATTAAAAAAATCCAACGGCTGATTTATAAAAGACAAAAGGCAACATGTTAGAAGAACTGGTCTGATTGAATGCTTTTCAAGAGTGTTTTAGCATTTCTGTGCTCTAGATATACAGTCACCACACCCATCATGGTGAACTACAAGTGGAATACAAAATAATCAGCTAACTGCCTTATGGAATATAATGAAAACAGGATGATGAGTGTTGAGACACAAAAAAACTAAAAGAAAGAATTGAAATCTCCTAATATACTGTAGAAGTGGAAGGCGCCAATCTAATAGAGGTGGAGAGCAGAACGGCCTTCTGGGATTCCCAAGAGATAAACTGACATTTCACAGATCAATAAGAGAAACGTTTGCTGACCTTCAGAAGGTCCTTGATGAAAAAAAAAATAGTGATATGCAGTAGTATGATGGAAAAAAAACCATCTCATCTCAATAGTACTGTCCCATGCACCATGTAGTTTTATTAAATAACCATGTGTAATCCAATGATCTAAATAAATACAAATGAAAGGAACTCCATCTTTAAAGAGGAGTATCATACTACTATTATTTGATTATTTTCTCTTTTTATTTGGAACTTGGAGGAAAATGAAAAGATTGTATTATTCAGACAAAATGAATAGCAAATACAGTATATATTTATATTGACACTTTATGTAACATAAGAACTAAAAGCAAAAGAATGAAAACAGCTGAACTAATGTTAAAAAGTCATTCTAAATTCTGATTGGACATATAACAGAAGTCTTGCACTGTAAAAATAAAATCTTGAAAAAATATTTTCAAGATTTGTTATCACAACATATTTTCTTTTGTCAAATCAACTTTATAATAATTTATTTAGTTGAGATAGCTTATTATTTTGTCAAATCAACTTTATAATAATTTATTTAGTTGAGATAACTTATTATTTTGAGTTTCTGATGATTAAATTAATATCCTTCATTGTATTTACTCACTTTTTCCAGTTCAATCAACTTAAAATTTTAAGGCAACCCAGGTTACTTACTTTTTTAAGTTAAACCAACAATATTTTTTTTACAGTGTAGTAATTACAACATTTTTTCTTTTGTCAAATCAACTTAAATCATTTATTTAGTTCAGATAACATATAATTTTGAGTTTCTAATGATTAAATCATTCTCCTTCATTGTATTAACTCACTTTTTCCAGTTCAATGAACTTAAAATTTTAAGGCAACCAGGTTACTTACTTTTTTAAAGTTAAACCATCAATATTTACCAACTGTAATATTTTACAGTGTGGGAAAAAGTTTATACAGTTTTAAAGAAAACTCATTTAGTTTAGTATGTTTATTTATAATATTATTTGTTTAAAATTCAGTTTAACTGCAATAAATAAGTAAGAAACAAAAAAAAAAACAGTAAGCGTCAAGCCCCGAATTTAAAGCAGAGTGATATCTATATCATAAAGATAAGTATTGCCTGTCCTGGTGACCTCTAGTCCTTAATAATAATCTTATTCCAGTGCGAATCGGCCTTGTCTGTAATTTGTAAAGTAAAAATTACCCCGCAAATGACTACCATATTTCGCCGAACACCGAGGTCCTGTGATAATATTAGTCCTGTGCGAATCGGCATCTCTGATTTGGAAAAATTATAATTTTTTCAAGGTTTTTATTTCCTGTGCGCTTTATCCATCTTTCGCGAAGAATGCCGTCTGCGCTGGAGTGTTTTGATAGTATTTTGGGTGCTATAGGCCTAGGTCATATCGATATACACCATACAACAATATACAATTTGCAGAAAGAGAAAGCTGGAAACCATCAGAAGAGCAAAAACTAAAAGAATGATTAGATGGAGATAAATCATTCTTCTGTTTATGATATATCATCCAGCTAGACCTATATTAACGACAAGACATTTCCAAGCAATCGCCTATTGACATCATATCCAGGAGATGCGAGTAAAATCACAGTGTTTCGTAATATCCCGTTCGAATGCGCCACACGAAATTCAGATGTGGGTGAGTAGTTTCTAATTCACACGAGGACCCCAGATAATACTACTACTCCCGTGCGAATAGGGCTATAGTCTATATCAAAGCAATTCTAGAACAAATATTCCTCTCACACTTTCCACATCATAACCTGTTAAGTCTTGTTGTCAAGGCAACAGCAGTAGCTCTGGGAGTCTGTGACAGCATGTGTCTGGTGTCAGTGATCAGCTTCAGGACCAAACCTGTGGAAGTGTGGTCTCACTTTCACCCATAACATCAGCTGCAGACTCATGAAATTTCCATCACCTCTCCTCACCTTTTTTAAAATACTGAATACACAGAACATCCCCATGACAACAAAACAATCAATATCTAATTTTCAAGGGAAAGCAGAAATGATTGCTTCAAACGGGACGTGTCAGTTCACAGCTTCTCGCTGGAAGTATCAAGCCAATTAATGGTGAGTAAACACAGCAAGGCCATACATGCATAGTTAAAACTGGCATATAGAGGTATTTGGGATGGGGATGGGGATGGATGAATAGAGTGGTGCAGGTTTGACATCACTTTGTAGGCCAAAACGCGGTTTTGGTTAAAAGTCTGTGGTGAACACGAACTCAAGACACTTTCTCATTTTATTCTACGACATAAAACACATCAATATTACCCCACTCGTGATTTTTTGAAGCAGATATTACATGGCTTAAAAAAGGCACTTGCCAAAATTTGGCTAAATGGGACTACAGAGACTGTCGAGGAGATTCAAAATTCAGGCCGAAAAGGTAAGATCAGTCTGCTTTTACAGCATCATTGTGGTTCTAATTGTGCTCTTACAAACTATTCTAAATTAGACGTTCTAGATAAAACGTTTAGATAAAAACTGAAAGAGGTGTCTGAAGCTTGATGGGACAATGGGACAATGGTGTAGTTTGTTTATAGCTTTTTACTTCTGGCGTCTGCATTTAGGCTTCAAAATGTATAAAAGTTGTGTATCTGTGATAATTATATTGATGGACAAAAAGTGCAAGTATCATCAAATTTTGTTGATCGCAGAGCTTGTTTTTAGTGATAATCCAAAAGTGAAATTGGGTTTTTGTTGAAGGAACCAGTGTGAAGCTAACTTGGTCTACAAAGTGACGTCAATACCTGCACCACTCTTTTGCGTTCACGTACTCAACAACGTAGATGTCTGTGATTGGCCATTACGTTCAAGCTCTCAACATAGATGTCTGTGATTGGCCATTGCGTTCAAGCTCTCAACATAGATGTCTGTGATTGGCCATTGCGTTCATCCGCTCAACATAGATGTCTGTGATTGGCCATTGAGTTCAAGCTCTCAACACAGATGTCTGTGATTGGCCATTGCGTTTAAGCTCTCAACATAGATGTCTGTGATTGGCCATTGTGTTCAAGATCTCAACATAGATGTCTGTGATTGGCCATTGAGTTCAAGCTCTCAACACAGATGTCTGTGATTGGCCATTGCGTTTAAGCTCTCAACATAGATGTCTGTGATTGGCCATTGCGTTCACGCACTCAACATAGATGTCTGTGATTGGCCATTGTGTTCAAGCTCTCAACATAGATGTCTGTGATTGGCCATTGCGTTCAAGCTCTCAACATAGATGTCTGTGATTGGCCATAGTGTTCAAGATCTCAACATAGATGTCTGTGATTGGCTATTGCGTTCACGCACTCAACATAGATGTCTGTGATTGGCCATTGCGTTCAAGCTCTCAACATAGATGTCAGTGACTGGCCATAGAGTGCCGAAGTGATGTCGTCACTTTGTAGGACAATTCGGAAGCTAGCGGCACATGGGTTCCCTCGATTGATAAGCTATGCATTTTCCCATAGACTTTTGGAAAATCGCAAAAAATAAGATCTGTGTTTAACAAAGAGTTGTGACCCTTACACGTTTTGTCTATCAAGATAATCTTTACAAGTTAATCCAAAATGTACAAATTTTGAAGCCTATATAAAGTTTTTTAAAAACACAAGCAGACACAATAAAGTTGAAAAAAACAACAACAACACATAACCAGGTTATAACTGTGTGTTATCAAAACGTGAAAATATTTAGAGGCTTTGTTCACCACAGACCTTATTTCAGGCAATTTAGCAAAAAACCCATTCAAAAATCCCATAGACTTTAGAGCGAGGGAACCGGGAGTGCTAAAATGCTAACTCACAGCGTTTTGGCCTACAGAGTGACGTAACTTCGGCACAGTTTTGTGTTCAAGCTCTCAACATCGATGTCTGTGATTGGCCATTGCGTTCACGCGGTCAACATAGATGTCTGTGATTGGCCATTGCGTTCAAGCTCTCAACATAGATGTCTGTGATTGGCCATTGCGTTCACGCGGTCAACATAGATGTCTGTGATTGGCCATTGCGTTCAAGCTCTCAACATTGATGTCTAGAGGTGTGTGTAAGAAAACATTCATATGCGCTCAAAAGGCTAGAGGGAAATGCTGGTATCGTCACATTTTTCACATTTCACATTTTTATCAACACTATATGCGGTCGAACACTACACCATATTCATGCAATTACAACCTTACAGCACCTTACAGCACATTAATTGTGTGATAATCTGTATTACCCATTAGTCCAAGTTCAACACATCACTAAACAGGATTATGCTGTACGTCATCAACTTTAATTATGCCAGCTGGACCAATGCCCATGTTTTTTTATTAACAGAGTAGGCAAAGACAGCAGAAATTTAGTCTATTTGTCTCTATTTTACTTTTTGCTCCTCCTTGAGACAGCATGGCATTCATGAGAGGATGATCAAGCTCTCGATTAAAGTCTGTCTGCAGGGACAGAACAAGCCTTCTGCGTCATCTTATAAATAATCCATATGGACAGACGAGCGATGAGTCACGCACACTGTGTGAACCACAGGCAAGCAGAAGAGCATGAGGAAAAGACTGCCATGTTCATCTATAAACATGAATAATAAGTTTGGTTAAAAGAGCTAAATGCTCCACTGAAAACACTGCTGCAGATCCCCGCATACACTCACGGCCTGTTTGTGGAAGTGCATTATTAAAATTCCACAGCTGCCGTATGTGTGGAGTCATAAATGGAGCAGCTGATAAGATCCACCGCCACTTCCCTCTTCAACTTCCACAAAGTAAACATTACTGGGTTAACACACTAATGCTTAACATTATTTGGTTTCATTATGATTCATTCCAGTTACTCAACTTTTACATGCATCCATTACAAAATAAATAAATCATACTCGTTCCCTCAATCATTTAATGGCCCTTTCTGCAAGTCATCAGGAGGAAGACATTCTGTTATGAATGAGCCACTCAACAAATTTGCTAAAAACACTGAGTTGCTCCGATCTTATTGTGCAAACAGTAAATACATTTTATTTGTCTACTAATTTACTTAACAGCAGTAGCTAATAAATGATTTTGTTAGCCTAAATAACTTGTATGCATGGAGTTGGAACACATTAATAACAGTTTCTTTTCTTGTTGTGAATGACTATAGGCCAATCACGCCAAGAACAATAAGTAGGGCTGGGTTGACATTTGAAATTTATTTATTTATTACAAGGACAGACAGTGCATATTAACATGACAAGTCAAAATATGCCAGAGTTAGCCAAAAGGCTAGTTTTCATCTGCATTATCGATTTATCGTTTTTAATCAATTATCACTTTGATGAAAAAACATCGTTCATTCTATTTCTCTCGATCTCACAGTCAAAGTAACCATGGCTGTGTCCGAAATCTCCACTCAAACTACTACTCCCTACCCCCTATGTAGGAGGTGAGCTCACCAGCATAATAAAAACCACTTTCGAACACTACTCGATCGTCTCTCGGCGCCATTGATTACGTCATTGCTGTCGCACGTACGTCTTTTTTACGATCAGCGCAATGCATGATGGTATGTAGGGCCTGGGTTAGTGACCATACACTACTTTTCAAAATGCATTCTGGGATACATTGAGTGGACTATATAGGGTATAATAATAATCACTACATTCAGACAGCACTACAAAATGGTGAGCTCACTATAGCCCACTATATAGTGAGTAGTGGGAGATTTCGGACACAGCCCATGACAACGGATAGCGTATCCTTCCAAAATGGCGTATCCTTCCCACAATGCAACGCGGAGTGATACGCGTGACGTCATTCTCAATAACTTTGGTTTACAAACGAGTTGTTCCAATTCATTAATATACTTAACGACCCAGTTCATTCAGATGTTTCACCCAATTAGGCCTAGATGTTTTTGGTTATATAACTCATGAAACACAACTTACATAATTTTATATAAAAAAGAGAAGGCCGATTCATTCATAAACTAGGGCTAAATCGCATATTTCCCTACTTTATAGTAGGCTGGCGAGATTTTGAAGTGTGCATACGGTGAACACTTTACTATCCCATAAAGCCAGGGCAGAGTATTTGTGAATGGCAGTGAAGTGCAACTGACTGGTAGGTCACATGATAATGACAACATGACTAATATAGTAAGTCCGGATTACATTCATAATACACACATTCATAGAACATACCTTTTTACCGCTCATGAAGTACTTACTCGAAATAAGTACCTAATGTTACGTTACTCAAGAGAGTAATGTTAGGCCTAACTTATGTGATTTCAGACGTTGCTGTTCATTTAAAAACTAACGGCATATTCGTTCAGTGCGTTCAACCAATGAAATGCTCTTTTACAGCCTAAAGGCCAATTTATACTTCTGCGTAGGGTGCGCGCGGTAGGTACGCCGTAGCATACGCACAGACGAGTCCCATATCGCGTACCCTTCGCCGTAGCCTGACACGCACCTCATCGAAAATGTAACTACACGTCGCGACGACGCGGACCGCAAGACCGGTGATTGGTCGGCTTGGTAGCATCGCATTTCCTCCTACGCATTTCTGCACGTACCTCACGCATTTCCACACGTACTATCTCCTCCGACGTCTTCTCTCATTTCTAATAAGCTCCAACTCCAACATGATCAGGTCTCTTTCAGTCGCTATTGCTTATAGTAACCTAGCTGCGACAAATCTAAACACAGTGGAACATTAAAACCCTCCGTCATGTTGTTCCAAACCTCTATGTGTTTGTTCTGCTGAACACAAAGGAAGATATTTGGAAGAATGTTTTAATCAAACAGATCTCATTCCCCATTGACTACCATATTATGTATTTTTTCCTACTATGGTAGTCAATGGGGAATGAGATCTGTTTGATTAAAACATTCTTCCAAATATCTTCCTTTGTGTTCAGCAGAACAAATAAACACATAGAGGTTTGGAACAACATGAGGTTGAGTAAATATTGACAGAACTTTCATTTTTGGGTGAACTAACCCTTTAATATCGTTCATACTTAGGATAGTTAACTGACAGTTTGGGGAAACCCGATTTCAAGGGAGTTTGGGTTTGTCATGTTTGGGGAGGACCCGAATTGTCATGACAACGGAACAGGAGTCACGCGATTCAAAAAGTAACCACTTCTGTGAACGGAAAATGCGAGTCACTGCATGGAGGTGAACGAGACCGATTCACTCACTTAAAAACATTCTTTCAAAAACGTCAAAATGTCACATCAAGACGTAGGACTGTTCTTCACATAGGCTACTGTTCTTCAGGGGGTGCCACATTGCCAGAAAGAAACACTGTATACCGACCTAAACCAAATTCAAATATCAATATTAGACTACACATGTTCTCCACCCACTTGCTGTAAAAGTGTAACTGTACACACAGCGCCACGTTGTCAGCCATTCGGGAATATTTTGACGCGTGTGCTGAACACATGCCATATACTTCTGATCAATAACCTTGAATATCATATGCGTCATAACCAAATGACAAATATATATTTCGTACTTATCTGCCGTCGCTTCCTGGACGGTCTCATCTTTCTTCACTGGCTCTGTAGGTTCAATCGCACCATCGGTCTTTGTACACAGAAATCTTCTCCCAGCTAAAGGCTGAATAAAAGGTCTTCCATTGTAGACAATCTTTAATTTAAAAATTCTGTCATCCCGATATGCAGCGCTGAAGCAGTACGCGTTTGGTGAAGTCTTTTTGTGCCTTATAATGTCAGAGAACGAACGCTTAGGGCTGGTTTGAATCAACTCCTTGAGCACAATTGAAGCCCTAAACTGTAACATCTCAGTCTTGTCGAGCTAAATCAGTTTAATGTCCTTATTTTGAAAAATACTAGAGGGCAACTTGTTGTTCTAGAATCAACAGCACAGTCAAATTCTTCACTTTACGCACCTATATCAAGTACTGACTGAGCCAAGGGCTTTTTAGTGACGAACACCGCGCAATGCGTTTACGTACACGCCCAGCTAACGTGCTATTGGGTGACGTGCTAATGTATGCAAGTATCCTCTCACATCATTGGCTGAAAAAAACATGTTTCATTTTTGATTGCTATGCATCACATCCTGCAATGACTCACTGTATGTCCCGCGTTGTATGTTTTGTCTTTGACTTTGTAATGTTGCTTTTTGAGTATATAAGAAATTGAATGAATGCTCATTATTGTTGTGCTGAAAGTGTTTGCACATTTACCTATTTAGCATAAACTAACACAGTAATCTGGTCACCACATGTTTGAACTGTTGCCGTCTGGAGGACGCCTCAGATAGAGTAAAAGATAACTGAACACTAAATTCTAAACACTAAATTTATGTAAATTCATATGAGTGTGCAGACTCAGCAATAAATTAAATAATTAAAAAATAATAATATTGCTTATAAAAAAACAGTATTAGTTTAGGTATACTTAAATTCAATTGTTTTCAATTGGTTCAATTAGTTTATTATAGATAGGTCTAATTGTCAATGCAACAAGTTTTTTAAGTCAAAGTTGTTTCTCATATTTATTTTTTTTAATCGAACTTTATTTTAATTACAAACACTTGTTTTAGTTTTTAGTTTTACTTTGCAATAATAAAACTATGTAGGCTACCTATATTTACCAGATATTTTATAGAACTATACATTATATATGCTATTTATATTACATAGGGAGATTAGAGTTGTTGTCACACTTTTTACTCCAGTGAATATTTCTCACGGTTGGAAAAATTACTATCTATTTAAAGCAGTACTGTTCAAAGAAACATTATAGCTGACATATATGCACATAGTCAAATTAAATGTAAGCCCTATGTAAAAATTCATGCCATCAACTGAGGAGTCATCCATTTTATAAGACCAAGTGCAATTCAATTAGACATAAAATCTGTTATAATGTTAAAATAAATAAATAGTCATGCTTAATGATGCAAAATTATTACCTGTAGATAATCTGATGCAAGAAAATGTTAATATGTAACTGGGCGAGAAGCTTGCTAACAACAAAATTTGATTGTGGCATGCTTTATTTAGAGAAAGCTGTTCATCTCTAATGGCTATAAAATAAATTTAGAGCTCAGGTCTGCATGCATGGAGCTCAAGAGAAACCAATCACGACTGATGTTTCCATATGTAAAACACAAAGAGAAAAAATATCTGGATTCTGGGGATCAGTTCAGGTGTTGCTGTGGGGTTGTGCAACCATTCAATGACAGTTCAAGGCCCTGTCTTTATGTTGGTAAACATTAGGCTGTAGTTGAAATAGCTCAGTTGTGTTCTTGTGCATCACACCCGATGCACCAATCCCATGAAGCATTGGGAATGATGGTGTGTCAGTCTAAACAACTTATATATTTTAATATATCTGAATATTTTGCAATAAACATTAAAGAGAATTCTATACCTACAATTTATTACTAGTTGTCAATAGTCATCTGTAGAGTAATGCTTCATAGAACAAGTAGTTTCCTCATAGGATAATTTTTTCTTGGGAGTGGGAAAACTACATCTGTAACTGAGGCCACTGAAAAAGTGGACAGTCACTGTTGTTGTGCTCTACTACAATCCAGCAAGATATAAGATATTTATAAAGATAATCATATACTATATGTGATTAATCTCTTGAGTATCCAAAAAAAAAAAAAAAAAAAAGCTTATCCGTTCCAGTTCAGAACAATTTTATTTTCTGTGTGAGTTTGTCCTTGAGGAAAACAATATAATATGACTCATTCAGGCCTACCCATTCTAGAAACTTCTAAACTTTTACAAGGCCTAAACCAAAGGAAAATGTAGGGTTTTACGCCTTCTACTGTCAGGGTGAGGTAATTACACAAGGTCACGATTTCACGCTTGGCTTCAAAAGAAAATAATCCATTAGAGAACACGTGACGAATACAGTCTGATGCTGCCATCTTGTGGAGAAGCTGCACTACTTCCTGAACTTAAGCCAGCTCCTTTCCTGTCTGCCATTATTGGAGAAATTGATTAATTCAGGTGTGCCTGACCTCAGTAGTCACGGCAACAATAATCAGACACCTGAATTTATCAGCAGACAGGTAACAAGGAGCTGGCTTAAGTTCAGGTATAGTAAAAATAAAGCCAATTGCCAAAACATAACAAGAGCAAACATTTCAGTTCGACTGTCTTATTTTTTTATTTATTCTTGATCAGTTTTCCTCTAGTTATAAACAGCAATATGTCTCTTACAACAACAACAACAAACTAGCCTGTAGTAGGCTAGTGATGGTACCACATGAAGAGTTCACATGCAAAAGCCTCTAAGTGCCATTTGAAATTTTCTTCTAGAATGATCCATTTTTTATCAAGCTTGTATATTTAAGTTAAGTGATTTCACTTAAATGGCAATGATAATTACCTATTAATTGTTATTTAAGTGAAATTACTGAACTTAAATATACAAGTTTGATAAAAATCATCATTAAAGAAGAAAATTTCAAATGGCATTTAAAGGCTTTTGCATCTGAACTCTTCACATGCTAATACCACCAGTGGTATTGAGAATGAGGAGTTGACGTCATTTTACAGTGTCCCTCCCCTTTCCGCCATGTTGGTAGGATTCCCACGGCAAAACAGATTACGTGTGTTTTTAGCTCGGTAGTAGAGGAGTTTCTCGCAATACCGCACTGTTTTACCATGCCTGGAAGTAACTGCTGCGTTAAAAAGTCCTCCAGTAACTCACACGATAAACATAGGAACAATGGAATTAAGTTTTTGGGGTTACCGAAATTGACACAGCAGGGAGAGTCTGATCTATCGAGGAGACACCGGATTGCTAGGTTTGCTGATGCCTTTAGTATACGATTTTCACTGTTTGCTGTGCCTTAACGAACATATGCAAAAGTGTTGTTTGAGTGCCTTGTTCATTACTTTTTTTTATTTCATTGAAATAAATGTTTGAAACAACTTGATATGGCTTAACAATATTTATTGAGAACTGAAATATATAGGCTATTTGGACAACATAAGTTTCATGGACAACATAAGTAATAATAATAAAATAAATTAATAATACTGTAGTGCAAAAGAACAAATATATTGATGATGCTTCTCCAAATACAGATGTTTTGCACTTTGTGTGAGTTTGTTCCTGTAAGGTCCCTTTTCTTTCGCCTTATCTTTTTGCATTGCTTTACTTTCTTCCTTTTTTTGTCGTATTCTTAGATCCGTCTTTGTCCTGCCAAAATAATAATGTTTAGTGGCGTCTATGGGTTCTAAAGGCGTTGCCCCTGGTAACCGATAGCGTCTCCTACCATCATGGACTCCCGGCTCAGACCCCACCCAAATAGGCACGTGACTCCTCATTCTCAATACAGTACTCTTGGTTTTATGGAACATTTCTGAAAAGTATTTCCAAGGCTTTTGATACTGTACATTGTGACCTCTAATGGAAAGTGCTCTTGCAATTTGGATGCTCTGTAAAGTTTACCACAATCTTGTGGCAGTTTCATGACGTGATGACAGCCAAAGTAACATTGGGTGGATTAGAATCGCCACACTTTGCAGTATGTTCTGGAGTAAGACAGGGTTGTGTTTTTGCACCTGTCGTGTTTAATCTTCTTGCTGTGTGTTACAAAGTGGCGTTGCTGTGGCTTATAGACTGAACGTTAACCTCTTTAACAGTTTCCAGGCAGTCACTAAGCTTTAGTTGGATTTTGTGCTGGAATTGCAGTATGCGGATGATTGTGCCTTGGTTTCACACACTACAGAAGGTTTGCAGACCACTCTTAATGCTGCTGTTAGAGCATACAGCAGGATGGGCTTAGATGTGAATCTCAAGAAAACAGAAGTCCTCTGCCAATGGAGTTGGACACTGGATCCCCTGCAAAAACCTCCAGCATTCACTATTCATGATTCCCTACTTGTCACAGTGCCACACTCCAAATATCTTGGCAGTTATTTATCTAATGATTGTATTATGGATCAAGATATTCAACACAGGATCAAGCAGGCCGCTGCTTCATTTGGGAGATTGAGGAAAAGAGTATTTTTTAATACTAACTTACATCTACACACAAAGATTCCTGTATATCGGGACTTACCACCCTCCTGTATGGTTGTAAAACATGGACCATCTAGGCTCGACATGTGAAAATGTTGGAATCTTTCCAAAGTGACATGGCAAGATTGAGTTCCACACATTGAGATCCTGAAAAAAACTCATTGTTGGAGTATAGAAGCAACTTTGATGCTCTACCAACTGAGATGGCTTGGTCATGTTGTGAGAATGCCGCCAAGGCGCCTTCCACGTAAGATAATCTACGGTCAATTACATCTTGGCTCCCGATTTGCAGGAGGCCAAAAAAGAGGCTGAAAGACCAGCTAGGCTTTCTTAAGAAGTGTGTGATAAGGCCCACATTCCTGGAAACTAGTGCCGTGAATCGCAAGCTCTGGCAGCATCTTTGCCAAAATGGAGTACAAAGCTATGAAGACAGGAGATCTGAACAATGCCTGAATAAAAGACATCAGAGAAAGCAGGCCAAGCTTGTTCCTGCTCCCTTAAGATCATCAGGAGAAACTTTCATATGCCCTGTCTGTGAAAGACAGTGTGCATCCCGCATCGGACTATACAGTCATCAAAGAACCCACAAGTTATAGGAGACGTCATCATCGGATGACGATGGACTACCCAGAGAGAGACTCTTGGTATTATAGAACATTTCTGAAAAGTATTTGCAATATGTTGTGCATGTAAAATACCTCTTGAATAAAATTAGCTAGACAAAATAAATTTATTAAACAACTAAATATTTGAAACTATTATAGAGAGAATATGGAGATAATGCCCAGGGAAAAAAACTGTTTCATGTAGATGACCAAACTGAGCAAAAAAATTGAATTAAAAAAAGCTGGTTTCTGAAACACCCAATGCCTCAACTTGAACACATCATCAGTGATGAACCCTAGGTCTTTCCGGTCTTAGATCATCAGACACCCTCGCCTGGGTGACCCATCTGGGGGTGATCATTCCCCTCTTGATCCACAGCCACATTAAAACTTCTATGATGTTCTTGGTGACTCTTATTTCCTGCAACCCTCGAATACCAAGAAGCAAACCCCCTGCAGCCCACCTCAATGAACTCGCAGTGGGCCCTCCACCCATGCCTTCTACATTCCTCTGCCAGTTCGAGATACTTGGCCTTCTAGCGCTGGCGGGCCTCCTTTATCTGGACTTCCCAAGGGACAGCAAGTTCCAACATGACCACTTGAAACAGCCAGATCAAATCTGGCCTGAGTGTCATCCTTGCAATGTTTTCCGGATAATTTCAGCTGCTTCTCCAGGCCAACCTTCAGCTGCCAATCACGAGCAAAGGCTCCAGCTGAGGTTTCTCTCCCACCCTGACAAAGGTGATGTTGTGCCTTATTGGGAGATGGTGTTGGATTACGATACAGATGGTGTCAGCTACTGCCTTCAGAACCTGGTCATGGTGCCACCTGTGCTAGGCACAGAGGTCATGCTGGGGTATTAGCTAAACCCCAGCAATGCAGGTTGGCTGGGATTGGAAGCAAATTGTACACTGAATGGATCAGAAACTTGAGTCCAGCTGGTCCTGTCTTCCAAAGTTCTGCCAAGGTGAACTTACGTGCAATTGTATGGTCCCAATTAGTCCAAGCTCCCTGCTTGCATTAGCTATTGTTACTACTGTTAGCTACTCCGGCATTCGCGTTCCTCTTCCACTTCTGCACGGACCTCTCCTTGGATCAGCTGACGTCTCTTTCCCCCGGGCTTTGTCGTAGCATAGTCTTGTGTAGTTACCAATCCCGGCTCGTCCAGCTGCCGCAGAGGCTACCAACATGCCGTGTCTCAGCCTGGCTTCTGCCTGCTCAACTGCCTCCTGCGCCTGCCTCTTCTTCCCAGTTCTGACTGTGGTGCCTGCAGGGGAGAGTGGTGTTGGTTGAAAGGAAGCTGCCGCTTGCTGGTGTGCCCATAAAGGGCAAAACTGGTCAGGCTGTTTGGTAGACACAGCCACCTGCGAAGGAACTGGCTGACGTTCTGCTTGAAGTCCTCTACCAGCCGTGGCCAGAAAAGTCTTGGCAGTATAGCATGCTGATAAATCCATGCCTTGAATTTGGCTTGAAACCTATTCTCACCCATGTAATGAGCCTTTCCAGCCATGTAGGAATTCCACAGGAGATAAGCTGTCAGACGGTTAGCAAGATCTCAAAAAATGACTTTGCCGTCCCAACCTCCTCCTCCGGTCTCTAGACATCTTCTGCATGTCTCCACTGCTCACCCTCCCCCTTTGCCATACTACCCTGATGAGTCTCCACAGTCACTCCAGGAGTCTCGGGCAATGCTTATACACTTTGTATGCCACTCCACTTGGCTCTGGAGCTGAGCTAGTCCATGCTGTTCTGACTGTATCCCTGAATTCTGGCAGGGTGGGCTTCTTGATGTCAAGTCTGTAATTAACTCTTTGCAGTTGGCCAGGTCTTCCTCCCTCCTAATATTGCTGTACTGTGTGTCACTGAGATGTTCTTCTTCCAGGAATTCAAGGGTTCCAGTCTGCTTCAGCCCAAAGTGCTCTTTTGTGAATCCAAAGTGATTTGCAATATAGGCAGTACTCGTGGGGTCCCTTCTCCTGTGCCACTCAGTGTGTCAGAGCGAGATGAGCTTCTGTCTTAGGATGTCTCACAGCTCTGTAAGGGCTGTGTCTCTCTTATCTGACACACTCAGTTCAGTTCATATAGTCTGTCCTAACCATGGTCCTAAAGAGCTGAGGATCTGAATCAGGTTAGTTAAATAAGGGAGACATACAGAATATGCAGAGCAGTGGGTCCCGAGGACTGGAGTTGAGAACCACTGTTTTTGAGTCTTCAGCTCTTTCCTGAGCTGGTTGATCTTGACCTTGTGGCGATTCGGCCTAGCTGCGTTGTCAATAGCTTTTGATTTTTTGATGCCTGATGATCAGGGTGAACATAAACCGGGGTCGCGGATTCACTTACTCCCTTGTTGATGCTTCGAGGGCAGCATCAATGTCCTCATCAAACTGGCTCAACTCAGCCTCTTTGTTTGTGGCAGGCCACAAGACCCAGATATGTTAGATCATCTGCATGTGGAGCTTGGAGGTTCTGGACACTATGGGCTGACTCCGGGCCCTGCTCCCCCTACGCTCCACTTTCTTCCTCTTATGTAGCCCGTCCTGGTCTGGCGGATCCTCAAACCTCTCAGGTTCTTGCAATGTTTTCCGAAAAATGTGATAATTTGTTGCCCTTATTAAGAACAGGAAAATCCATCCATCTGGGGTGCCATCCAAATATTGTGTTAAGTGTTTATGTATGTATATGTGCATGTATGTGTATATATATATATGTATGTATATGTGTATGTATGTGTATATGTATATATATATATGTGTGTATGTGTATGTATGTGTGTGTATGTATATGTATATATATGTGTATAGAGTATTTGTATATGTTGTATATGCTTTGGCAACATTGTTTGAAAAACGTTCATGCCAATAAAGCCCCTTTGAATTGAAATTGAGAGAGAGAGAGAGAGAGAGAGAGAGAGAGAGAGAGAGAGAGAGAGAGAGAGAGAGAGAGAGAGAGAGAGAGAGAGAGAGAGAGAAATAAAAGAAACAGACAATGCAAAATAATTATACTAATGTTTTCTCATAGGTAATGTGTGTGTGTCTCCAAATATGATATAAAATCAAAATCCTTAATTAATAAAAAGGAAAGTCCATATTTCCAACATGCACTAGGGGGCACTATAAGTTGCCCTTTGAAGGGTTTGCTTTGATTCCCATGAAAGAAAACACATTCCAGCTGTTTGCGTTAGGCTACACTTTTTGATAATTTAACGCTATTCAGGCTCCGGCTCTAATATTTCTGTGGGGACACAGTATATAGACAGGAACTGCCTTTGCAGATTCATTAGTGTGCACACATTAAATGACTGTTTATTTTATATAGCCTACCAGGGCAAAATGTTTATTTTTTCTATCCAATCGTTCACAATGACTTGAATAAGCCTACGCCTTATCAGGCGAGGCGCCGTAGCCGGTCTGACATCCGCGCGGAGAGGCATCATTCCGGGCTTACTGTGGGCGGGCAGTGAGGTGGTTATCAGCGCTGAGTTTGGACGCATACAGAGACAGTGCGTACGCACAACAAAGGGTGGAAGCACAACAGTGAGTGTGTGTGAGTCATTCTGCAGTTTCAAAATGTGTTAATATGATGTAGATGCAAATGAATAGAGGTGAAAACGCATCGACCCACACGCTGCCCTCACTATCTGTCTGAGCGCATGTCATCAGATAGGCCTAAACTATCGAATTAATTTTGAGCCAATAAAAATGAACGTAACTTTTCAAGAAACGAATGAAAATATAAATTGAAACTGAATAAAATATCTTTGAAACTGAAAAAGAATGAACCGCAAGCATTTTTTTTGACTTTGTTTTTAATACACTACATGTTTTGCTAACTATTCCTCATATTTCGTTTACTGATCTACACTTACAAATGCGCTTCCAGAGTTTTCATTTACGCTTCTGAAGTTTTCGTTTACACTCCCTGAGTTTGCGTTCGCTGTTCTGACACAAATCTCTCGTGGGGGCGGGGCTAGTAGAAGTGTATTCTCATTGGCTACTGAGCTTTTGATTGACAGCTTCTTGACCTGGAAGTGAAGACGTCAGTGAGTGTTGTGTTTACACGTTTGGATGTGAGCGTCTGTAAGCGTAGCTTTCTATTTCATTTAGGTGATATTAAGTTTATTTCTTTATTTATTTACTGCTACACTATATTGTTGATATGATTTCTTATAGAAGGAATAGTACAGACAAATGATATAATTTGTCATCGTCGATATCAGAATACTGGATAGCATAGGCTACTCGTGGTAAGTCTGATTGTTTTTATTTTTTTTATTAATTAATACTAAACTAATACTAATTATAATACAGTTCTTGCTTTTTCAGGTGGAGAGGCATATTAGAGCTCAGTGAGAGCCCATAACATTATACAGCAGTGTTGTCTTGATTTAATTGAGTTGTTAGCCCAATCATTACATGTCTTGTTTATCTAACGTTACATACGGTTACAGTCTTCGATTAGATCATATTTGCTTCAATTAGATCATATTTCCCCTCTGCCACCCCAAACAACATTGTGCTAGAGTACTGTACAGTATCTGTAGCCTACAGTAACAGTACAAAATGTACTGTATCAGACAATGACCGATGCCATTGGACCAGAGCCCTGTCAATCACTGCCCGGTTCAACTTTGGCAATGTAAAGCCAATTGCTGATTAATTTGTGATGCAGAGTTTTTAAAAGAAGAGAGAGAGTACTTGACCATTTTCCACGTCTCCATTCATAATATGTAAACACTCATTTGTTCCCAAGTATAACCCTGGGCGCAATATTTATTCTGCAAAAGGCAACAAAATGCTTTTTCTGTATCCATATTTTAGTAATAATTATGTTAAAAAAAACCAACATTTTGGAGAAAAATGTTGAATTTTTAATAGTCTTTAATAATTTATATATATATATATATCCAAATTCAAAACCTAATACATGCAAGTAATTATGACTGAAAAAATCCAGCAACTAGGGAGTAGACGCTACACAGCCATGGATAAATGTTTATTGGGCTATAGAGTCATCTACTGGTTATACAATAGTATTACAGATGATAAATGGTGTGTGAGTCAGGTAAACATTTGGTACTGTAAAATCCCTTAAAACATTTATATAATTTGTTTGAAATAATTATTTTAAGTCTGCAAATGGTTACTGCATGTGGGAGTTCAAAGCAGTTTGTATTGTTAGATTATAATATATTTCCTTTCTCATTTTCCAGGGATTTGAGCAACTTTTCCACAAACAAAATTCTGATGCTGACACAGAGGATGGAGTGATAATACCAGAGATCAGCTGTCTCCATCAGACAATAATGTTACTTTGTTCAGACATATCACCTTTGAATGACTGGGATCCTTATCTTCAGACACCTGTTGTATTTTATTTTAATATTATAAAATAGCAAATATTTTAATTTCTTTGGAGCTCTAGATTAAAACAAACACAGTACACAAGAGGTTGCAGTTTATTCTTATTAGTCTCTGCTGATCATGGATTAGCATACCAACAGCATATGAATGGAATAGTTCATCCAAAAATAAAATTCTCACTTATTTTACTCACCCTCATGCTGTCCCAGATGCATTTTACTTTCTTTCTACAGATAAATACGAATTAAGATTTTAAGGAAAGTAATCCATCTCTGCAAGCCCTAAAGATGCTTTAAAAACCACACACAGTGACCGTGATGTCCATGTGACCTCAGTGGATGAATCAATACTGAAGTGAAACAATAGAATAAAAAAAAAAAATACTAATAATGTAAACTGTTTTAACTATTAAAAATCATTTCCGACCAACTGCCATACATGGGTACAATCCACTTGTGTTATGTGGACTCACAGAGATGTATTATTTCATTAAAAATCTTTGTGAGATTATACATTTTATTATCTATATTATGAGAATACTGTGCATTACATGTATAGTATGCAGTTAATGTTTTGTGGATTCTGGTCTTTCCTGTCATAACTGCATCCAAGACTTTCACTTTGGTACTTGTGTATATGCTGTAGTGACAATAAAGAATGAATAAATTTATTAGATTTTTTTATTTAAATTCATTTAACTGATTTTATAAGTCATAATTGAACCTGTTGATGATTGTTCAAATATATTTACCATTTTAAAGGTTAGAAAATAATATTAACAAAATGAAATAAATAAAATTATCAGCATGATTAAAAAAATACCAACAAAAATATTCTTTGTGTGAAATATGTAATGAAATGCCCTTTGAGGTCTGTATCATCTGACAGCAACCCACGATTGTAATTTTCATATAGTTTAAATTCCTCTTATTTAAGTGATCATACATGATCATTTGATGGTGTAAATGCATATGGTAACAATGAGAAATTTGATGGCCATGGTTGCCAACCTTGATTACCTGGTTGAAGTGAAACTTTCTTGACTGCTGAATATATCACACACGTATACTAGTAGGCTATTCTCTTTATATTGTAATAGCACAACCTATTCAGAGCCTAACATGCAAACGAATCATCAAGAATAAACAAATATTCTCCTAAAACATTGGACAAAATATTTTAAGTAGTCACATACAGTGGGCGTACTTTGATGTACAATTACACCTGAATAGACTGATCTCTTGTGAACCTAAAAGCTTCTGTTGACAAAGTAATCGCAGCAGAAGGTAAATACAGATAAAATTAAAAAACAAACATAACTTAATATTACTAAAATTAAATAGAAAGCTGCGCTTACAGACGCTCACATCCACACGTGTAAACACAACTCTGACGTCTTCACTTCCAGGTCAAGAAGCTGTCAATCAAAAGCTCAGTAGCCAATGAGAATACACTTCTACTAGCCCCGCCCCCACGAGAGATTTGTGTCAGAACAGCGAACGCAAACTCAGGGAGTGTAAACGAAAACTTCAGAAGCGTAAATGAAAACTCTGGAAGCGCATTTGTAAGTGTAGATCAGTAAACGAAATATGAGGAATAGTTAGCAAAACATGTAGTCTATTAAAAACAAAGTCAAAAAAATTGCTTGCGGTTCATTCTTTTTCAGTTTCAAAGATATTTTATTCAGTTTCAATTTATATTTTCATTCGTTTCTTGAAAAGTTACGTTCATTTTTATTGGCTCAAAATTAATTCCATACTAAACGACAACAGTTATAGTAAAATAACCGGTTATACATTTGATTTAGTCATTTATACACTTTATTTTACTCTAAATATTAGGCCTACGTATTTTAGTTTATTTGTGTGTGTGTGTTTGCAAATAGTAGCCTACACCAAAAGTTTGGCTACAATTCGTTTTGGTATAGTGCCTATATGGATTTCTTAATACATAACGAAAATGTTTTTCTTTTTTTTAATGGAGGCGTTAGACCAAATAGTGAAAGAAAAATCCAAAACAGCTATTCATTAAATTGTTTTCGCTAACTGAAATAAAACAAACATTAGATGAAAAACTTAAACTTAAATAACTTAAGTAAAATAAGTTACTAATGCTCTCAAATAAAATAAATCTTTTAAAATAAATCAGCTAAATGAATAAATGTACAATTATAAACTAAATCAATAATATAGCCTAAATAAAATCAGCTAAACGAATAAAAGTAAAATAATAAAATAAATAAATAAATCAGCCTAATGAATAAATGTAAATCTAAATAGAAATTGGGAAAACATAAATCTATAAAAAGGACAAAAGTACATAAACCTTACTAAAAGCTCAATTAAAATGATATCTGGCAATATAAATAAACAATCAAAACAACAAATTCAAAGAGCATCCTAGAAGTTAGTTGGAGAATTAATATAAGATGGTTTTGATTGATGTATTGTGAAAATAAAATGAAGTCAAACTTGCATCTAGTGTCATAGTTTGATGATTTTACGGTTATTCTAAAATGTGGAGAATAGTCATAATAAATATTGTTTTTTTTGTTTTTTTTTACAGATAATTGATAAAAAATGATGATGGCCAGTAATTACTTGCTACGCATATCGCAACTTTTTACTAACACAAAGTTCAAAGCACAAGTTTATGCAGACCACCGGTCCACAGCTGTGGTCAGAGATGTGCAATGATTCAGACTGAAACTGAGGTTAGATACGGTAATTTACTTTGCAGTAATCTTATTAAGCATCTGTTCAATGAGTCACAGGTCTCAGGAAATATTAATGAAAACATCCAAATGCAATACGATGAATAAATTCACAATTGTATTTATTTTTAATTATTAAAATGAATAATTCTGTCTGATTTTAAGGATATAACTTTATGTTAATCCACATGATGTGCAGCATAAAATCTGGGTCCTAAAACAAAGCATGAGAAACACTTCAAAAGTATTTAGAAAATGAAAAGTACTTCACAGTCAGATGTCAAAAAAATAGAGTTTAATGTTCATGTGCTGTATAACAAATTAAATATATTAGTGTTTACAAAACAATATGTGCATGACTACCGTATGCATATCCTAAAGTACTCTCTACTCAAAAGTGATGAGAACAAGTTCTACTGACAACACAGTTTCATCCCACAGTCCAAGATGCATAAGTCTATTATACAAAGCAAGTACAAAGATTAGAGAAAGATTGATCATTTCTGTGAGTGGTTAAAGACGGTAACAAGCGAGGAACAAAGGTAGGCGTCTAGATATGTCTTGCTATCTAGGTCATTGGTAACGATGTAATCAGTGAGGTCCAATCAGATTTTTTCCAAAGCAAATTTTGTTCCAGTGCTCTTAGAGAGCTTGATATTGCCAAGGCTTTAAGTCTCAGATTTTCATACAACTTCCCAAATCTCATTTTCCATTCCACCTAAAACGAACACCCAAAATAAACTACCACGTGCGAAGAATTGTGACGTGGAATGCTCTTAAACAAGGCAAAATGAGGATAAATATTCACTTAACACTTGTCTTTATCACACAGGACGTCTCCTAACCCACCGACTTTCAAAAATGGCACTTAAATTAAGATTTTGCATACTCGAGATCTCATAAGTCTCCGAAAGTAACCCTAAAAAAATAAAAGCACACACAATATTTCCACATATTCCCTTAAAATACTGAAGTGTATGATCAGGACGTTAAAAATCGGTCTCTTTGCACCGACAGAGAGGTATTTGTCATCGACACAAATACAGATTACAAAACAGCTTGACCGGTGTATTACAGACATGTAGTTGCGGAAAACCTGATTATCTTGTGCCTACTTCACCTCACGTGATACCCTAGATCTACATAAAAGTGCGACTCGAAGCCGAACCGATGATTTCACAGGTACAAGTCCTACAAAAACACGTATCACCATTGAGAAACACGAGAAATGTTGCGCGGTAGGATGCAAATTCGAGAATCAAACACTAGTGCATATCAGTTTCACATACATCTGCACGTTAGCTGAATCTAAGACTGTCTACACTACGAAACAGAGTACAAATACTGTACAGTGAATGTCCTCTGAGGTTGGGACACCTAGACACGTTCACTGAGTTAAGTGACAACAGCTACCCGGTATTGCTCTACGACTAAATATTCAGAAATACAAATACATTACGTGATTATGATAAAGACTGGAATTGTGCAGCATTGACGCCCTGTTTTCAAGTCCCAGTCAGTTGTGAATGTTTTTCAACTATTTACATGACGTTCAAGAGGGGAGACATGCTTGTCTATGTTAGAATTTTGTCGGTATGTATAGAGTACGATGAAATATATTATGCTTATATTGTGCTTAATATCGGAATAAATCAGGCATTACTATTCGTTCAAGAAAGACAAACGGCTGGCTCCGAGATTTCAGTGTTTAAATAGCAATGTGTACCTCAGTTTTCCTGTGTTGCGCAAGTAAATTCAACCGTAGCACCATAGTTGAGACTTTTAAACTCAGATTCGCTAGCATTGTCAACTCCCTTAAAGACCCCATGAGATCAAAATTAGAGTTTTCATACGTATTAGCTCTGAGGTCATCGTATGCTAGTGTACTGATGAACGCTGACAAAATTCAATTTAACGCATTAAAAAGGCGCTTCTCCTCTGGGATAAACATCCAAAAACATTGATTAGGACTGCACGATATTAGAAAAAAACAATATTTCAATATTAAATTGAAAATCACAATTTTTAATATAATTAAAAAAATGGAAATTTACAAGTGTAAAAATATTTAGATCTTAATTTCTTAATTTTTTTTTTACGTTAAGACTTTTATTTTGGCAGTTTGCTGCCAAATTAGTATTTAACGAGGCTCGTTTTACACTGCGGACTATTGCATTGTCATATTACAATATCAACTTTATTTCGATATATCGTCAGAGAATGTCTACTTGAAGAGAATTGGCACTGGCTGGTTACTTCCGTTTTCTGGACTGGCTGCAGTAACACGTCTCTGTCCATGCGGGGGCGCTCGTGGTCGAGTGCAGAATGAATGGGAGTCTATGGGGTTTCATACCCAGAAATCCACTTTTCTCAGGATGTAATTTTTTTGTCAAGTAATTTGAAAGTTGCATTCAAAAGGGAGGGCTAAGATAATACACTCCGGCCAACAACGGCCTAACCTGCAAGAAATCGAAAGGACATAAGTACTCGTTCATTCGATTTTTGGCCTATAATCTATATTGAACTTGTGGAATCAACAATAAAATCTATGTTGATTCAACGACAAGCAGGAGAAAGAGACACATTTAGCCGTTTCGCTCCATAGACTCCCATTCATTCTGCACTCGCTCGTGATCACCTCCAGTGGAATTCTAATGGAACTGCAACCAAGATGATACACAACAGGGCTAATAGGAAGTGCCAAGGCTCTCCGTTAGACGGGCTCTGATATCGTGCAGCCCTAATTTCGATTGGTCAGAGCTTTCTCCAATCAAATGCTCTCTAGAATGATATCATAACTCCAGCTTATAATACCACTTGTTGTCGACTAGCAATAGCAACTAGCAAATCACGGTTCAAAGCCTACTTGATATTTAAAAAAAGGAATGAACCCTTTAACGTGTCCAACCAACTTCCTGTTATAATAGGAAATAGTCAATACAGGAATTGAAAGCGAATGCACGGGGTCTTTAAAGAGAAACGCAATCCAGGAGGCTCACTTAAATAGGCGACAACAACAGCTGCGTATTGACAACTTTAAAAACACGGCGTCCCTCCGTTTCAGTGAAATTATACATGCATTCATATATACATACATACATACAACACATACTGTATTTAAATAACATTTAACCATTTTCAAACAGACATTTTCTATGTATGTACAAATAGCGGACTTGGTGCGCACCGATAGGATAGCAATAACAGGTGATTAGAGCTAGTGAGAATTGAACGAGTACAGTCAGTGACAGCACAAACAGTGTGAATCTACTCAAGAGAATGGAAATAAGGACTCTAGGTGCTTTGGCAAAACCAAAAATGACGAGAAACTAAAATAAATTCTATTTTTGAGGCAACGTCGGTTGTTAAGGCTCTACTGTAGTTGTGCTTGTTTAGTATTCACTGACAGACGACGTGTATTGTAGGTTTGGAACGAAAGCATTCAGGGCTGCTATCTGGAATCCTCTGGCTCTGATTTGATGGTCTTCTTCTCAGAGAGGTTGAGGGCACGTGAAGATGCGTCTCCGTTTTCTGGAAAAATCAAGAGAAACGTTCTGGATTACCTGAAAATTCATGATGCATAAATTGCTCGCAAGGTTCCTCATTTGCTAGTCACTTTGGATAAAAGTGTCTGCTAAATGAATTAAAGCATATATTAGCAAAGACAAATATAATATGGATCATTCCTGTTATCATATGAGATGATATTGGATAAAATGACACCATTTTAAAGATCACATCATATTAGTTAGCTTTTCACAATTAACATAGGACATAAAAACTGAAATTAAATAATATTAACAATTTGGTTTGATATTTTTGCTATATATGTCCCCATGTGCTTCCAAAATGGAAAAAACAATTTATTAAAAATAAAATAAATTATTAAGATAATAACAATAATAATTTTATTATATATTTTTACCATGTCCCGAAGTGCTTCTAGAATTTGAAAAACTGTCAATTTAGTGCTTTTAAAATGTAAAAATGTATTATGAAAATAAAATAATAATATTGCGGGTGTTTCTTCACATTTGACTTTCTCTAATCGAAATGTCTCTAATCGAAATGTTTTAAATGAATGACATTACAAAATTAAAAAACAAAAAAACTTTCTCCTCGAGTACTTTTGCTCTTTATTTCCATCTTATGTTCAATTTAGTTCATTTTCTAGTCACTTTGTAAATATTCAAATTATAATGAACAGTTGAAAGGGATAGTTCACCCAAAAATGAATTGCTCGCCCTCATTTCAGTAAGTAATTACTCAGTAAGTAATTGTCAGTAATTACTCACCCTCAATTACCCACACTGTAAGACTTTTGTTCATCGTAGGAACACAAATTAAGATATTTTTTATGGAGTCTCACTCCTCCATAGGCTTCTAGGTAATTTCATTCTGCCGGCCCAGAAAAGTTAGTAAAAACATTGTTAAAATAGCTCAAGTGACTACAGTGGCTAAAACTTAAGTTTCAAGCGACGAGAATACGTTTTGTGTGAAAAAAACACACAAAAATAATGCCTTTACTCAACTATTCATTTTCTTCCGAGTGGGCCTCTAAGTGAGTTCATGAGAGCGCCACGACCAGTGTTGGGAAAAATCAATTTCAATTTCAAAAACAATTTCAAATAGTTGAAAATTCAGTTCACACATTTAAAAATAAACTAGTTCAGTTTATAGTTCAAAAAATGAACTAGTTCATAGCGAGCTTTTTTTTTTATTAGGCTATTATTGCCACAGCCCATATACAACCACAGACAACAATTATTTTATCGACGGGCAAAGTTTGCACAGAAATGTAAGATTTTTCCCCATCCTCACCGACCTCGCCATAAAATCCGTTTAAATGATTATACGCCTCCTCGCTCATTGCTTTGTCGATGGTGGCCGCGGTGCGATACTGGTTGCTGGTGTTGCCAGATTGGGTGGTTTTTTTTTACATATTAAGGCCTGTTTACGTGTGTTTTAGCCGGGTTTTCGCCTGGAAGGCTCTATAGAAATCTGGCACCCTATTGAATGAAGTTAAACTGAGAGAGTGTGCGTTCACAGACACCAGAATGAATGCGTTCACACACTGTAAATTTTTTTTCAAAATTTGTTATCACAACATTTTTTCTTGTTTCTGATGATTAAAGGTGCCATCTGTAATAATTGAGGTTAAAATATCCAAAAAATGAACTACACGCATCAAAAGAATAAGAAGAAATAAGGTCGATGATGTCATAAAAAAATGACAAGTTATAGTGCTGCCGAGATATTAACCTGAATTAGCATGCTAAATTACTAGCCCTGGCCCGGCAGGTGTCGTAATACCAGTTTGGGCCATGGGAGGCGGTATCGAGCGGGCAACATATACCACCATCCGAACTGAAATACTTAAAAGCCTTTAATCTTCTCAAAAAACGACAGTGCGTCTTATAATCCGGAGCGCCTTATATATGGATCAATTAGTTAACAATGCTCCGCGTTATTAAATTCGCCCGCGAATTCGCGCTCGTGTCCATCTTATGCCCGCTTTGTCACACGGCCAGTTCAACCTCGTATAAATCAGGTTATGTGTGTCTCTCGCTCACGAGCGCTCACTCTTACAGACACACTGTCCCCGGCGCTGCTCGCGTGCCACAGAATGTTCATAAAGCGCTCCCCGTTCACAGTAACCAGGTCGTCTCATTCAAAACAGGCAGCCGTTGCTGTCAGCGAGCCGCCGCACAATAGCCGCGTTTCCACTGCCGGGCCAGGGCCGGGCCGTGCTAGTGCGTGCCAGGGCCAGTCGCGTTTCCACTGTCACTTCCGGGGCTTGATCGGGGCTTCCTCAGGGCCAACGGGCAGGATTTCTGGCCCGTCGAATACCTTGGGCCAGAGGGGGCCAGCTCGGGCTAGAGGCGTGCTCAAGGTAAAAGGCGGAGTTTATCGGTGTTATGGAACGTTATGATCTGCAGCAAGATGCACAGGGGTGTCCATGTTTAACCGATTAACCGTTTAAAATTGCATAACATTTTAATTTGAACTGTAGGCCTATGCCATATGCTGCGCAACAATATATAGGCTATATATAGCTACATATCGACGAATTTTCAGATATTTGTTTGATTTTTTTGCCCCTTAAACATTTAAAATATTTGACAAATTAATATGAAAAAAATATATATTTTATTGGTTTTCTGAGGCCAAATTAGAACCTGGAAATGATATTTTCCCCGCAGTGCTGAATGAGAAGAGCCGTAACCACAGCCTACAGAAAGGGGATTTATGGGTGATTTATAGGCTATAATAAATGTGTCTGATAATAAAATAATATAAAATAACGAGGCATTAATTGTTTATTAATAAACTATTGTTTTCTAAATGATTTTCGGCTAAAAACATATCTCCATCTCCGGATGCACATTTAGAGAGAAATTAAGCTACATAAACATAGAAGATGGCTTTCGATTCGAATTTGTTCGTTTTAAATTGGACATTTAAAGCTTTAATCTACAAAGGATATAACCCCTGTAGACTAAAGCTTTAAATGTCCAATTTAAAACGAACAAATTCGAATGCGGTGGCTGTTTCAGGTCTCGCGCTTCAGTTCACGGAGATCATGAAGCGCGCCTTGATTAATTTTTAAAGCACAACGTTTTCTTGTTATAAATAAATTTATTTGCGAATAATGTATTATTATTTTCTGTATGACCAGAAATTAAAGAGTATTTTAAGTTGTTTCCACTGAAAGAAATGCAATGAAACTGTTCACATGGGCGTCTCGCAGCCATCAGTGCGTGCTCCACACACACTGGATATGCGCTGATATTTGTCAAAAATATTGTGTTTATTTGTGCTCTGTTCCTTTTTTGGATAAAGGCGTCTTCTACATATGCAGCCTAATAAAATGTTACAATAATGATGATGATGGTTATTATTATTATTATTATTTGCAGACACGGAGTTTTTGTGAAATGGACGTTTTGCTTATTTTCAATTGGCAATTTCAGTTTGAAGGGTGATGGAAATGGGGCTTTAACTGCTCCGTACTTGCTGCGTTTTATTTCTATAAATTAATTTCGTTTCAAATGGGGTCCAATCAGTTATTAAAGGTGTTAAAAAATCTGTATCTCGAGGTTGCGGCGCGCACACTATGCACCGAGTATTAACCGATGGGCCTCGGTTAACGATTAATGAATAACTTGAAAACGTGCCCGCAGCCCTACTTGTTATATCGCGCAAAAAATCGCTGCTTGAAATGGAGAATCGCCTGTACTGGTCTCGGGACACTATTGCAGCCACTACGGCAGTTGAGTTAATATACATGCTATCTTCCTAATTTAAAAAATAAATTAATTCATAATACCCGCTGAAATGGGTTGGGTTTTATGACGTTTGATCCTGAAAGGCGTGTTAGGGGTGGGGTCTGGGGCAGCGCTGTGGGGCTACTGGCCCGGCAGTGGAAACGCAAGCCCGGTGCTTGAGGCCCGAGGCCACTAGCTCAGCCCGGCTGGCTGTTAGCTCTGGCCCAGCCCTAAGCTGGCAGTGGAAACGCGGCTATTGAATACTCATATGAGTCAGGCTGCGAATGTAATGGCAGCTCTGAATGGCGCTAGCTTGGTCAACATCAGCGAATGCTGAGCTCTCTGTCAAATTAATTCAAATTAACAATAAAAATGTAATGAACAAAACGAATACCGTAAAACTACAAATAATAGCCTGGGCTTTTATTTTCCCATATTGTCGAAATGCACCGGCTTATATTTTATACAGTCGTCTATGAGACGGCCTTTATAATTTAGTGTTGAGATGTTTTTCATTGAGTCTCTAATCTCTAAAAATCTCCAAATGCTCCACATGAAACTGCGGTCTTCCAACCTTTTACTATCGTGTCAAATGATTTGATTAATATGCACTAGGGAGAGAGAGCAAAACAGCGCTCGCTCGTGTTGTTTGAAGACGTGAGAGTGCACGCGAGCGCGGCCTCGGCACAACTCACTTTGTGGAGGTATACTGCCCCCATCTGGTATGGAATATGGAGTATGATTTGATTTTTTATGGTAGATGGCACCTTTAAATCAATCTCCATTGTATTAACTCATTTTTTCCAGTTCAATCAACTTAAAATTAAGGCAACCAGGTTACTTAATTTTTTAAGTTAAACCAACAATATTTTTTTTACAGTGCAGTAACGTTCATCAGGCATTAATACAGTACGTTCAGTTCACGTTCGCACAAACGCGTTCATTGTTCATTGAACGCGTTTGGCCGCGTTAAACACGTTCAAGCACAACGCATGCGCGAGAACTGAGATGATGACGGGTCTCGATGTAGTGTTTAAAATGGTTCTAAAGTGTGCATTTCCTGAATGTCCGAATCGCGAGAAACCAACGAGAAAACATAAAAGTGCCTTACCAATGCCACAAAATGAATGGCTTACCTTTCACACTTTGCCATGAAATGATCGTGATTCTCAGTTCTCGCGCATGCGTCGTGGCGCTCTCGTGAACTCACTCAGAGGCCCACTCGGAAGAAAATTAATAGTTGAATAAAGTCGTTATTTTTGTGTGTTTTTTTCTGCACAAAAAGTATTCTCGTCGCTTGATAAACTTAAGTTTTAGCCACTGTAGTCACTTGAACTATTTTAATTATGTTTTTACTAACTTTTTTTGGGGCCGGCAGAATGAAATTACCTAGAAGGAGTGAGACAGCTCTCAGATTTCATCAAAAATATCTTAATTACAGGGTCTGAACTATCCCTTTAAGTGTTACATCCTGATCAGTGCATTTTTCTGAAAGTCTGATGACCCTTTTATAGAAATTCTTCCTTATATTATAATTATAACTATAGCATATTCATATTTTAACAGTTACAGGTACAGCAAGACTGACCCAGGTAAGTCAGCCATGGAGTGCAAAAGTCCTAAGCGTGCAAGATAATGTTGTGCAATAAAAGCATGTACTGGAAGACAGAGTGAGTGTGGCTCTGTTTCAAACTGAGATTGCCTCCTCTGTGAAGGATGCATATGATGCTGACTTGACGCTTCTCAGGTGTCTTAGTCTTCATATGGCCTACAGTCGCATGCGTACGATGCCTCAAAATTGCCTATGTAAGCAGTTCATTAGGACTCTTCTCTATGCATTCAACACACACCTGTGGCGGTTGACATCTTGCTCTCTGCATTAGCGTGATGATGCCTCTTCAACTCGTTCGCCAGCTGCTTTCCGAGAGGCGTGTCTCCGTCTGATGCGCTCGGCCTCAGGTTGGTCACCCTTAGATTCAACGGTCTCTCTCCTGCAGAGACACAATAAAACAAACCATTCATTTTAACTCATGTTCACATCGCAACTGTATTCATGATCGGCGTTTAACAAAACGCAAGGCTGCATCATTATGTCAATTACCAAGTCCAAGCTAATGCTATGAGACAAGCATTCCGCCTACCAGAAACACTCAGCACAATACTCTCTCTCACGCCTGCGACTGAGCTTCATTTGATACAAATGCACCTTTTCTTCGACTACAGCCTGCCAACGCACACTCCGCAATAGCCCGAGGACAGCGACTGCGGCTTGAAGCGCGTTGATAGCGAGTTCCTTCGACACAGCACATTAACCTCCTCTGTCCCCGGCTGGATGATCTCATTTGTGTCTACTGACAGCATCATGACTAATGTCTGTCGTTTTTAACTTAAAGCTGCAGGTAATTAAAGGGCATTGTGTTAATTTGAACATTGAGGGGACACATCTCTTCCACCCACTCCTCAGAATACCTCATTTTAAACCATAGAAGGTAACGACTGTGGATAACGGGTTTGGACTAAACTCAAGGTGAATTTGAATTGGCCATGTCCCACAGGAAATTGCGTTGGAAATTGAATTCGAATGACTGGATGAGGAAATTGAAACTTGCAAATTAAAGAAATCGAACAGGCAATAATAAATTCTAAAATAATAAATAAAGAGTTCTTCCACACTGGTCCACAAAGTCTGTCTGTCTGTCTGTATGCCTATTTATCTATCTTCCATCCAATCATCAACATATCTTCCATCCATCCATCCATATATCTTCCATCCAAGCATCCATCCATCCTTCATTAATCCTTCCATCCATCCATCCTTCATTAATCCTTCCATCCATCCATCCATCCATCCATCCATCTTCCATCCAAGCATCCATCCATCCTTCATAATCCCTCCATCCATCTATCCTTCATTAATCCTTCCATCCATCCATCCATCCATCCTTGATTAATCCATCCATCAATATATCTTCCATCCAAGCATCCATCCATCCATCCATCCATCCATCCATCCATCCATATATCTTCCATCTAAGCATCCATCCATCCATATATCTTCCATCCAAGCATCCATCCATCCTTCATCCATCCATCCATCCTTTATTAATCCTTCCATCCATACATCCATCCATCCTTGATTAATCCATCCATCCATATATCTTCCATCCAAGCATCCATCCATCCATCCATCCATCCATCCATCCATATATCTTCAATCCAATCTTCCATTAAACAAGAATTATAAATCGTAATATTTCACAATAGTATTGTTTACTGTACTTTCAATTAAATAAATACAGCATTGGTGAGCATAAGAGACTTCTTTCAGAAACATTTAAAAATCTTACGCACACAACAGCACCGATTCATTTCAGTAAAGCCCTACCTGGGGAGAGTCGAGGCTAAGGAAGGACATACTGTATTTACGCCTCATCTAATTCTCACTTTCTACCTCTTTCTCTCTCACTCATTCTACTCTGCAGATCCCATACGCCCACTCTGGAGTTCAGAGAACACATGGGATATTAGGAAACTGAGAGGGATCATGTACTCAGAGAGTTCATGAAGGAGTTATTCTCAGAGATGGGGAGGGAGATAGCTCTGTTGTGCTCAGCGCAATGTAAACAACAACAAATAATTATCCTAAATAATGAGAAGAGTGTCATATTAATGCAAAGGAGAAATGAAAATTATTTTCCAAGGAGTCTATGATAGCTAAAGAAAGCTATCCATTAGCATCCCCTGGTAAATTAAATGTTTTGCCCCCTCAGATTTTTGAGTCAAATGAATCTGAACGCAGCAAAAAAAAAAAAAAAAAAAAAAAGTAATAATATATAATAACATAATAATAATTACTATATATATATATATATATATATATATATATATATATATATATATAAATATAAATATATATTAATTTATATTTTTTATTTATTTATTTTTCCTGGAAGCTGCATTCAGATCCATTTGCCTCAAAAATCTGAGGGGGCAAACATTTAATTTACCAGGGGATGCTAATGGATAGCTTATATATATGTAAGCAATAAGGTACGAGAGGCTGTATTGTATCATGAATAAGTAACGGCTGAAGGACGTTGTAAGGCACGACGCGAAGCTGAATAGATGCAGGACTTACAGGTCTAATAGGCTATTCTTAATATTCTGTAGTATCGGATATGATGACATTTCAGTAATTATAGTAAAATAGAGTGCATGATGATCCTGATATTTAATATACCTAAAACATTCAAAAATACATGTATGCATGTATGTGGATAAAATATATATTTATAAACATAGATATAAGTTTCGATACATATTATTTGTTATTATTCAATTAAATTATCCCTATAAAGCAGGGTGGCCAATATGAGTATCACCATTAAAAATCCATGGTGGTGGTTGCGTACTACTTTGCAATGCAAAAGCCCTTGTAAACATGCAAACATTTTGTACCTGTGCTGTGATGCAGATAATCAGTGCTCAGATTCTGTATATGTGCAGTAATTATCATCATGATCCAACACGAGGGTCAGACTGAACTCCAGAACGGGTGGCATTCTAAGGCACAAGATTAGCAGCAGAGCGCAGCGCTGTGTTCATATTTCCACCCAGCGTCCCCCTCCCCTCTCTGACACCCACCACCCCGCCTCCGCCTGCAGCTGCCAGATGAGCCCCAGAAATGAGAGTGCCAACAAGAAACAAAAAAAAAAGAGAGTCTGGAACAGGTGATGCAAGCTACTGAAGTATATGAGAAACAACAACTGAAACGCTTTACCGGTTTTCGATCCTGTCAAATGTGTACAAAAATAACGCGGATGGTCAATCAAGAGTAAAAGACAGTTTGTCTGCTTTTCTGATAACAAAAATAATAATAATAGCTGTTTTTGTGAAAATAAATTCCTTGGCTGTAAGTGTAAACTTATAAGTGTAGAAGTTATTATTATTATTGTATATATTTTCTGTTGTTACACTCTTTGCTTGAAATAAATAAATAAATAAATAAATAAAGACTTCTACATTCTCTTCTTCAACCAGTTCTCAACTGGTTTCGCTTTAGGACTCAGACACTCAGGAGTTTTCAAACATTTTGATGCAAAGGACCTCCAAATATGATACAATTTAAAATTACATGAAGGTGTATTGTCATACAAGACACTTGTATGAAAAAAAAAAAAAGTAGGACATTGTAAAGACAAGTAGTATAATTGTACTAAAAAGGATTCACTAAAATAATTGTCATTATTAGGGCTGTGAAACGATTAATCGCGATTAATCACATCCAAAATAACATTTTGTAATATACGTGTGTGAACTGTGTATAATTATTTTGTATATATAAATACACATACATGTATATATTTATGAAAAATGTGTTATTTATATATAAAATATTTATGTATAGTACAAATTATATATATATATATATATATATATATATATACAGTATAAGCAAATATTTCTTAAATATATACATGTGTGTGTGTGTATATATATATAAAATAATTATATGCAGTGCACCCACATATATTATGTAAACACAAACTTTTATTTTTGGAAGCGATTAATCACAATTAATCGTTTCAGAGCCCTAGTTATTATATAAATATTTTATAATAATAATATAATATTTTTATACTATAGAGAAATTATTATAATTATTATAAATACATTTGTTAGAACATTACATTTTAATTGACAGCATATGTGAGATTTTACACTAATCTTTTTTCTACACTAATTAATGCATTTCTTTTAAAATCTAGTGTTACTGATGCCAAGACATCTGACCAGTCTCTAGAAAAAAGAATGAAGTAGTAATACTATCAAATTTGGTAAATGTCAAAATAATAATAATAAATGTTAAACATATTAACTTTGACAGCCCTAAATATTTGAAAAAAAATCATAAAAATAAATCATGAGTACATGAACATCATTTGCAGGAAAAAAATTCTTATTAACTCATGAAGTATCCTAATGCAATATTTTTACTCTAATAGCTTCCTACACATATATGAACTGTGATCATGCAATAATTAAATCAATAGATTAATAGGGTAGAGGCTAATTTATATCAGCCTCTCCTGAACCATGGATTGATTGCAAAGTTAAACCATCATAGAAACAGTTTTACTGCTGCTGTTACGTTAAAGTTATAATGTTAACGTTACATCGCGATGCTGAGCTCCAGTGAAATGATAGAAAAGACAGATGCATTATCTATGTTTGTCAATTCACCTCATTTGCAACGCAGAACTTCTAAACGTGCGTAAACGTGTCTTTACATTAAATTAACATTGAAATCACTCGCGCCAGAGGTTCAAGAGTGAGTGACTAATCAAAAAACCTTTGCTTTAGTCTCAGTTGAGTCAAACACCGTGTGTATAACTTCGGCCATTCTCAGTGACTGGGACACTAGCTCTGCTTGTCATCATAGAAACAGAAAATCAGATTGTGATGTTTATTCTGAATAGCTATGCTGCCTTCCTTTCTACAAGCAACCGTCTCGCAAGTGTTGATAGGCTATTATCCGTGAGGTGTAACCAATCAGATGGGCGGGACATTGAGCAAGTCTGCAGACTCGTGCAGAGCGGCAGCTATATGAGAGTCAGCCAAAGTAGCGCATTTAAAAATAAAATTAACTTTAATCAAAGCACAGATCCGTGATAAGTTTTCTGATCCGTCTCACCACTAGTGTGGGATCACTGATCACTTTAATGGGGGGGATAAAAATAATTAAGCAGAGGCAGGGATACATTGACCAGAAAGGGGGAAATCCCACGCATCCCCCCCGGCAAATCGCACCCATATATATATACAGTGCCCTCCACAATTATTGGCACCCCTGTTTAAGATGTGGTCGAGGACTTTTAAAAATTCTCCCTTTTTTTTAAACAACATAGAATCCAAATGCAAAAAAAGAGAAAAATCCAACCTTTTATTTAAGTACATTACTTTGGTGGTAAAAAAAAAAATTTAAAATTTAAAAAAATAAAAACTTCAAATCATGTGTCCCACAATTATTGGCACCCCTGATGTTAATACTTTGTACAACCCCCTTTTGCCAACAAGACAGCACTTAATCTCCTCCTATAACATTTCACAAGATTGGAGAACACAGAGAGAGGGATCTTTGACCATTCTTCTTTGCAAAATCTTTCTAGATCATCCAGTATCCTGGGCCCTCTCTTGTGCACTCTCCTCTTTAGCTCACCCCACAGGTTTTCGATTGGATTGAGGTCTGGGGACTGAGATGGCCATGGGAGGACCTTGAGTTTGTGACTGAACCATTTTTGTGTAGATTTTGCCACACGTTTTGGATCATTATCCTGCTGAAAGACCCAATGACGACCCATCCTCAGCTTTCTGGCAGAGGCCATCAGGTTTTTATTTAAAATGTCCTGGTAGTTCAAAGCGTTCATAATGCCATGCACCCTAACAAGGTTCCCAGGGCCTTTGGAAGAGAAACAGGCCCACAGCATCACAGATCCTCCACCATACTTCACGGTGGGCATGAGGTACTTTTCGGCATACACATCTTTTGTTTTACACCAGATCCACTTAGAGTGTTTGTTGCCAAAAAGCTCAATCTTAGTCTCATCCGACCAAAGCACACGATCCCAGATGAAGTCCCAGTGCCGCTTGGCAAACTCCAGACGTTTACGTTTGTCAGTGTTAGTGAGAAAAGGCTTTTTCCTAGCATGCCTCCCAAACATCTTGTTGGCATGTAGAGAGCGTCTGATGGTTGTTTTGGAGATTTTGTGACCCCAAGATGCCACTATTTGATGCAATTCTGTGACAGTGAGCTTAGGACTTTTTTTTTACTTTTCTTAGCATCCTCCTCACAGTGCGTTGTGGCAAGATAAACTTGGGACCTCTTTCAGCCTTGTTTGTCACTGTTCCTGTTGTTTTAAACTTCTTAATGATTCCTCTAACTTTAGATATGGGCAATATAAGGTGAGTGGCTATTTTCTTGTAGCCATTGCCTGACTTATAAAGGTCATCACACATCTGCCTTACTTGAATGGCGTGTTCTCTTGTCTTTGCCATGTTGACAAATGGGTAAGAGAATTAGGCCTCTGTGTCATGTCATATTTATACCCCAGGGAAATAGGAAGTCATGAATTACTAATTAAAAGTTCCTAGATATCCTGACCAACATTAGCAACTACAGAAAATATATATTTTTTTAAAAATCAATTACATTTTTCAGCGGAATTGTTAGGGGTGCCAATAATTGTGGGACACAGGATTTGAAGTTTTTATTTTTCTAAATTTTTACATTTTTTTTTACCACCAAAGTAATGTACTTGAATAAAAGGTTGGATTTTTCTCTTTTTTTGCATTTGGGTTCTATGTTGTTTAAAAAAAAGGGAGAATTTTTAAAAGTCCTCAACCACATCTTAAACAGGGGTGCCAATAATTGTGGAGGGCACTGTATATATATATATATATATATATATATAAATAAAAACTGAACCCCCCTAGTTTGACCCCAGTTTAAAAGCCCCTGATTTTGCCGACAAGGCAAATAAAATAAAATTAGTTCTAAAAGGACTGTCCTTGCAATAAATGGGCAGCAAGTTACTTTGGATAAAAAGCATCCACTATGAGACAAATAACCCATCATCACTCATTTTATAAAGCCCAAGCTCACCTTGCTGGTCAGCGTTTTTGTCAGCTGAGAGGCCATTGCTGTTCTGCCGGTCTGAGCTGTGTTTGTAGGGGCCCGGTGGAACCCTCCACTCCAGAGCCTGCAGTCTGTCCTGCGCCGCGGCATCATGCAGTATCTCCATCTGCTTGGCCAACAGACGCTCCAGCTGAACCTATAATATGCACAGACAGCAGGGAGTCAGACAGGCGGATGTGTACAGCATCGTACGTACAGTGTGTGACACAAATGATTTCCAATATTCATCATTCACAAACAAACCGCAACCGTAGTGATACAAAACAAAACTAACCATAAACAAACTACAGTCCAAATACCCAATGATAATTTGAACGAATGCTCCTCAATCATATTTGCATTGCACATGAAACGGGGTTTAACTTCTATAAATATTTCGTTGGGTTTATATTAATGTTTCAGCTCTCTGATTATTATTATTAAAAGCTGGATTGGTTCCAATAGCACCCCTCCTACATGCTACCTAAAAGAGGCAAGCAAAACAGACTTTTACAGCTTGTTTTTCTTTTACACAGGAAGATGCTATTCAGAGTTACAAATGACACGTTTCCACTTCAAAACAATGCATTGTGTCAATCTATCTATTGAAAAACAGAGCAATTAAAGAGAAACGATGGCATAAATTATGTTATTAATGCTCAGAGGTTGCTCTTATAGCTCAAAAGATATTAGAGCGATGTATCAACTTTGACCCAGATGCAATGTGACAATTGTAGACAACAGGAAAAATATGTGAAAGCGAACAATTCTAGCTAGTGTAAGCATTGTTGTATGCAGTGTTGGGTGCAACTAATTACTAAGTGATTAATTACTGTAATTTAATTACTTTTCCCTTGAAAATGTAAAGTAAGGGATTACTCTTCATTTATCTGTAATTTAATTACAGTTACTTCTGATGTAATTGAGGTAAATACTGTGTAAAGATCAATCGGATCTCACAGCGATTCGTATGATTTTATGAGGTGTCTAAATTGTACGACCGCACTTTTGTAAAATATGTATGAAAAAAGTGTGAAATGTCATGAGATCAGACATAAAACAATAGTGGGTTTAACATCAAAATGTATTGTCTGATGTTAAAAAGTATGTTTTTATAATGTACCCTTCTCCACCTTGGTCAGTTTAAGGATAATTCATGCAATTTTATAGTATTTATTTGAAAGAATTAAAACAGATTCATGTCTATCCTTGTATTATCCAGCTGGTTGAGATTGATATGGGATTTTGAAAGTAATTAGTAATTAAATACTTTTTAAAGAGAGTAATTAGGACAGTAATCTAATTACACTGTTGAAGAGGTAATTAGTAACTAGTAATTAATTACTTTTTTAGAGTAACTTACCCAACACTGGTTGTATGCAAAAGTGAGTAAAAATGCAAAAATAATGCATTAGTAATAATGCTAAAGTATATGCAGTGCATTCCTAGCATTAAAACTAGGGGTGCTATAGTAACTCTCTGCTTTTACAATCATTATTCTGTCTAAGGTCAAGTACTGTCATGGTACAGCAAAAGTTTGAAGTCATAAATATCTTTGCACACTGAAATAAAATGTTTTGGCCTTATAGAGCTATAGACAGGTAAGCTCACATGATTTTATCTTCCAATAATATTGGACATTAGATAGATAGATAGATAGATAGATAGATAGATAGATAGATAGATAGATAGATAGATAGATAGATAGATAGATAGATAGATAGATATTTTATCACAACAGAAATACGGAGGTTACAAATTTGCTTATAATATAATTTTCTTTCTTATATAGAATAACAATCAGAAAAAAGCACTGAGTGTAACAGTACTTGCTAATAGAAGTCTTTTTCATCAGTTAGAACAGTCCATTCACTTCCTTTAAAATATCCAACCAATGATAGTTCATATATTAGACCAGTTGACCATAAGTAGGTCATGGTCAGGAAGACGAGGGAAGCTCTTGCAGCTTTTGACCCGAAAACCTGCATGATAGGATCCCAGAGCGAGAAGTGTGGTGGTAGACAGACATGAAGACGGAGTCAGTGAGGCGCCTGAGAGCATTCCTCTCCCACACAAAAATAAATACACTGTCATAATGCAGTCAGTCACCTGGATATTCCGCCCAACCGTCTCCTCTCCTTTAGATCTGGCGTGGGCTAGCTGCTCCTTAAGGGTCTCCTGGCGCATGTGAATAGCCTGCAGCGCCTCCTGGAGGTCAAAACAGCCCTCCTGCAGATCAATACACATTTGATTGATATTTCCTTTTGATCAAAGTTTCAAAGTCAGTCAACTTAAAAAAGAAGCGCATAATTTCTGCAAAATAATGATTTTTAAACCGGTTTTGCATTCCATCCGGGCCCTGTTTTTGGTAAACCAACAATCCTGCCAAAACATATGCTATTGGATGAGCCTAATGTGTCTTAAAGGGATAGTTCACCTAAAAATGAAAATTGTGTCATTAAAGGAGTAGTTCACTTTTAAAAAAAACTTTTGCTGATAATTTACTCACCCCAATGTCATCCAAGATGTCCATGTCATTCTTTCTTCTGTCGAAAATAAATTAAGGTTTTTGATGAAAACATTCCAGCATTTTTTTTCCATATAATGGACTTACAAGGTCCAAAAGTTTCAGTGCAAACTGCAAACTGTTCAAAGGGCTTTAAACGAACTCGTTCATCAAAATGAACAAATCTTTTTCCGAGTCAATTCATTCATTTCGTTCGTTGAATGAACCAAATGACATGAAAAAAGATTCGTTCATTTCGTTCGTTTAATGAACCAAATGACACGAAAAAAGATTCGTTCATTTTGATAAACGAGTTCGAACAGGAGAGTCACGAACGCTCATCACAGAACAGAGCAAGACGAGGATTTGAGCTTATAAAACTTTTTTTTTTAATGAGCGATCATTTCACTTGATAAGACCCTTATTCATTGTCTGGAATCGTTTAAAGCGCTTTGAACAGTTTGCAGTTTGCACTGAAACTGTCTTTTGGACCTTGAACCGTTTGGTTACCAGTAAAGTGCATTATATGGAGAAAAATCCTGGAATGTTTTCATCAAAAACCTAAATTTCTAAGTAAATTATCAGCAAAAGTTTTTTTTTTTAAAGTGAACTCCTTTAATTACTCACCCATATGTCATTCCAACCCCGTAAGACTTTCGTTCATCTTCAGAACACAAATGAAGATATTTTTGATGAAATCCGAGAGCTTTCTGTACTCGCCATTGACAGCTACGCAACTACCACTTTGAGGCTTCGTAAAACTAATCCATATGAATTGAGCGGTTTAGTCCAAGTTTTCTGAAGAGACATGATCGCTTTATTTGATGAACAGAATTTTGATCAGGGAACAAACAGGAGCTCAATCGAATCTGCTTGACACGCAAGAACAAATCTCCTTGGTTCTTGAAGTTCAAACGTGCTGCACAACACGAGAATTAACCTAATTGGTTCTCTGTGAGTTGATCGACGTTTTACATGTGAATAAAAGACCACTCAATTCATGTGGATAATTTTTACGATCCTTTCAAGAACATTTTGAAGCGTCAAAAGTGGTAGTTTTGTAGCGGTCAGTGGACTCGAATCTTTTTCCGAGTCAATTCGTTCATTTCATTCGTTGAATGAACCAAACGACACAAAAAAGATTTGACACGAAAAAAGATTTGTTCATTTTCATAAACGAGTTCGAACAGGAGAGTCGCATCACAAAACAGAGCAAGGCGACCATTTGAGCTTATAAAACTTAAACTTTGTTATTTTTTTTTTTAAATGAGCGATCGTTTCGCTTGATAAGACCCTTTATCGTCTGGAATTGTTTAAAGCCCTTTGAACAGTTTGCAGTTTGCACTGAAACTGTCTTTTGGACCTTGAACCGTTTGGTTCCCATTGAAGTCCATTATATGGAGAAAAATCCTGGATTGTTTATCAAAAACCTTAATTTCTTTTCGACTGAAGAAAGAAAGACATGGACATCTTGAATGACATGGGGGTGAGTAAATTATCAGCAAAAGTTTTTTTAAAAGTAAACTACTCCTTTAATATGTCTCATAAACAGAATACCTTTATGATAGTGCCACAAAGACTTTAAGAATCAACTTAATTACTAGTTGTGTCTACATGATAACTGATCAGATGAAGTATTTAAACACCAAAAAAATTGACACATCAACTTTAAAGACAATGTGTCATAGCTGAATTTGACCAGCCCCAGTAAGTCCACAAACTATAAGGCCAATGGTCAAGACCATTTATAGCAATATGAATCAACCTCATAATGGAGGTCAACAAGGTTAGTGTGACATTTGAAAAATACCTGAACAATTCGAGGACAAGATGTTAATCTCAACCACTTCACAGAGCACAGCTCCTAATTTTTCACTTACCCGAAGTGAACAAATAGATTCATTCCTTCTGAAGCGAAAAGGTCAAATACTTAATAAAATGTCATACCACTTAAAAATCCCCTCAGGATGAGTTTCAACCCAACAGGCGGATGAAAAAAAACAACAAAAAACAGAACATTTTGTCCACCGGAAGCTCTAAAAATTATTACACAAAGGATGAGCTGGAAACTTCAAATGTTTACATGGGTTCCCATGGCTGCAAACTACCACAGACATTCCAGTCCTTTCACTACTAGTTGGGTGTTTGAGGCAAAGAGGTATCTGATAATAACAGGTCTGACGCAAATTTGCCAACACTCACGCAGCAATAATGAACTCATTGAGCCACTCCTGTGAGTTAAGGCTTTTCTCTTTCTTGACACGGGGGCTGGTCTTCTAGAGCGGACAGACAAAGGTGCACGCATACGCCTGCATGTATACGCATGTGTCTTCAGACTCAGCCCCTTTTCACTTTGTGGTATCTGCGCAAACGCATGGGCGTGGGTGATTCCGAGTGCACCCACATAATGATGTCACATCTACCTCAAGAATACGGGTGGGTGCACAACTGATCTCATTTGGACCTTGTCTGGGTGCATGTGGGCGGGCAGCTTATTCTCACTGGTGTGGATGGGAGTGTAATGTGGGCAGAGTTGAGGCCAGACAAGGACAGCGAGAGGGGGAGGGGAAGTTCATGTTTTTTATTTTTGCAGTTCAGACACAACACTATTAACTGTAAAACACTATCAAATGGTTAAACGTGGAAAATCCATTCTAGAGTTAAACAATGCAAAACCAACAAAGTAATTTACTGTAAGAAGACACTACTAACTTCACTTCAATTGGAGTGGCTTGACCAAACGGTATGAAAAACGTGACTCTCTCTTAAATGTTAAAAAACCGATACATTCGAGCATGTGTTCTAGAGATCACGTTGCGTTTGTGGGCGGTATGTGTGACCAATCTGCAGCTCTAAAAAAATCCAATAATTATTTCATAAAGGTCAATAATACGGTTATCAGAAATGTACTAATGAGTATTAATTTCCATGGATCAAAACCTAAACTCCAAAGTGTGGCAATAGCCTGCTTAAATCTGGATTCGCTGAAGAGAAAGTGCAGTTTGGGTGCCTGTCATTGCTTGTTGAACTTGCAGACGTCTTTTTTTCCAAACAATGGGCGAGTAATTCACTCTGGCTTTGCATAAAAGTCTACAGTAAAGCACTTTTCTGTTAATGAATATGTTTACAGTACATTCTCAACGTGATTAGTGAGGAGTTCAGTGTAATGCGCATGCTGTGCACACTAATAAATACAACCACCACTTGCTAAAACAAAAATTAAGTAGCTTCCCCAATGCTGCTGTTCATTCACATCACTAGTGTGGGAACGTGACGTAAATGTGAGGTAAAATGTGATTATTAGGTGAGTAACAATGCAAATTAGGGGGGAAAGGAAGTCGCTTGGTAATTTGCCACTGTCTGATACTGATACAGGACTCATTTCTCCTTAGAGGTGGAGTGGGTAGAAACCACTGATTTTCCGAAGTGGTCACATGTCTTTGCCCGTATGAGGAGTGAAACCAGAGCAGAGGTGAAGTGGGCAAAACACCTGCTCTTCTTGAGACACCAGCCCAGCCCATAAGCATTAATGTGGGATGTTAGAAGTTTCCAGAAGATCTAACGACTGGACAACGATCAAATGTGTCACCAGAGAGCCATGAGTGGACAGCTGCCATAGAGCACAAAGGCCTCTTCAGCAGACCACATCAATAAGATCACTATATACTGTATGTGCAGCTAAGTATAGGCCAGACTGATCATGGATGTGCAGATTATGGAAAAATAATGACCGTGGGATGGCTAATATAGACTTAAGGTGTGATCGAGGGAGTGGGTTTGACTTTGCACACATTAGTCCTTTGTAACTTCTTCAGGCTGAACTTTGACCTTTCCCCTACATCATGACATGCAATCCTGATGGAGCTACCCCGCATGCTCCTGCAAAGCCCTCCCACACAGTTCAGTATGCTGACAGGCAGCTATGCAAACAAAAAGCCACTGGACCCACCCAGTGTCAATCCTGCCTCCTACAACAGTTTCCTCGCATATTGGTGTTAGCCCAGCAGCAGTGCACGTTAATAACAAAATGACATGAGAAATTGCTTTGGAAGCTTCAGACAGGTTACTTGAAGAAATCATGAAGCAATTTTACTCACCTCAGTTTTAATTCTCTTGGGCGAGGGCTCATCTCTGTCGCCGCATCGAGATCTGTAGGAAAGAAAATGAAATGCTTAGCCCTGAACAAGCAATGAAACACTTTCACAACAGTGTGTCCTATATATTCTATGTGTCCTGATATTAAACAGAGCAAATATGAAAGCCAAAAATAAATAAAGAATTCCCCAAAATAAAAGCTTACACTCCCCAAACCGTTCAATAGTTTGTAAGCTTTTATTTTTGGAGAATTCTTTTTTAAAGTGACAATGAAGATATTTCAAACAAATACTGTTCTTTTGAACAATCTATACATCAAAAATAAAATCCAAATAATCAAAATGATTTTAAACAGCATAGCTGTTTTCAACATTGTTTCTTGAGCTCCAGATCAGCATATTGTCTCTAGGAGGACATTATATGAAGTTATTACAGCTAATTTTCCCCAAACTATGGGATATTTATTGTTAATTTATAGAAGAAATGCCTTATATTCAACCTTAACAAACCCTTGACCCACCTGGTACCCTTTCAACATCAACTAGCATTATTATATTATACAATCCTTCTCAGGTCATTAAAATGAAATAGAGTTTCTCTTTGTTCCTATGTTTTATTTATCTTCCGCATAGACCCCCTGAAGTAGTTTCATGGTTTAAAACCCTGGCCTTAAAGTACTAATACCTGCTTTACTGATAGTGGTTTTCACCTGCAACCTAATTTAGGAGTGCTCTTGGCAAATATCATTATGACGTAAGCAGCATTGTAAGAATACTTGGCCTAGATAACTTTCGCAATATCCAATCCACGTCTATGATGCAATCTTTCAAGTTTTGAATAAATGACTGCAATTACGCAATCCCAGAAGGAATTTTCCATCCACTGACACGCAAGCCTGGAAATCCAGAAAACACCTTTGGATGGCAGGGTTTGAGTGTCTGATAAGGCTTGTGGTCCTTTAGATGCAAAGGAGTGGGAGTGTTCTTATTTCTCCGTAGACCTCAGTGCGGGACTTTACACCTCAACACAAAAGCCATGCACAAAGCCGACTTTGATATCTTGGCTTGGCTCTAAGCAGACTACCAGAGAGCAGATCCTGAGCTGCTCACAATGCATTAACATTAGCTATCTCTCTCTCTCTCTCTTGGCTTAAAGGCTAAACATCATGAATGATTACTCCAGTCACTTGCGGGGTGTAAAAAGTGATGCATGGAGATCATTTTTTACCATTAAAGCAAACAAACAACTCCCCTAAATTCAGCTTTTTCCATGCAAACCAGGCGGATTCTGCAGGACTTATGAGCATTTTGGATTGTTTAGAATCTTTTGTGATTTAAATATGGTCAGGCAAACATGTAGTATCAAAGTTGTGCTGTTGGTTAGGCAAGCTTCTTTTACAGAGAAGGTCGGATAAGCAGGTTCCAAACTTGTGATGTTGATTACCTGAACTACTTAAACAGAGCATAACATTTTTTAAGGAAATTAAAGGAACACGCCAACTTTTTTGGACTTTAGCTTATTCACCATATCCCCCAGAGTTAGATAAGTCCATACGCAACTTTTTCATCTCTTTGCGTGCTGTAACTCTGTTTGACGCACCCATGACTAGCCTAGCTTAGCACAAAGACTGGATGTAAATAGCTACAGCTAGCATACTAATCCTAATAAGTGACAAAATAACGTCAAATAACTATTTACATGTTGTGATTTGTATAGTCACAGAGTGTACAAATAACAAGGTCATATGAGACAGATATCTTTTAACCGTATAAATATTGGGAACTATATTTTCAGAAGGCGAAGCACTGCTATGGTGCGTCTCAGGTGCTGCGGTTATCACTCCGCCCGAGAAGCAGTGCTGCCTTCTGAGAATACAGTTCCCAATATTTAAATGGTTAAAAGATGGCTATGTCTCATATGACCTTGTTATTTGTACACTCTGTGACTATACAAATCACAACATGTAAATAGGAAAAATTTTGTGTTATTTTGTCTCTTATTGGGATTATGCTAGCTGTAGCCATTTACATCCAGTATTTGTGCTAAGCTAGGCTAGCGGTAGGTGCCTCAGATAGAGTTACAGCACGCACGGAGATGAAAAAGGCATGTATGGACTTTTCTAACTCTGGGGGATACAGTGAATAAGGTAAAATCCAAAAAAGTTGGAGTGTTCCTTTAACACACAATGGCTTACTTGCATTGGTCTGTACATAATAAGCTGGGATAGGAGAAACTATTTAAAAACTGGAAAAAATTGCGCACTTCAGTTTTAACCAAAGTTAACAGTCGACCAAGGTGTTTCATGTTTGGGAAACAACTTCGTTCTTACTTGCTAGTTCTGTAGGTGTATTTGTAGGTGACCTCTCGTGAGACCTGACGTGCCAGTCCGAAAAGCTCATCTCTGCGAGTCAGCAATGCCACCTCTTTCATACAAAGCTGCGCCGCAGCCTCATTCACTGTCAGCTATGTAGAAATGAAAGATATTTAGATAATAAATAATATTACAATGCAGAAAGAATTAAACCAGTCCCACAAGTAAGCAACAGACCAACATGATATTTCTGTTGCAGCTAATTAATTAAGGAAACACAAGCAGCATCCCAAAAACTGGTGCCCAGCTATGCTGAAGTAATACACAACATCATTTCTCACTAAAAGTACAGCCATGCTTTGAAATGCATGATTTATTTAAACCCCAAAAGAACCGAAATAGGCGAGAGCCCCGTATAACGCACCTCATGCAGAGTCAGATGCTTCCCATCCTTCCTTTTTGAGTCGAATCTGCCATATATAGCGCTATACTTGCGGATTTCCTCTTCCCTGTGCGGATCCTCGTCGCTCATGTCGAAGATGTGGCTGATCATTTTGGCAAGCTTCTTATTTCCCTTCAACTGTTCTTTAACCTCTACGGCGTCACTCTTCTGCAAAGTCTGAGAGATTCTTTCCACGCACTCCGCCACGGACTGGACGGCAGCCGCGTCGAGCGCCTCTAGGCCATCCCGAGGGGACGACGGAGAGCCCAGTTCTGCAGGGGAAAGGCTGTGCTCGCTCTCAGTGCCATGACTGGCCCAAAAACGTGGCTCGCTGCCACTCTGGAGGGGTGAAACGGTGGCCGAAGAGTTCCCGTTGCCCGATTCTCCTTTTCCCGGATCTACACAAGCAGCCGCCAAACACTTGGGCACTTTGACTTGGGTGTCTCCACGGGCACCGTTACCAGGCAACAATGTGGGTGACCCTTCGGGCAGCTTGTAGACAGGAATGCTGCAGACGGGCAGGGACGTGAGGGGCTGATTGAACAGGGCAGGGTTTGTGACCCAATCACGCAGAGACTTCTGGAGGCGTCTGACGTGCAGCGGCTTGCTTGCCATGCCCACAAGTGCCATGATCTCGAGAAACTCGTCCTCGCCGGCCTCGCAGAGCTGCTGGACGTCGTCGCCACCTTGCTGGATGAAGGCATCGTAGTAGCACAGCAGGTTGGCCCTCTGAAGAATGCGGTAGAGCTGCAACTCCCCAAGGGTTCTGGGTAAAGTCGCCGCCATACCTGAACAAAGGAAGGAACAAAATAAGCAATTACAGGAAACAAAGCAAAACCGCTAGGAGGAGAGGACACTGGCTGCCACAGCAGGGGGAGGAAGAGATATGTGTGGCTGGATCCAAGAGTGGCGACTATAAGAGAGCGCCTGTCAGGCTCCTGGGCTGCTGGGAGAGCCACATACCACACTCCACCTCTGCAACGCGCGTAGGTGGGCTCACTCAGCACAGGCCTCATTTGTTTCTGCCGGGATCTTGCTTCTACAGCTGCCACTGTCAGGATCTGGATCCGCAGCAGCAACGATAAAAGCGAGATTGGCTGCAAGCAAGGGAGGAGGGGTAATGGAGTCGTGTGGGAGTGGGGCGGTAGGTGTGCGTGCTAAGAAGATAGCTTTCTGCATTTCACTTTAATTCACCCACTTCTTCCTCAAAAGGATCCAGGGATTATGAATGTACGACACACACACGCACACACACAATGCTCTCTGAAAACTTTGTCAGAGACTGTAATGCATACTAATGTGGTAATGGAGTTCATTTGCTTATTTTTCTGTTGAGAGAGAAGATATACGATGTATACGATATGTTTCAGAAACGATATACAAACCATGACAATGGGAAAACTCTGAGATTGCGGGGCAAATTTTGTTGATATCTCATGGGGTCACAATTGAACCAGAATAAACAACATTTACTATTTAATGTTAATATGTATATGGATATCATCAACACCACACACCCACAGAACCTTGTGGAGAACCTCAAGGAAACTGGAACTTCCAAAAGGATTCCATATGTTCCTACAAGAACTCTAGAGACTGTCAACGGTTTCTCGAGTAAGCCCATAACGAGGGAATCGCATTGAGACACCACTTCCATATTATAATGAATTTCCTTGAGTACACAATAGGAATGAGGCATATTCAAAACGATTCTTCTCCAAAGGTTCCTCCAGGGTGGCAGTCTGAAGACTTCCAAATAGGCTCTCACGCCTTTTCACTTTTACAGCAATGAATCATATTTTGTGAATAAGAATTTAGGTTATGGATTTGTGAATCATATTTCTTGTGAATATATTCAATTCTGACCCCTAGAGATATCTCAAGAAACATCAACGAGTTTTTGCAGAAAATCACCAACTACTGCTCATCAGTGGAATGCGTTTTAGAAATTAATCTGTTCTGTGATTGTTCATTTCAAAATTAACTTTCACTGACACACACATCTGCATTTGCATTTTCCCAACTGTAATTTGGGAAGTACAGAGACAAAATCTTTGGAAAGACACTGCTTTTGAAGACACAATAAAACCTGCATACCCATGACCGCAAATATACTTGACCAAAAGTATTTGGTACTTATATACTTTAAAGGGATACTCCACTTTTTGGGAAATAGGCTCATTTTACAACTTCCCCAGAGTTAAACTGTTGAGTTTTACCGTTTTTGAATCCATTCAGCCGATCTCCGGTTCTGGCGGTACCACTTTTAGCATAGCTTAGCATACATCATTGAAGTGCACAAGACCATTAGCATTTCTCAAAAATAAAATTACCAAAGTGTTTCAAAATTTTTCCTATTTAAGACTCTTCTGTAGTTACATCGTGCACTTAGACTGACGGAAAATGTAAAGTTGGATTTTCTAAGCTGACATGGCTAGGAACTATACTCTCATTCCTGCGTAATAATCAGGAAACTTTACTGCCGTACCATCAGTGCAGCAGGCGTAATGTTATGACACAGCGCCTGAAAATAGTCCTTAGTGCACGATGCAACTACAGAAGAGTAAAGTTTTTAATAGGAAAAATATCGAAACACTTTGGTAAAATTTTTTTTGAGAAATGCACTTCAATGATGTATGCTAAGCTATGCTAAAAGTGGTACCGCCAGAACCGGAGATCGGCAAAATGGATTCTAAAACGGTAAAACTCAACAGTTTAACTCTGGGGGAGTTGTAAAATGAGCCTATTTCCAAAAAAAGTGGAGTATCCCTTTAATTTGAACATTTAATGCAAAAAAATCAATAGTAACCGCTTTTAAAGATCAATAACAATGCCGGGCCTCAATTATCATTCTTTCAGTGATGGTAAAAGATGACAGATGCTGCTAAATCATCATGACAGTTAGTGTACTAGAGGTGAGTAAGAACAGTATCACAGCGAGGCTGATTGTGAGTACTGATGAGTGAGTGTATGCAGTCTAATGAGGACGCCCCACCGCACAGCAGAGTGATCCGCCACTCTAATGGATGACTGAGGCCTAGACCCAAGTGAAGGGTGCCTTGTTGAAACCAATTCAGTAGCAGTATGGATGGCACTTAGGCAGCAATTTATCCAAAGCTCCCTCTCCCCGAAGCATGCTGGGTTCCTAATGCTGGAGATCTAAGGCCAGGGCTTCACGCAACACGCTGAGAGCACTCACAGCACATACTCGTGTTGCCCAACAGCAGCCTCTTATCAATCTAAATGAATAATGGATTCACATCGAGACCTGTCCTAAATAGTTGCATGAAGCTCTCGAAAAGAAGCTTCTCTGGAAAGGTGACCAATCCGTCCTGTGCATCAGACTGAATGTTTGTGGAACAGCTGCTCTCCATATGAAAGCTATAAAGGCTTGTTTTAGTGAAAGGAGCATAAGGCATTACTAGAGGAACACAATCGATTCACTTAAGTGAAGGAACAAGAACAGGAAACATTTGTGCGATAATAAATTGGGTACCTTCTAAAGGGATGGTTCACCCAAAAAATTTAATTCTGTTTTATTTACATTAATGTTACTGCAAATCTGGGTGCTTTTGTCCATACAATGAAACTGAATAGTGGGAAGGGGCTGTCAAGCTCCAGAAATGACAAAAACCTACTAAAATTTTGGTCTGCTCCTCACACAAAGCCAAATAGTATATTGGTCAAACTCTTGTCACCATTCACTTGATGGAAAGCAGCAGCAACATTCTGCTACACTTCTCATTTTATGTTCCATGAAAGAGAAAATATCATTCTAAGAGTGAAATGAGCACTTCCATTTTTCAAGTCAGATATTTTGTTAATAAACCAGTTAATTTGTTAATTGGTGTGTAGTTAATAATTACAAATATCAGATGTAAAATAACATGCCATTATACCCTAGTTTAGCTTATGACCTGGATGCTCTTTATTTTTCAAAGCAAAAACACTCATTTAGGTGGCAGTGCCTTTAACCCAAATACGATTCATCAAAGGGTTTTTGAAGATAACGGTGGAAAATATTGGTGAGGAAAGTACAAAAGGAAAATAGGCATGACAAAAGTTCACTTTGCATTTAATATTAGTAACATCCAAGTTGTTTTTTGGGGGGCCCAGTGTGTACAATGAAGTGGTAAACAATGAGTCATAAATTCACAGGACAGAAAACAATTATTCAAAACAAAAATTCCCAATACCTCATTTCAATTATTACTCAAATAATAAACTAAACATGAGCCATCAACTATTACTAATGTTTATGGGAAAAACAATAAACCATTTCTGGCAGAAACAGCATTATTGTATTATTAGGGGCCAAGCATCAAAGGTAGTTTTATTAAAGGCGCTTATTGTATTGATATTATTAATCTGCCATCAATATTGTTAAATTTGAGCTATATAAAACAAGCAGTTTTGAGATGAAGCGATCTTATAACCATTATTAATAATATTGCATCAAAACAGAATCAGAACATTTGGAGTTAAAAGATTGTCATATTTAATTTTGAATTGAATTTTAAATCTGTAATTATTTGGAAAATGAATGATTTGCCATTGTCAACCAAACTGTTTAACAGCCATTTAAAATATTTTTTAATTCTGCCAACACCATTTTTTTCAAATTAATGTCAGATCATCTTCATAACATGCTGGCAAAATAATGTATGTGCATTAACAAATGTGGTGAGTGCCAAATAATAATTAGGCTTTATCTTGGCAACGGTTTGGCATACTGACACAAAATATTATATGTATCATTGGCATAACACCTTGACAATATACCCAATAAATAATGTGACAGTGCTATAGCAATATATAAACAAACATTTATGCTGTCGGTGTGCTTGGCCTTGTAATATCTGCATGCAACTATATCAAGAACTATAATCCTGCATAATATTTTATAAATATAAACTATCAATATCTATAAATACAACTGATTTAAAATAATATAGCATTATATATCCTATACTATAGCTAACTCTTGAAATTTCTCTGAGTGAAAAAAACACATCAGCCAATGAAATTCACACATTTAAAAGCTATTCCACACTGGAAAGCATTGGGAAAACTACCCTTGGAAGTGAAGACTCGCTAAGGATGCTGTACACGCACAGCTGCCTTCGACTAGACGCCCACGGGGGCGCGTTCACACACGGTACCGAGAGCTGTCCGGCGCGCACATGGATCACAAAAACACGCAGGAAAGTTGCACACAATGCATGAATTCAGCGCTCAACTACATTTACAAGCGACATTGAACAATAGCACTGGCATTAACGTACCTTTTAGTTTTTTTTCTTTGTCTTTTTTTCCACCAAAACTCTTCCAAAAGCTCCGTCTGGTTGTATGGTTATTAAAGTTCTCAATGATGACGACGGTCCGTTAAGTTACGCGACGCTTCACCTGACGTCCAGTTACGTGCCGCGCGTTCGGCGGATCAGCGACGCGTCTTTCGGCTCTCTGTTATTGAATTAACTCTCACACACGCTGTAGTTTGAACTACGGAGGGACTCTCAAACTAGTTGGTTTCCGCTCTCTCCCCTACTGCCAGAATTGGGATATTCCGCGCTTGCTACATTGCTCTCTCACTCCCACGCGCCTGCGTGACGCAGATCCTGGCGTGGGCGGTAGCGGCGCGTGGGAGGCTGCTGCATGGAATACCAAACCTCATATCAGCCGCATGCACCGCCTCACATATATATATATATATGGACATTTATCATGTTTGTTGACCTTACTGAAAATACGCCAGCATACAGCATAACGGTTCGGTGGCCGCCTTTACGCCCACACCGGTGCTATTCTTGCCCCCTCCTCCTCCTCCAGTGCAAATTCACCTGCTGCCTACAGCCTGTCACATACTGAGTCCTTGTGCATTCCAGTGGGCCTCGTTTCACATCTTATTAGCTCTACCTGTTCCATTTATAGAGTTCTGCAAACAACAAGATCGCAGGCAATCTCACAAACAACATAATTGCGTTTATAAAATGCACGTTCTAAAGAGGAGTTAATTAGCTTATAGAAGTTTTTTCAATGCTGGATTCTTGGATTGCAATTAAAGGAAACACGCGCGCGCGCACACACTAAACCTGATTTGGATTTCAAGACTTAGATTTTAAGTTTTTTTTTGTGATAAAAATTATCTAAAGATACAGGTAGGCTAACTATCAAAAACAGATTATTGCACACTGAATGTGATAATATAATGTGTTCATTTTAATTATTTGTACTTATTGGATTTTGCTTAGTGTAAGAGAAAGCTTAAGGCATTTCACATTGGGGCATTTATTATCATAATAATCAGAAAATGCAAAAACATAAAGGAACCATTGTTTTGAGTTTGATCTGTCTGATCTTTACAAATGAAACAAACTCAATTTCTCAAACTGATTTGTTCAGAGAATTACTGCCAACGTGGAGGGGCTACATCTGAAATCGCACTCTTCCCTATAGGCTATACAATATACAGTAGTAGGCGAAAAAAAGTTACAAAGTAAGTAACCTATGTCTGAATTCACAGCAGAGTGGACAAAAAGAGGATTCAGAAGTGTGCATATGGACACTTTACTATCCCACGAGGTCACTGGAGAGGATTTATGAATGGCAGTGAATGGATGTAACAAACTGACGCTGATGGGTCGCATGATGACAAAATGGCGATTGTAATTACGTCCAGATTACATTCATACAAGACACACTCAATCGATATAGATAGAACATATTTTTTAGTGGTCGTGAAGTAATTATTTGTTCAAAATAAGTACAGTGTCCAAACCTAAGTATAAACAAATAAACTTTGCAGGACAATGGACCTCCATTATCGAGTTTAGACACCCCTGATCGAAATAGATGCAGAAAAGGTAGACCAATTACAATTCAATATGCAAATAGACAGAGGAAAGTCAAGATTAGTTGCAGTTCAGTATGCAATACGATGATGTTGCAAATCTTGAATCAAAAAAAAAAGATAACTGAAAAGTACATTAAGCAGTTTGTACTTGTTTAATTCTTAAGATGAGGGTTGAGAACAAACCCGAAGCAGAATGTTTAAGCAATATCAATACAGCCATTCTTTCTTTTGAACATGTACAGATGTGTGTGCTTTCTTTGAGTGTGGTCCTTGTGTAGTGAATGCCCACTGGGAACTATACCCTTCTAAGGGGGTTGTGACTGAGAGACTTTCATTGTTAGTGACTCAACCAAAACAAACCTCTCCCCTCAGCACATCTCTCTTATTGCTCCTCTGCGTCCGAAGCGGAGGTTCATTGAGAGAAATGTTTTTGGGGTCTGCTGCAGCAGGAAGAGGAGTGAAAAGCGGCATGATGGGAGGGGCTGTGGTCCTGTATGCAGACACTACTCACTCCTCTTTCAGGATATTTACACTCCCACACAGTGATTCAGCTGGCTCTAATCCTTTCCTCTCTCTCTCTCACACACACACACACTGGATTAGGCTGCATCAGACACCCATGGCCAAAAGACTATGGCTGAGATTCTACTGCATATAAAAAAGCGTGTGTTTAGATATACCGAGGGAGCAAGCTGGCTGACAAATCATTTTGTGAATTTGGAGTATTTATAAATTGGTTGTCTGTGGACAGCTAACATGACATGCAATTTCTCTGTCCTCAAAGCACAAGGTTGTTCATTTGTTTTTTCATATGTCCGTCATTTGACTGGACAGCAAGATTTTTTCCATATACACATATTAATTCAAGTAAAATTATCTTCATTATGAACTGTGAGATATCAAGAAATATCAAAATGATATCTAAAGTAATTTTTTTGTCAGCACAGAGTATAGGAATGACTCACATGTCTTGAAAAAGCTGCTAATCAGGACCCAAGAGGAAGTAAATCTGACTCAGAATAGCATACTACTCTTATTTCTGGCATATAAAATAGTTAGATTATACTATTCTGAATTCAGCAATTTTCAAGCATTAGGTTAGGAAAAGGGTAGTCTCACGTAGTCAAACCTTCACTACTTTACTTTCACCAATAAGTTCCTTAAAGAAAAATTGTTTAATTAGTTCTTCTTCTCAATAGCTTATTGCATCCTCCTGGTACCTTATAAAGCGTGACATTGTTTCCAGACTGCACTCTTAGAAGAAAAGGTTCTATAAAGAACCTTAAAAGGTTCTATCAGCACTACGTATTTGGAACCCCTAAAAGGTTCTTAAGGTTTCAATAATGAGAACCCTTTAGGGTTCTATGTAACCAGGAAAAATGTTCTATATGGAACCTTTTGGGTTCATTCATTATCATTTGTTTTGTCCTTTCAGGATTATTCTCATACTATTGACAAACATCAAGACCCTAAAATGTATTTATGAATGTGAATGATAACAAAATTCAAGATATGGGGGTTTAACTATCATTTTATGTAGTTAATCAATATCACACGAAGAGTGCCATTTCAGTTTTTCTCTTCCAAAGATCAGCATGATTAAAATGTGATATTAAGTTACTACAACAGTTTAATAAACAATAATTTAATTACAACTACAAAATGTTGCAGAATAATGTAATATATGAATGAATAAAGAACTTTTGTGCCAAAATGGTTCTTTCTTGTCATTATTGAAACTTTTTTAGCATAAAAGGTTCTTTGGAGTTGAGTAAAGAACCCTATGCTTCATATATAGAACCCCAATGAACCCTTTTTTCTAAAAGTGTGATAAAAAAAAAACTAATTGATTCTGGAAGTGTTTTTAATAGAGATTTTATCCAAATTTATCACAAGTAACTCATTTGCGTGTCATTTGCAGTGCTTCATGGAAGTGGGCAAAGCGCCAAAGAGTTCTTTTGCTGTAATTTTCTCACCACGTTCCTCTAATTGGTGTTTTTTTTCTTTCTGAATCATAGGTAATAGTTTTTCACCAGAAATTCCACATATTATGCCTTTTTACAGTTGATTTTGTTTTTAGGGTTTACTAGAATAGGTTATGCTTAAATGTTCAAAAGACATTATCTTCTCACATTATCTTTTCACATTGTCGCAGCATCTCTTCCCAGTCTGCCAGTAACGCTCTGTTTATTTCCATGGCTGGTTGCATAAACTGCTTAGACTAGTCTTAAAAGTTAGCCATCTAATTTTTCCCCCTAACTTTTTAAATTCAGTTACATAAAAAGAAAGATCTAGGTCTAATTTGAATTGCAAAAGTTGGACTGATTGCTTCTTGTCTGCTTGTTGGTCAAACTAATTCTTAAGATAGAGTGGCTAATACAACTGGCAAGTGATCTCTATGAACCCCCTCCTTCCAAAAACAATGTGCTCTGATTGGTCGGCTGGACCAGTGTATTGTGATTGGTCAATTTTGATTTTTGGAAGAAACTTGAGACTACATATTTTAGAGAATAACTCCATTTGGAGTGGACTTTGTGCTTTGTAATTTCGCAGACCTTTTTTATACTCAAACAGCAACATTACACACTTAAAAGAGTAGTTCACTTTTAAAAAAAACTTTTGCTGATATGATGAATAAGGGCGAAACGATTGATCATTTAAAAAAAAAAAAAACTTCTGTGATGCGCGTTCATCACTCTCCTGTTCATCAAAATGAACGAATCTTTTTTCGAGTTATTTGGTTCATTCAATGAAAGAAATGAACAAAATGCCTCGAAAAAAAGGAGTTCAAACAGGAGAGTCACGAAAGCGCATCACAGAACAGAGCAAGGCGAGCATTTGTGCTTATAAAACTTAAACTTTGTTATTTATTTTTTAAATGAGCTAACATTTCGCTAGATAAGACCCTTATTCATCGTCTGGTGTTGTTTAAAGCCCTTTGAAGCTGCACTGAAACTGTCGTTTGGTTACCATTGAAGTCCATTATATGGAGAAAATCCTGGAATGTTTTCATCAAAAACCTTAATTTCTTTTTGACTGAAGAAAGAAAGACATGGATGTCTTGGATGACATGGGGGTGAGTAAATTATCAGAATTTTTTTTTTTTTAAAGTGAACTACTCCTTTAAGAAAGTTGAAAATGTAAAAAGCATAATATGTTGAAATAATGCTTCTACAAAAGCAAATACCACTGGTTAACTACATCGTAGCTCATAATAGCATGTCTTTAATGGATCAATCCGCCTAAGAAGAAAATGAGTGGGAATTTTATTGAAAGGAACCAGACTGTTGCTCTCAGACTGTTGCAATCAGATAAGAGCTTACTAGAACAAAAGTCCTGTGGTTTGACGTCTTCACATATGAAATCTGAGATTTTAAAAAGCATTAATGAGCATAAAATACTGTGAAAGCGAAAGTGAAAGCTTTACTTATTGTGAAAGCAGCATATGTGAGTCAAACTGTAAATGTGTTGATTACGTTAAGAACGTAATACCTTGAAATGGGCTTTAAACTGCATTTTTCACATTTTATCAATTAACTATTCATGAATTTGACAATGAATTGAATTGTTGTAATTGCATTTGAATGTATGTATCATAATACTCTACAGAATGTGTTTAATACTTACATGTTGCTGTTAATGATATAAATAGCTAAACAACACTTTCATTGTGCCCACTAGTAAAGGAGGGTGTGAGGAGAGAGAGATGTGAGAGAGAAGGGGAGACAGAGTGAAAGTGGAGGTTGGGTTGGGTGGGGGGTGCCAGAAAGGGTAAGAGAGGAAAAAAAAGAAAGAGGGAGAGCTGCAGTACAGTAAAAGTCTTCGAGTCTGCCTTGGTATTAGCTGCTATTTTTAGGAAGTAGGCCAGCAACAGCTAGCAGCCCGGCGAAGGTGCCATGCGTGCTTGATTATTTTTTTCCTTCTTGTTTTCTCTGACAGACAGAGACAAACTGAGATGATTTCGGGTACTGATAAATGTAACAATAGTGTGCCAAAATTCGAATGAATGATGCCAGGAAAATGATAAGACATTTCTGTTTTGACAGCTGATTGGCAGATGGCTACCACATTGATCCTAAAAATGACAACTGTGCAGTTGACAATGAGTTAAGAAAAGCTCGAAATCACATCAAAAAGGAATGTAACTGATTCATACGATGAGTGAGACAAGTCCTACTTTTCACTAAACAAAACAAACAATCAAACCAACAAAACAAATGTTTTTTAACATCATTTTTTCTTTCACGTTCTTCACAAATCCAGCTGAAACCTATTAATTGGGTAATTATGTAATATCCGATATATGTCATTTGTAATATATACTCTTACCTAAAGGATTGTTAGGAACATCTGTTCAATTTCTCATGAATGCAATGCATCTGATCAACCCCAATCACATGGCACTTGCTTCAATGCATTTAGGGGTGTGGTCCTGGTCAAGACAATCTCCTGCCCTGCATGCGTCCCAATTCGCTTACTTATACTAAGTATGTATCTTTTTGTGAAGGAAAAAGTACATACTTTTGAGTGTGTAGCAACGAGTAGGCAAGCATTGGGACATACTACTGCGTCATCCTTAACGGACAGCTCTGTCGCCTGCATCCTGCCACCATAAACTGACCTGTCAATCATCTAGGCACAGTTAAAATCCTCCATTCAACCTAAATTAATTTCTTACCGCTTTCACGTTCATCTCCCAGTCGTGGGTTTTCGTGCGGAGACTCTCCTCATGTGTTTGTAATTTGAATATAATGATGCATTTAAAAGTTAAAGTCTAACGTGTTGCGTTTGATAATGACCACACTGACACCGAGAGTAGTATCAACTTATCGTCAGCTTTACTTCCATAACACTGTCTGTCTAGACCCAAGTAGATGAACCCATCCATTCCTCAGACAGAACCAAATGATTCAGCCCAATCAAACTCTATGCATCACTGAACATTAACTCAATGCATTTATAAACCCCACTTCAGAGAACACAACATTTCCCCCCCTCCTACAGGTTTTCAAACATGAAATGTTGACACAAAGTCCTTTAGGTGCCCAGGCCGAGAACGAGTGCGAACAGGCCGCGGTGAAAGACAAGGATGAGGCTGGGCAGCCTGTGATGGGCAAGCACACATCTCAGCTGGGAGGTTGATAGAGATGCTTGGAACCTGTGCAGGATCTATCTGAGGTCTAGGCTGACTCGCTGGGTTGTCCTGCCAAGCTGAGGGTGTGGTTTGAGATGTGGCACCTGTCGTATGTGCCGGGGCCCGTACTTTGCGGAGACGGCTTGCATGCCAACGCGTGCCATCACTGAGCAAGAAGGTGGCTGGGCCCAGCTGATGACTAACTTTGAGAGGGGAAGACCAGTATGAAGCGAGTTTGTGGTCTCTGTGGGGCCTGCGAACCCTGACCCAATCCGCAGCCTGTATGTCAGGGGCCTTTGCGTGTGCTGAGAGGTCGAATTTCTGCTTCATCCGCCTCTGCTGGCGTTCCACTGAGGCCCTGACCTGTGGTAGTGGGCCCTGAGGCAGTGCTGGGCTGAGCCTGTCGAGGGGAAGGTGGAGCTCACGGCCAAGCATGAGGGAAGCTGGAGAGACCCCCGTTGTAGAGTGTTGGGTGGCCCTGTAGTGCAGCAGTGTGTGGCGAATGGCCTGTGAGAATGTCCATCCCTGGAACAGGTGTGCTCTGAGGCTGTTTTTCAGGGACTGGTGAAAGCGTTCAACACCACCGTTAGCTTGGGGATGATAGTATGCCGTGCGGATGTGGCGAATACCCTTGTTTTTGAGGTATGTGGTGAACTCGGCCGAGATCAGTTGCGGGCCATTGTCCGTAGTGATAGTATTTGGGAGGCCCCAGCGGGAGAACAGAGAGTCCAGAAAGTTGATTATGACCAAAGAGGTCACAGAGCCGGTGGCAATAAGCTCAGGCCATTTCGAGTGCAGGTCATAGACAACCACTAGGAAGCGTTGGTGATGAGGAACTCCCTGTATCTCACCACATATGTCCAGCTGCAGGTGATCCCAAGGCTGTGATGGCCAAGCAAGTGGTTGTAACGGTGGGGGGCCTGGTGACCTGTCTTTCCGCTCAAAAGGCAGGCGGCACAGTCTTTCACCAGGGCCTCTATGTCTTTATCAATCCCCGGCCACCAAACCCGGTCTCTGCAGCGCTGTTTCAGCTTCACAATACCAAGGTGGCCCTCGTGAGCCATTGCCAAGACCCGTGCACGTAGGGTGCTGGGGATGACTGTGCAGAGGCCGCGTGCCACACAGGTGTCGTTCCAGCAGGACAACTCCTGCTTTATTCTGGAAAATGCGGCAAGCTCCTCCGATATCTCATGAGGCCAACCGTTCAGTATATAGACACGGAGCTGAGAGAGAATTGGGTCCTGTTCCGATGCATTCTTCAGTTCTTGTAACGATACGACAGCCTGGAGGGGTGCGTGTAACATCTGAACAATGTCCTGTTCCACCTGGTCCGTGTCGGTGGTTGTGTGTATGACAGGGTGAGATGGAGTAGCGCGGGACAGAAGATCAGCCACAACATTGTCTCTGCCTGGGGTGAACTTCAAGTCAAAGTTATACTGGCGAAGTCGGTCGGACCAGCGGTGTAGTCGCAGTGGTCTGTGGCCTGTCCCAGATGTAGAAAGCAGTGCGGTCAGGGCCTGGTGATCTGTCCTCAGGGTGAAAGCGCGGCCATAGAGGTACAAGTGCCACCGCTCGCAAGCCCAGATGCAGGCTAATGCTTCACGTTCCCCCACCGAGTACCGCTGCTCCGTCTGATTGAGGGCCCGTGATGCAAAGGCAATGGGCTTCTCGACGCCCTGCTGAGTCTGTGACAGCACTGCTCCTATGGCTGTAGCCGACGCATCGCAGGTCACCATAGTGGGGCTAGATATATCGAAATGAGCCAACACTGGAGCTGTAGTGAGCTGCACCTTGAGCGCTTGCACCGCCTCAGAGCATGCCTGTGACCATATCCAGGGCTCATCCTTACGCAGCAGATGCCGTAGTGGGGCGGTGGTAGCAGAATAATGTGGGAGGAACTTTAGATAGTAACCCGTCATGCCCAAGAAGGAGGCAACCTGTGCAGCTGAGCTGGGTTCGGGAATTGCCAGTATAGCGTCTACATTTGACTGAAGTGGTGTGACGCCATCCGCCGACAGTCGGAAACCCACATACTCAATGGACGGTGAGGAGAACACACATTTTTCAGCATTGAGGGTTAGTTTGTGTTCCGCTAGGGCTGCGAAAACTCTGCTGAGGCGTTCGTCATGACTCGCTGTAGAAGGCCCATGGATAACCACATCGTCCAGGTATATGGCCACCCCCGGTATACCAGCCAATACCGACACCATGATTTTTTGAAAGCAGCTGGGGGCGGAGCTAAGTCCAAACGGCATGCGCGTGTAACGAAACACACCTTCATGGGTCACGAAGGCTGTGAGATTCCTGCTGCTGGGGTGGAGGGGCACTTGTAAGTAGCCCTGTCTGAGGTCCAGTTTGGAGAACACGGTTGAGCCATGGAACTGAGCAGTGAGCTCTTCTGAGGTAGGGAGTGGAAACTTGTCCGGGATCACTGCCTTATTCACTGCTCGCAGGTCGACACACACTCGTAGTGCCCCTGATTTCTTCTGAGCCACCACCAGGTTTGAGACCCAGGGCGATGCATCCACTGGTTCGATAATGCCAGAGTCCAGTAGTAGCTTAAGTTCAACTGAGACACCATCACGGAAAGCCAGAGGAATGCGGCGAAGTGGTTGAATGACTGGTGTAACAGCCGGGTTCAAGAGAGGTTGGTGGGCAAAAGCAGTGAGGCACCCCAAGCCTTCAAACAGAGACGGCCATTTTTGTTGCCAAGACGTAGAGACTGTCAGGATCGCAGCTCCCTTTGTGTCCACCAGGGAGAACCCCAGAGCCGAGAACAAATCCAGACCCATCAGATTGGCCCCACGACGGGCAACATGGAAGGTAAAACTGGGTACCAATTTGGTGCCATACCCAACAGTCACTTGCAGGGAACCCACTAGGTCAATTTTTGAGTCGCCATAGCCACAGAGTGAGGCAGAGGGTGGCGACAGTGGCAGTGCTCCAAAAAAACAACCGTATGTGTGCATGTTCAAGAGAGACACACTGGCACCAGTATCCAAAAGCAGTGGGATACACACATCATTTAGGCGCACTGAGCATGCTTTAAATGAGACTGGCCCAGAGTAGACATTGTGAATGATAGTGGGCGACTCAGCTGGAGCAGAACGGCAGACTGAAGCAAAATGGTTGCGTTTGCCACAGTTACGACACGTTTGACCACGAGCTGGGCAGCTCTGCGCTCTAGACTGATGAGATGAAGATCCACAATTATCACAGGGCCGCGACGCTGGTGTTTGTGGGCGTGGCCGAGACCGCTGCGGGCGTCTCAGTAGCATAACTGCAGAGGAATCTGCTGCAGCCGATGCGTCGTTCTGATTGGGCTGTAATATAGATGTGGGCATGGGGGAGGGGGCTGGGTAGTCCGTGATTGTTTGCTGTTTAGTCAATGCTGACGCACATGCAGCTGCACTCTCTATTTGTAATGCAATCGTGATCGCTCGGGGCAGAGATAAATCATCCGGTTCTAATAGCAGAGTTTCACGTACTTTTGCATTGTTGGTATGTTCAATTAACTGGTCGCGAATCATTTCGTCCTGCAACGCACCGAACTTGCATGTGCTGGCCAATCCCCGCAAGTTGGCTACGTACTGTTGCACTGACTCACCGGGCAGCTGTTTTCTTTGGCGGAACAGAAAACGGCGCAAGAGCGCGCTCTGCGTAGGCGTGAAGTGTGCGGTGAGCAGTTCCACGGCCGTGTCATAATCGCTTGTGGCGCCCGACTCAAGCGTTCCCAGCACACGATGACCCTCAGCTCCCAAGCAGTGTAGTAACAGCGCCTTTTTGCGGGCTGTGCTCACATCCGTCAGCCCCACTGCCAAGATGAAAGTCTCGAAAGACTGCAACCAGCGAGTCCAGGGAATCGGAGGCTCACCAGGTAGCGCGAGGAAAGGAGCAGGCGGTGGCAGTGCAATATCAGCCATCCTCGTCGCCAAATGTTGCGTTTGATAATGACCACACTGACACCGAGAGTAGTATCAACTTATCGTCAGCTTTACTTCCATAACACTGTCTGTCTAGACCCAAGTAGATGAACACATCCATTCCTCAGACAGAACCAAATGATTCAGCCCAATCAAACTCTATGCATCACTGAACATTAACTCAATGCATTTATAAACCCCACTTCAGAGAACACAACATTGTATCTTTACAAAAGTTCCCAATGCTTCTGTAAATGCAATATAATAATGTAGCCAACATTTTTGTCAGGTTAGATACTGATAATGAATCACTTAAACCCCTTTGTCTAAACTCCTCAACACAACTGCGGGACTTGCGCGCCCTCCATGTCTGTAGTTTTGTGACACTTTTCACTCGTGATTGTAGTTCTAACCGAATTCTCGTCCAACGCGTGATGGGTTGTGGGCAACATCAGCCGTTAGTGTATGTGTGCATCGATCTACTCTTTGGAATCTGACTGGATATAGTAGACCACCCGGGTCTCCTTGGAACACTCATTTCAACATACTACGATTTGGGACGTGCTAATTCTATTTTCAAATACTATTTAGGATGGATAGTATGCAAATTGGGACGCAGCTATGAACTCCAAACTGAATGTCAGAATGGGAAAAAAATGTGATTTAATCAATTTTGAGCATGGCATGGTTGTTGGTGCCAGACGGGCCGGTCTGAGTATTTCACAATCTGCTCAGTTACTGGGATTTTCACGCACAACTATTTCTAGGGTTTACAAAGAATGGTGTGAAAAAGGGAAAAACATCCAGTAGGCGACAATACTGTGGGTGCAAATGCCTTGTTGATGCTAGAGGTCAGAGGAGAATGGGCCGACTGATTCAAGCTGATAGAAGAGCAACTTTGACTGAAATAACCACTCGTTACAACCGAGGTATTCAGCAAAGCATTTTTGAAGACACAACACGCACAACCTTGAGGCGGATGGGCTACAACAACAGAAGACCCCACCGGGTACCACTCATCTCCACTACAAATAGGAAAAAGCGGCTATAATTAAACAGAATGAGAACATGGATCTACCATGCCTTGTTACCACTGTGCAGATCCATCATGCACTGTTACCACAGTTTTGATATTTTATCTGTTGGTATTTGAAAGAATCCACAATGCCATGTATCTGTCCAGGACCTCCACGTTTGAGCTTCTGAAAGAACCAATGATGTTTGTTCTCACGTGTCAAGCGGGTCTGGTTGAGCTCCTGTTTATCTTCTTATGAATATTTAAATGTGAATAAAAGCCTAAATTCAATCTGTTCATCATATGAAGTGGGGAGAGCCAGAAGATCCACTATTGTAGAACAGAACCGTGTGACTGTTCCACCATCGAAGCTGAATTGCAACTGCTTTTGGATTCAATGCTAGAGTGGATGAATTAGAACAAAAGCCAATAATGCCTGCAAAACACATCTGTGTAAAAGGGGAAGGCTAATGTGGTTTAGGCTTTCACGCTTTAACAACAAAAGTGCCATAAAAGTTGTCCATATGACATGTGTGCTATACTGTATATTCCAAGTCTTATGAAGCCATATGGTATGGTAGCTTTGTGTGAGGAACAAACTAAAAACCATTTATAAAAAATTCTGACATCTGACCTAGCTCTTACTGCCATGCTCATTCTTCTCAATGAATCGGTTCATCCCGTTCACAATGAATGAATGATTCGTCCAACAGCTGTTTACAGCTACTGATAAGTAGGCCTCAATATTTTAATTAAATTTCATTATGTTCCTCTAACAAAACCAACTTATGACATCAGAAGACATGGAATTTAATGCCCAAGCCATGGACAACATAGCCTATATATTTTTTTAAAGGGTAACTAAACCCCTGGTCAGAGCCTGACTCCACCCAATGGGAATATTTGAAAAATGCTGAAAATTTGGGCAGACCCCAGCGGAGATAGAGGGGATGAAATAGATGCTAAAATACTCTATCCTGATCGTTTTTAAGACTCGTAATTCCAACTCCTGATTCGCTACAGTGGTTTTGACGAAACAAGATGGTTTTTATATTGCCAAGGGCGTAGCTCGCGTGGTGAGCCGAAACCTGCGTACGTCACGAAGTGTGGAACGTCCAATAGGAAAATTCAACTGCAGTAGCCACCGTTCAACCTGAAGAGGGCAGCACTAAGATGTTTTTACACCATATATTGTAGAAATAAAACACTTTATACACAAATGTCAAAAAAGTTACTCGAATCAATGACTGGTATTAATAAAGATCCATTCTTACAAATCATTAACTAAAAAAAGTTGGTTTAGGATTTAGTTACTCTTTAATTGTTGCATGAGAGCTTTAATCAGGGGTCAACAGTCATCAAAATATAGTCTTTCTTTGGAACGACAAGAGGGTGAGTAGTAAATGTGTAAGGAAGCAGAAGACTCAAGGGGATGCATTTGCAGCGTTTTATTAGAGTAGGCGGGAATCAACAACAGCAGACAGGGCAATGGAGAAAAGGCAGAGACAAAGCAGATAGCACGCAATGGTCGGGGCAGGTGGCGAGAAGCAAGGTCCAGTAACAATCCAAGTCGAGGTAGGCAGAGAACAATCAACAAACGGGGTACACAGTCTAAGGTCAAGGTAATAAACCACAGTGAAAACTGCTCAGAATGACAGCCAGGAAAGTCAAGACTTCGCACTGGTGTAGTGGAACTGGTTTATATGCTTGTGTAAATGAGTTGCAGGTGTGTGTAATCAGCACAGTTCAGGTGTAGGGTATTTGGCATAATCAGTCCAGGGAGGTGCATGATGGGAAATGTAGTCTGTGATAATCCAGGGAGTGCATGGGTAATCGTGACAGAGCCCTCCCTTTAAGATCGTCTTCCAGACGCTCAAAACAGAAAACACAAAAGTTCAGGTAACACAGTCTCATCCCAAGAAGTCATATAACTGACGTCTTGGGATGTCTTTTGCCCATGCGTCAACATCCGCCTTTTTAGGGTTCCCTTAAACGTTGGTTACATGACGATCCCGGGCCGTCATACAACTGACGCTTTACCTTTAACTTCGGTTAGGTGACGTTGTAGGTTTAGGTCTGGGGTAGGGTTAGGATCCGATAACGTCATCTAACCGACGTTTAAGGGTACCCTAAAAAGGCGGATGTTGACGTATGGTCAAGATGAGACTGCGGAGGTGGTCTTGGGGAAGGGATGGAGGGCCACGTCCATGCAGGGGAACTGGACCAGGGCATTGTAATGGTAGACCTGGGTCATGGAGCATGGGTGGACCTTGGTCGTTGTGCGTAGGCGGACCAGGCTGTGCAGGCGACCATGATAGTTTTTGTAGATAGTTCGGGGACCACGGCGGTGAAGACCCCTCTGGCCGCCACAGAACAGGAACAGACACCGGCTCAGGAACAGATATGGTACAGGGAGCAGGACACAGGCTCGGCCATCTCGTCCGGAGACAATGGCTCGGCAGAGGTGACGTCAACAGTCTGTGGGTCGGCAGAGGTGACGTGAAGCTCAGGCTCGGCAGGCTCTGGGACAGGCTTGGTGGGACGAGATTTAGGCTGGACGGTCTCAGCGGGACGAGGCTCTAGTAGCAAGGTGATCCTTGCAGACCTTAACAGGGAATCTGCCAAGCTGGACATCAGCCCTGAACGCCCATAGACCGATCCGGTGGCAGACCCAATGACTGGCGGGACGTGAGGACTCTCAGATTCAGTAGAGGAGACGTGAAGGAACTCGATCTCAGCAGAAGGGGATACTGTGAGTGCAAAGATCTCCTCCTTTACCGTGCCAACAGTAAACGATGAGCCACTCAACAAAAGGGCCAGGTCAATATAATACTCTAAAATCCAGTGAGGATCACAGGGAATGAATGAACTGAGCAGTTCAGAAAAAAGCTCACAAAGCACACTGTTCTCATTGAGGTGAGATGTGCCAGTTCAATAAACTCTTCTAAATACTTCTCAATCGACCGATTCCCATGACTGTATCCATGGTTGACCCCGCTGCTGGATCTAGGTGAGGTGAAGTCTTCTGTAAGGAAGCAGCAGAGTATCTCAGTTCATTAGCAAGTGTGTACATGCACTCGGCAGTTATGTCTTTAGTTTGACCAAAATCCTGCTACAGCCAATGTTTTTTTGATATATTGATTCAACACATTCTCACCCCAAGGCGTCACCTTTGACCATGCTTCAATATTTGACGTTTTAGGCGCCCTTTAGCGTCACTTACATGACGCAATCCTACAGCGTCATCTAACTGACGCTAAAGGAAAGCGTCAGTTAGAGGATGCGGTTAGGTTTAGGTCTGGGGTAGGGGTAGGGTACACGCGATCCTAGGGCGTCATGTAACTGACGCTAAAGGGCGCCTAAAGCGCCAGATATTGAAGCATGATCAAATGCTTCCCAAGGTGACGCCTTGGGGGTGAGAATGGGCTGATTGATTATTATTATTTTTAGCAAATTCCATTCAGCATGTACACCACGTCACATTAAACGGACCACAAGAGGGAGTCGCGGGATATTTGATTACGTTTGATTCTTGAACTAAAATGAACAATATTATTGGCCATCCCTTTGTCATAATCAATAGAAAAATATAAACTAATGCATGCAGTGTAGTACACCTTATTAAATGCAATGTCAATGCACACATAGATAAAAGAAATGTATTTCTGTGTATGCAGCAACCACTCGTTCTTTTAAGGAAAAATCCGGTGTGGTTTAATTGGCTGAATCTCTTCCAGACCCTTTGCTCTTGTGTATATTGGCTTCACAGGACAAAAGGATCTTTTATCTGATCACCGACTGGAGAACTAATGGAGCAGCTGTCAGATCTGTGTGCCCAGACCGTAATGACATCGGCTTCACCAGAACAGAACAGGTAGCCCACTCGCTCTCAACGCCCACGGCCTGTGGCTCATTTCCCCTGGGCTTTGAACTGCCCTCAATCTGACCTCTCTCTTTGTTTCCCTATGTTCTTTCCTTCTCTCTCTCTCTCTGGTATGTTGGGCATTGTGCTTTCCCATATCTCTCCTTATGCTCTTTCTCTCACTAGAGGACGACTAATTGGTTTATCATCCTGTCTGAATCGGATCTTACCCATTGCTTTTCTAAAACAAATAATTTACACTCTAATTTCTCGTTGAATGTGCATTGCAAATGCTGATTTCATATATTAAGTTACTTGATAACCATGTACAGCTTTTAGTTAGGATTCACGGTTCTCCATATAGAGCATGATGCTTGTAACACAAAGGTCATGGGTTTGAATCCCACAGATTGCACATACTGATAAAATGTTTAGTGCTGAAAGTCACTTTGGATAAAAGATTTTGCCAAATGCATAAAGATTGTTTTTCAGTGGTTATGTTAATTTATTTATTTTTGTTTATGTATCAGCCCGTTACCTGTGAAATGGTATTGCTTTGTCGGTGTGTATATTTTATTTAGATGTTTTATTGAGATTTATGGATCAGAATGTTTTTAGATTATGTTCTGTTGCGACACAGAGTAAAAGACAATCTAGGATGTATGATGCACAAATCTGCTATTGCCATTTTTGATAGATTATACAGCTGCTCCTTGGAAGCTAAACAAGTGTAATCAGATCAAATCAAATGTTTCTATTGGTTCTATATGAGGTGAAGCAATTAAGACCCTTTGTGCCGAGAGTAAATTATATTAATTGAGACTGCAGCTGAGGGGAAACACTTGACGGTGTTCCCACTCACCTGCTTCTGAATGTAATTTACCATGTTTGAGCCCTTTCTGACATATTGTTTCAACGAGTGTCATTCACTTATTGCAATGTCTCATCTCATTGCAATGTAATGCTGACACACAGAACTACAATTTAAACACTGCATGTGCACAAATTCGTTTTCATTAGCCGAAATAAAATCGCACAAAACCAGAGAAATCGCATTGATCTCGATCAGATCATCCATCTATAATGACCGAGGATGAGCATATTGTTACAACAGAATTTACATATTTGTACAATACTGTTAAAAAGTCTGGGGTTAGTGAGATTTTATTACTTCTTTTTAGAATTAATACTTTTATTCAGCAAGGATGCACTGAATTGATATGACAAAAGCGACTAAGACATCTATTTCTAATTTCTATTCCAACACATTCTCACCCCAAGGCGTCATCTTTGACCATGCTTCAATATTTGACGTTTTAGGCGCCCTTTAGCGTCACTTACATGACGCGATCCTACGGCGTCATCTAACTGACGCTAAAGGGCGCCTAAAGCGTCAGATATTGACGCATGGTCAAATGCTTCCCAAGGCGTCAGTTAGGTGACGCCTTGGGAGTGAGAATGGGCTGTCTATTCATCAAAGAATCCTGAAAAAATGTAAACAGCACGACTGTTTTCAACAATGATCATAATAAGATATGTTTTCAAGTGATTTCTGGAGGATCCAACACTATCTCACGACCAATTCGTACGAATTCGACGCATGATTAAAAAGTGGCTAATTCGTACTAATTCGTACGACCTCACTCGTACTAATTCGTACGATTTGTCTAAACCCACGTGACGGTTAGGTTTAGGGGCGGGGTAAGGGGTAGGTCATTCGTGCGAATTCATACGAATTGGCCAATTCGTAAAATATGTACGATTTAGCAAAATCGTATTAATTCGTACGAGTGAGGTCGTATGAATTGTTACGAATTAGCCACTTTTTAATCATTCGTCGAATTCGTACGACTTGGTCGTGAGATCGGGTTGGAGGATCATGTGACACTGAAGACTGGAGTAATGATGCTGAAAATTAAACTTGCCATCACAGGAATAAATTAAATATATTCATACATATACATATATATATATACATATATATATATATATATATATATATATATATATATATATATAAAGAGTTCAGATGCAAAAGCCTCTAAATGCCATTTGAAATTTTCTTCTTTAATGATGATTTTTATCAAACTTGTATATTTAAGTTCAGTAATTTCACTTAAATAACAATTAATAGGTAATTATCATTGCCATTTAAGTGAAATCACTGAACTTAAATATACAAATATACAAGCTTCATTCTAGAATTTCAAATGGCATTTAGAGGCTTTTGCATCTGAACTCTTCATATATATATATATATATATATATATATAAACATTATATAAATTGCAATAAAATTTCACAATATTACTGTATTTACTGTATTTTTTGTTAATTAATGCAGCCTTGAGAGCAGGAAAGACTTCTTTCAAAATCATTAAAAACTTTTGAATGATATGAATGCAAGTATTTTCTTCAACATAAACAATTGTTGATATTTTATTACATAATTTCATTGTCTATTCAGAAAATCTGTGGTTGACAGAATAACATTTATTCATTTGATTGAAACTATTATCCAAAGTAACTCACATTGAATTCAAGGTACATTTTATCAGTTCATGCATTCCCTTGAAATCGAACCCCATGACCTTGACGTTGCTAGTGCCATGCTCGACTGTTTGAGCTACATTTGCCGCATGTAATTTTGTTGACATACTGTTGTAGTCAGAATTAATGGCAATTAAATATGATCAAAAATGTCTGTAAAAAATATATATCTGGATTGTTAATACTTTTGATCTTTCAAAAAATATGCAAAAATCTAACCTTACATTGCAGTAAAAGACTTGAAAGTGGGGGGAAATCACATTATGAAATAAATGTTTTTTCTCCAAAACACGTTGGCCACGATTATTGGCACCCCTAGATTATTTACGAGTAAAATATCTCTGAAGTCTGCTTTTTTTTAGCACACCAGGGTGACTAGGAACATGAAATTGTCCAGCCATGACTTATTGACTTATTATTGTCCAGCCATGACTTATATTTCAAAGGAGTTTAAATATGAGGAAACACAAAGGTCAAATATCCTTAAAGGGATACTTCACCTCTGGAAAAATGAATGTGTTTAAAATGGGTCATTTATGACAGAAGAAATGTGAAACTATTTTTGAATTTGGAGCTTTCTAGACTAAGAAAAGCCAGAAAATGTATTTTTGGCTTATGTGGATGAACGACAACAACTCTGAATGCACTTGCTTCGCTGCCCTATGAGGCCACGCCTACCGGTAACAGAGCGTAGTAGTTAAACAACAAGTCTAGGCTACTAGTGAGTCTCTACGGTGAGTCTGCCTGAAAATGTGTTTCGAGATCACCCAAAATGTCTGGGATTCGGCTTTTGCGTTCGACAGTCGCCATTCATCATGTTTACTGTGGCGAGCGGAACGAGTGAGGGCCACGTGAGAACAGCGCGAAGCCGGTGGCGTGATTACCGATGAGCGACACCTGTGAGACGCACCGGTCTCGTATCTCTCCCGGAGAAGCAGGAATTTTCTTAGCAATGTTAAAACGCACATCAACCGGTCACTTGTTTAGCGTTCATGTTTAAACACTACATTCATATTCACCAATCAGAATGAATTCAGTTAGATTGAAACAAAAGGTGTGCATGTAAACAATGAATGGCGACTGCAGAAAGCAAAAGCCAATACTACTCAGCTTTCTCCACAGAACAAGAGCCTGCTAGCTAAGCTTCCAAAAAAAGGATGGCTGACACTATGTGTACATTCTGTGAGTGAGATCCCACCCTATATGGGCGGGTTGAGAACATGCGGGACAGACCCTACTACTGACTGTAGTCTTTAGCCTCTAGCCAAAAAATCCTCTGATGACACAAAATGACGATTTTTGCGTCATCTGAGGATTTTTTCCAGACAATAAATAAATAAATCTCTCATTTCAGGGGTATATGAGGGTGGAAAGCAAGGTAATGTGAAAATACTCCAGGTTTTCTACTAACACAAAGCTAAATCCTGAAGTATCCCATGACCCTTTAATCATTCATCACAATGAGTAAAACCAAAGAATATAGTTCTGATGTGCAGCGAAAGATTGTTGAACATCACAAAACTGAAAGTGGCATTTTGACAATCAGGGCCAAAATTAAGAAGCTCCAATAAACTAAAGATGTTACGAATCTGCCAGGACAATATAGTTGTGTCTATGTTGTCTTAATGCACGGCGAGAAGGAAAGTTTGAGTGGCCAAACACTCTTCAAGCATTATAGATGGAGAATTGCAGAGATTAGTTGAATCTTAGGGTCAGAAAAAAAAAAGAAAAAAGAATCAAACAACCCCTAAATCCCCGCATGTTGTTTGGGATGGTTTCAAGAAAAATCCTACTCGCTCAACCAAAAACAAACTCCAGCATATTCAGTGGTCAGACACGACTGTATCTTCAAACGGCACAGGGTTCTGTGGTCAGATGAAACAAACAAAAAAGCTTTTTGGCAGCAAACAAACTAGATGAGTTTGGTGCACTCAAGAATAAAAAGTACCCCATGTGCACAATTTAATAAACCGTTGCATCTTTAAAACCAGCCAACAGACCAGCAAACCAACTTAAGCTGGACTAAGGAGGCCAATGAACTTTGTTGGCTTGTTTAAAGGAGTAGTTCACTTTTAAAAAAAACTTTTGCTGATAATTTACTCACCCCCATCCAAGATATCCATGTCATTCTTTCTTCAGTCGAAAAGAAATTAAGGTTTTTGATGAAAACATTCCAGGATTTTCTCCATATAATGGACTTCAATGGGAACCAAACGGTTCAAGGTCAAAATGTGAGCGTCAGTGCAGCTTCAAAGGGCTTTAAACGATTCCAGACGATGAATAAGGGTCTTATCTAGCGAAACGATCGCTCATTTCAAAAATAAATAAAAAAGTTTAAGTTTTATAAGCTCAAATGCTCGCCTTGCTCTGTTCTGTGATGCGCGTTCGTGACTCTCCTGTTCGAACTCGTTCATCAAAATGAACAAATCTTCTTTCAAGTGATGACTCGAAGGGTCCCAGATAAGACCTCATTCATCGTCTGGTGTCATTTAACGCCCTTTGAAGCTGCACTGAAACTCTCATTTGGACCTTGAACTGTTTGGTTCCCAATGAAGTCCATTATATGGAGAAAATCCTGCAATGTTTTCATCAAAAACCTTAATTTCGTTTCGACTGAAGAAAGAAAGACGTGGACATCTTGGATGACATGGGGGTGAGTAAATTATCAGCAAAAGTTTTTTTTTAAAGTGAACTACTCCTTTAAGAATTATTTATTTCAATTTTGATCATCAATAACTGTAACTATTTATTGAACATTGGTGCATTTTTCATATTTCTGTTGCTGTGCTTCACACTGCTCTGCGCCTAAGAATATCCCTCACGGCCTCTCTTTGCTTATTGCTTCATTCTCATTCAAATCTTTTTATCTACTTATGACTGCGACAGAGCTGTGTTCTGATTCAATCATAGGAGAAATCTTTTTGTGAGACTGAAATATGCATCAAATCATTCCACTGAGGAGTTTGAATTGTTCAAATCAAATTTCGTTATACCTGTAAGGCCAAATTCACATCAAAATGCAAAAATCTATACAACTTTGAATCCCCTGTAACACGAGACACTGTGTGAAACGAGCATTGTGGGTACTCCAGACTTTTACTGCCGGTGTATTTCAGGCTGTGGAGAGCATATACTTCAACTCTACCCAATTAGTGTGGTGGCTACAAGCCACAAGGCCCGGTCTGAGCCCGACAGTCTCATGGCTGAGGACGCCCACACGGCTCTCACACACAGCTGCCAGAGACACACTACTGTTATTCAGCATCTAAGACCTCCCTCTCCACACCACGACGCCCACACTCTCTCACACACACACACACACACACACACACACACACACACACACACATATAAACACGGAGTTCTGCACTTGTTAGGGTGCATACGAGAAGAAGAGGATAAGAGAGAGAGAGAACGTCCACGAACAAAGACAACCAGAATTTCACCTTTTTTTTAACTATGTGTGTGAAGGAGGCAGAGAGTGTGTGAATTTATGTATGCGTGAGAGGGCGATGCAAGGACTAGATGCATGCATGCAGGGAAGTAGCTGAACGTGGAAATTCATTCGAACGAACTTTGTGTCTTTGGGTATCTTCGTAAACGCGTGCAAGTGTGGGCAGGTATTTATGTTTAGTGTGTTCGAGAGTTTGGGAGTGTGTGTGGGTGGGTGAGCTGCGCACATCTGTGTTTTTGTGTGAATATATCTGCGAGAGAGCATGTGTGTGCAAGCGTAGGCTGATTTCTAGCGCTTGGGTGTGTTTTGGTGTGGGTGGGGGGTATCTGGCATTCTAAGATAGGGACTGGGACTTGGAAGCGTCTGGCTGTGTGTCTGTCTAAGATTTCCCAGCTAACTTTCCCATGGCTCCAGTGTGGAGTCAGAGGTCATCGCTCACTTTGGTGAAAATTAGTTTCTGTGATAAACTTCTGACGCTTGGCTGAGCCCTCTGCTGCCACGGACTTTATATGATTACATATTGAAGATTCAAATAGCCAGACTTTTGACTGTCAGCAGTTTGGTCCATTTTATAACTTATGCTATAATCAAAAACCTCTTAAACAAGATAGGCCTGTTTGACTGACATGAAAGGTTGCCAATTACAGGTCGTTTTGTTTTTACATGGTGTTCAGGGGTTGGTTATTGGTTACAATAGTTAATAGAAAACACCCAATACATTATTAGAAAATCTATATTTGGCAATCTGTAGAAAATCTAGAAAATCTGTAGCTACTACAAATTATTATTATTTTTTAAATAAGTGCAGTTCAAGAAGCACAACTGTTTTCAACATTGATAATAAATTATTCTTCAGCACCAAATCAGCATATTAGCATGATTTCTGAAGGATCATGTGACTGAAGGATGCTGAAAATTCAGCGTTGCCATCACAGGAATAAATCACAATTTATTGTAATATATTAAAATAGAAAACAGCTTTTTTAATTGAAATAATATTTCACAATATTTCTGGTTTACTGATTGTTTTCCAAATAAATGCAGCCTTAAAGGAGTAGTTCACTTTAAAAAAAAAAAAAACTTTTGCTGATAATGTCATACCCCCATGTCATCCAAGATATCCATGTCATTCTTTCTTCAGTCGAAAAGAAATTAAGGTTTTTGATGAAAACATTCCAGCATTATTCTCCATATAATGCAATTCATTGGGAACCAAACGGTTCAAGGTGCAAATGAGAGTTTCAGTGCAGCTTCAAAGGGCTTTAAACGACACCAGACGATGAATAAGGGTCTTATCTAGGACCCTTCGAGTCATGACTCGAAAAAAGATTTGTTCAAACAGAGTTCGAACAGGAGAGTCACGATCGCTCATCACTGAACAGAGCAAGGCGAGCATAATGTGCTTATAAAACTTTTTTATTTATTTTATAAATGTCCGATCGTTTCTCTTGATAAGACCCTTATTCATCGTCTGGTGTCATTTAAAGCCCTTTGAAGCTGCACTGAAACTCTCTTTTGGACCTTGAACCTTTTGGTTCCCATTGAAGTCCATTATATGGAGAAAAATCCTGGAATGTTTTCATGAAAAACCTTAATTTCTTTTCGATTGAAGAAAGAATGACATGGACATCTTGGATGACATGGGGTGAGTAAATTATCAGCAAAAGTTTTTTTTTTCAAAAGTGAACTACTCCTTTAATGAGCATAAGAGACTCATTTCAAAAACATTAAAAACCCATACCCAAACTTTAACGGTAATGTAGTTTATCCAAAAATAGTTTAAAAGTTTATTTTAGAGCTTTCTCTTGAACATCAAAATATAAAAGAATGAAAGAAAGTCAATGAAAGTAATATGCTAACAATGATCATGTGTTAATTGAAAGGGAAATCTGAAAACTAAATTAAACTGAGGATCTGAGATTTGTGTTAAAGTCCCCTCAAATATCCTGGAACGTTTTGTGGATTTTTTGAGCATGTCCCCTCATGACCAATGACAGTGTAAATAGACTACAAACTTCCTGTGTAAGAGAGTAAATGTTTATTGTGTGTGTTTGTTCATGAATAGGCGTATCTCTATGTGAGAAGGGAACTGAAAGGAGAATTCTAAAAAAACAAGCTTGGCGTGGGACGTGGAGAGAGTGCTGTGACCCCGGAGTGCCACACATTCATATACACAGTTGTATACACTGGAGAATCATTGACATATGAAGAGCAAAGAAGAAGAGAGACTGTGAACAGATGTCTGGCATCAACCCTTGAAGTGCCTCAACAAGTGAAGTATTTGCTAAATCATTTTAAGAGTTTTGCGATTTCACTACGGGCCTGTCAATGAAAGCAATAGGCCACACAAACGTGTATGACAATTGGTGTTTTTTTTTTTTTTTTAATGGCCAAATCCCTGCAATAAAACATCCAACTATTTTCACTTTGTCTTTTGTTTAACATTAAAGGTGCAGTGTGTAGATTTTAGCGACATCTAGTTTGTTTGCAAGTTTGCACTAAGGGCTAAGCCCACTGCTCACCCCTCCCTTTCGAAGAAGCTACGGTGGCTGAAACGGGACAAACCATTGGTGTAGTGATTCTTATCCACTGCGTGACACCAATGTGTCCCTGAGCAAGACACTTAACCCCTAGTTGCTCCAGAGGCATGCGACCTCTGACATATATAGCAATTGTAAGTTGCTTTGGATAAAAGCGTCAGCTAAATGATTAAATGTAAATTTAAAATGTAAACAAACATATCGTCGTCTGAGAGAGCAGAATAGCCAGAGTAAGCCAAGAGTGTGTAACATTGTCACTGTTTCTGTACCACAGTCCATTATGAACCACATCATGGATAAAGTTTACAAAGCCATAGTCAGGTGAGGATCAAGGGTCTTAATTAGGGCTGTCAGTTAAACGCATTATTAGCGTTGTTAACGCAAACCCATTTTAACAGCGTTAATTTTTTTATCAAGCGATTAACAGTCTTTTTGGCCTTGCAAACCTTGTAGTTTTCTTTCACATGCTTTTGCAACAGGACGTGGCATGGGGGCGCTACGCTGTGAAACCCATTCATTTCAATGGCTTGCGCCGCGCGAGGACGTTTTGTTGCTTCGCCGACCAAAGCGAAAGCGGATCTAGCTAGACCGTAAGCAAAACAACAGTCCCGCCGCACACATTCGTTTGTCGTTTTGGCTTGCAAGCCGGCCAAAGAGTAGATTAACGTTACGTTTTGAGTGGATGACGAGTGCGAGACGCCGAAATGCATGCCAATAAGATTCTGAATGGAAAGTTTACTTTTAAAAAGTTGCCAAAATGGTCCCACTGACAAGACCAAAGTGATCTGTGTGTTTTGTTGTTTTGAACTCATCATCATCGCAGCAAGTCCAGTCTGAAATACCACTTGATGATGGCCAAACACACACACACACAGCTAATGCAAATTCTCCGCCCCCTCGTCAATATCAGGACCTCGTCAGTATTTCTTTCACCCTTTTATTGATGGACAGTGTTACATTGTGTGAGAGATTATTTGCTCCAAGTGAGAATTTTTTATTGTGAAATTGAACATAGTATATGCCAACGTTGTTGTCAATAAAAAACATTTGCACAAAGCATTCATTTTCCATGTTGATAAGAGCATTAAAATTAGAAAAAAAATAATGGGACAAAAAGAAATCATTAGAGACATTTAGAATAGATAAAAATGTGCGATTAATCGCGAGTTAATTATGACGTTAATGCGATTAATCGCGATTAAATATTTTAATCGTTTGACAGCAGAAGTCTTAATATATAAACATAAAAATAGTAATCAGCTGATTGTCTCACAAACGTAACCAACACATTTCTCCCCACATAGCTGGCTAATATAAGCTCTTACCGTGGCTGAGCTGGTTAAAGCGTAAAGCCTTGTTTAAACTCGACGCGTCCGCATGAGCCCAAAGGTGCGCACGGCAAAAATGACATGATTAACAGCGCTTTCGCCTTTGACACCATTTACTACACACAAATTAATAAATAAATGAATACAAATATAGTTTTTTTCTCTGGTTTTGAAAACTCCTCACGATCGACTTAAAATGCTTCCAAGATTGACTAGTCGACCGCGATCGACAGGTTGGTGACTCCTGTAACAGACTGTTTTATGGTCAATAGTACTAATCTCAGCTGATTGTCAAAGCCATATACACAGTGAGGGAGAAGAACTAAGTTACATGAAACTATCGAACTACATATTTTACACTACTGACAAGGGAAAAGTCACTACTCGCGGTGTCTACGGCTAGCTTCTAGCTTTCTGCGGCTTCTCTTTCAAGGTAGTGACGAAACATGCTCTGTAGCATTTGTTCTCGTTCAGCTACTGTAGAAACATGACGTCACAATATGTCGACCTTCACAGAAGGTAATAAAAACGGTTCATTGAGTAAGGTGTTTATACACCACTGAACACATGGTTGTGGATCTTAAATTGCATTTCTGTCAATAGATCCTCAGAAATATCACACATTGCACCTTTAATGACATAAGCAGCAGAAGGTATATTAGGCTGTTGTCACTTTAAGACCTAATATAATGATAGGCTACACATTCGATTTAGGGGCTGTTTACACGCTCCGGTTTTAACTAAAAATATAAAACTTTTTATGTGTTTCGGCCTCTCGTTTACAGGACAACAGCGCTTTGGTTAACTTTCATTTGATTTCTCACAGCTTGTGTGCCTTTTCTGAGAGAGACTGCACCGCTATATAATACATTACATTTCATATGGTATATCCCCAGAACACTGGACCATTCAGTGATACTTTTGGGTCTTTTCTAAAAAGCTTGATGCTGGTCGCTATATTCCCTGTCATTACTGCAGGTATATGGATGAGTGTGATCAAGCGGGGCACTATTATTATTCGTTTGGTCCATAAAAGAAACAAGGGCATACAGCATTAGAAAAACACCATGGGTGAGTAATTCATTTCTCTATTTTCAAATTAGGGTGAACTATCCCTTTAAGACATAAATGGCTGTTCACCAGCAAAAGACAAATACTCATAAAATTGTGTCAAAATACCCGTCTTTGTGAGTATCTTGGTAAACAGAGTCAACAGAGTCTGTTTTTAATACAATGATAAATTACATTTAATAGCATGTTTGCAAAAACCAAGTGTTTCAGAAGTGGCGGGACTGAGGCAAAGTGCCATCTGAAAATAACTTAGGAAGAACAGGAAACAAGTGGCAACTTCTTCATTCAATATGACTTTGAGAATAAATTGTGAACATGATAGCTTTTGCAATGAGAAACACAGTATTCGGAAAAAAAAGAGAGAAAAGAACTGAAAGTATCTAAATGACTGGCCACACAGGCTCTGAATGGAAGATCAATAACTTTTCAATAACAGTAAGTTCAACAGCGCTCTTGACCAAGACAGGGAATCACATGAAAGCATCACAAGTTTGAGAAGAACACTGTCATATCTAGCCAGTTAATGAATAAACGAAGCATGTGACATCCTGACAGTCACAATGAAAGGACTATAAACACTCAAGAATGTGAATGTGAAATGCTCACAGGGAAATCCAACAGAAATTAGACTGAATACCAGGCAAGGGAGATACTATGATCACAAAATCAGGTTGAGGAATGGGATTAAGTCAATCAGTTTGAGCTGCATTCACACAGAGCTCATGGGGGGCTGTAATATCGTGTCAGTGACTATAATTTGGTATATGATTAAATTTCATCCTAATTCCCTTATTTGCTACGGGGATTGAGCAGTGTAATCCCTGCAGTTTGAACACAGATGGCTCCCAGAGTGCTTTGCCCAAGGGAACACTTGTCACATACTGTATCAAAGTAGCTTTGCTTTTACGATGGATATGTTTCACTGCATGGAGTAGATAAACCTACTTACGCTGTCAGATAGAGGAAAAAAAAAATCACTAAAGTGCAAATTTCTTTAATAATGTTATTATGTTTGCACGGTAACATTATTTTTAATGAAATTTGCATTATCATAAAGCAAAACGTATGTTTTATGAAAACTTTAATTTGCAGTATTCTCATTAAATACTTTACACTAGGGCTTATGGTCATCACACTTCCATATTCTGTAAGGCATTGCTTCCTGTTGAAGTCTTAAAGTCCCCGTGAAATCAAAATTGAACCTATTTACTTTGTTAGCGCATATTACTAGTCTTGTGGTGAACAATTAATCCGTGCAAGTAAAAATATATTTAAAAAATGTTTTACCTTCGTAATCTTTAATCAAAATCTGAAAAGTTACTTCCGGTCTGGAACGGTTTCTTTTTCTGATGACGTAGGTTTCACAACTTGGGTGGGGAAACGCTTAACCACTCCCCTTAAACCGTTAGTTTGCTATGAGCGAGAGATGGAGAGGAGGAGCGCTAGAGTAAAACCCTGCCCTCTGTTCAATATTCCGTTTCACTTGGAAATACGTCACAGCACTGGAGAAAAATCTTTTGCAACTTCCGGTTCACGGGGACTTTAAAGGAGTAGTTCACTTTTAAAAATCTTTTGCTGATAATTTACTCACCCCCATGTCATCCAAGATATCCATGTCATTCTTTCTTCAGTAGAAAAGAAATTAAGGTTTTTGATGAAAATATTCCAGGATTTTTCTCCATATAATAGACTTTACTGGTAACCAAACGGTTCAAGGTCCAAACGACAGTTTCAGTGCAAACTGCAAACAGTTCAAAGGGCTTTAAACGATTCCAGACGATGAATAAGGGTCTTATCAAGCGAAACGATCGCTCGTTTAAAAAAAACAAAAACAAAGTTTCGTGTTCGTGTTCGTGACTGTTCAAACTCGTTTATCAAAATGAACGAATCTTTTTTCGTGTCATTTGGTTCATTCAACAAACGAAATAAACAAATTGACTCGGGAAAAGATTCGTTCGTTTTGATGAACGAGTTTCATAGAACAGAGCAAAGCGACCATTTGAGCTTACAAAAATAAAACTTTTTTTTAAAATGTGCGATCGTTTCGCTTGATAAGACCCTTATTCATCGTCTGGAATCGTTTAAAACCCTTTGAACAGTTTGCAGTTTGCCCCGAAACTGTCTTGAATGCGTTGGTAAAGGAATCAACAGATATGTTTGTGATTGGCTACATTGCTCAACGCTGCAAAAGCATGTTGTAAGTAAATAGAAACCTTTGACACTCTCAAGACTGCAAACACCAAATCTCTTTTGCCAATATGCTGTTACAGGGGGGGAAACTGCGGATTGTACACACAAGTCTTGTACAGGACCATTCAGCACATAGTTATAGGCATCTAAAGATTTATATGCCCTCAGTTTCTCTTTACGATCGGTTTCTCTGTAAGGTAGGTGTAGAAGTCAGGCCACTCAACCGAGGTAACGTACGTTAATCCTGTCAGAACCGTAAGTAAATGACTTCATTCTTTAAATGACGGTTTTATATGGATAATGTTTTCAAAACACTTACTCGCATGCAATAGCGAGTGGGCGTTGATGCTGTTTCCTATGCAATGACGTCAGCCAATCATAATAGTGGTCGTTTACCGACAAGCCTTAAAGGAGCCGGCCGTCAGAAACAGATCATTTTAGACAGAGGGTCAGGATACGGGGTTGAAAATTAAATAAAAAACAAACATCTCCCATCATGTAGGAACTCAATGACTTGTGAATTACACCTGTGGTTAATTTATAGGTGCTTAAATACTGTTGGCTGAATTTAGAATATGAGCTAGCCCCCCAAATAGCCCTGTCAAATGCAAAGTGCCACTGCACCAAACACAAATGTCTGTCTGTTTGCGTCCAAGTAATTATGCACTGCCAACTTCCTAGAGTCAAACTCTGCATCCAATATTCCTCACAAAGGACTTAAGGGCTGCAGCACGGGTGTGTGTGCTGCCCACGCCTTCCTGTGCGTTTCAGGGCACCACCTACATTCGAACACAATAATGACCAGTGTCCTTCCCACCCCCTGTACACACACCACGTTAATGAACTGTAATCACATCTCTGGGCCCCTGGTGGACCTGGCTGTGTGGGTGGGGCTTCTACCACTAGCAGAGTGATTGCCGCCCACACTTCCATCCATTTTCTGCACAGCATGGCTAATGAGGAATGATCCAACCAATCAATGTGCAACCTTAAATAGAGAATTGAAAATAAATGGATTAATCGAGGGTCATGCAGTCCTGACATCACTCCAACCAGAGTTGTTTGGATCATAATGTGATGTGAGGCAAAAATCAGTGTTTTTGACACACATTGTAAATGAAAAATGCTTGGGTATACATGGGCCACAATCTTAAAAACAGAAATTAAAAGAGATTAAAAGAAACGTACTGTATAATATGCACTCAAAAAATTATATGTTGGCTTTAATTAACTTTTTTATGTTAACAGGTTCCATAAATTCACTTTTTTTTATGTCAACAGGTTCCACATAACTGGGTTACGTTAATCCAATGAAGCTGTGTATGAACACTGAAGCAGTGTTAAGTTGATGACATAATAATGTGAGTAATTGTCCTTCATTTTTAATGATTTGATCATTTTGATTTCATTGAAAAGGCTAAAAATGGTATGTGCTACAATGACAGTGCTGCTATAATACATAAATTAAACTTCACTCAGAAATTGCGTTATATATGAGTTCAATGATTCAGGTAAAATGATTGTGAAATAACGATTATGTTAAACATAACCAACACCATCAGATCACCTTTTCTATTTGTTCATCTGGCTGATATAACTCATATACAACAGCCAAACAAAATCTAAAGTTAATGATGTGAGGGTCAAGACAAGCCCAAAACACACACTGATCACCATAATGATGACTTACACATTCCAGTAAGTTACAATCTGGTCTCTTCAATAATGATCATCCATCAATTATGCATTTAATTATCTCATTAACTTTAACACTGCTTCAGTGTTCATCACTTAAATTACTTAATTCCATTATGTTGAAGTTACAAACAAATTATATTTGTTTAATGTAACCCAGAACCTGTTAACATAAAAAAGTTAATTAAAGCCAACATATCTTTTTTTTTTGAGTGTGTACTGTCAGTAAGATTTTTTTTCTAAAGAAATTAATGCTTTTATTCAGCAAGGATGCATTAAATTGATCAAAAGTGACAGTAAAAGATGTTTATAAAGTTAAACGAAAGATTTCTATTTCAAATGTTATTTGAATTTTCTCATCAGAGAATCCAGAAAAAAGGTTGCAGTTTCCACAACAAATATTAAGCAACGGTTCTCAACATTGATATGAAATATTTTTGGAGCACCAAATCAGCATATTAGAATGATTTCTGAAAGATTATGTGACACTGGAATAATGATGCTGAAAATGTGCATGCTTTGAAATTACAGGAATAAATTGCTAACAGAAAAGTGTTATATAAATAATATTGTACAATTTTCACATTAAATTTTTGATCAAATGCAGCCTTGGTGAACATTAGAGGCTTCTTTCAAAAACATTTAAAAATCTTAAACAATCCTAAACTTTTTAAATGACCAAAAATGCAGTCTGCCATAATTAATCATTTTACTACAAACATTCTTCTTGGAACAAGATATGCAAAATATGATCATTAAAAATATTTTTCATGACTGTTGGTAAACACAGCTGCTAAGCTTCAAAACTGACAAAAAAGACACCTTAAAAGTAGAGCCATATGATTTTTGCATCATATTACAAGTCATATTGAAGCCATAGAATAGTTTTGTGTGAGGAATAGACCATGTATGACCAAAAGTACACTCTTAGAAAAAAGGGTTCTATATATGAAGCATAGGGTTCTTTACTCAACTGCAAAGGACCTTTTATGCAAAAAACAAAAAACAAAAAACAAAATGATGATAATGACAAGAAAGAACCCTTTTGGCACAAAGGTTATTTATTAATCCATATATTACATTATTCTGCAACATTTTTCAGTTGTAATTAAATTATTGTTTATTAACTTAATATCCCATTTTTAATCATGCTGATTTTTGAAGGATAAAAACTGAAATGGCACTCTTCGTGTGATATTGATTCATTACATTTTTTAACCCCCATATCTTGAATTTTGTGATCACATGCATTGAATTTTAGGGGTTCAAAATACGTATCAATTTAGAACCTTTTAAGGTTCTATATAGAACCTTTTCTTCTAAGAGTGGATGGATATTTTATTTGATATATTTGTGGACCACAATCAGTTTGAACTGCATTTTATGCAAAAGAGTCATTTGTCTCCTTTTGTGCTCCACAGGACATATAATGTACGCCTTTGGAATGGCATGAGGATGAGTATAGCTAATTAATGGCAGAATTTTCATCTTTGACTGAACTTTAATTAAAAAAAAACAACATTTAGCACAAAGCAAAGCATTAAAACATTCAATCGTTCCCTCAAGTATAACTCCTCCTCAGCATCTGCACTGCTTACAGTTCTGACAACAAAGCAAACTATTTAATGACCTGAGACAGTGAGAATCTCAGGAATATAACAACTCTCGATATGTTGTTCAGCATAAAGCAAAAGATGAAATCACACAGCGTAACGTACTTTCCAAAACACCCAGTATCTTTAGATGGAATCGTCTGTTTTTTTCACGTTTGATGTTTACCAGACGGCAATTAAAAACAAGCTCTGCTGAGGATTGGTTCGCCCCACTCATCCGCCTACCTACAGAAAGACTCAGCCTCGACTGATTTTTTTCAGCTCTCTGCTCATGTCAATCACAGCGTTTGCTCTCTGCAGCCTCACGCCCTATCCTCCTTTAGGAAACAGAACAGAAAAAAGCATAAATAAGTGAAAGAAAAAAAAAGAAGAAACTGTCAATCTTCCAACACGCAAAACAAAAATCACAAAAAATTATAAGTATACCACTATTATAGAAACATGACACAAATGACTGCCGAACATGTGGCCTGCACCTCTTGAATGATCTCCACATCAAAGGGAACAAAAAGATCGAGAGAGATAGAAAAAAACACCAACATTGAGCACTTTCATGGGACAGAAAGCCTCGTGAAAGCCTTATTTGCCTTCAAAGTTCTCCAGCCATGGGTGTAGGACGGGCTTAAGTGCACCAACATAAGGCCCAGCTCTGTGGGTGTCAGATTTTAGCCCACTAATCAAAAGCTCAGAAGTCCGTCTCCGTTTGTCCATGGAATCAGCTCTTTGCCAAAACCTCTTTTTGAAGTATAGACCGCAGTTGTTTTCATGAAACTTGTGTCTCATTTTGAAACTCGTGTCTCATTCAGTGAAAAGGAGAATTAAGAAAAATAAACAGGAAATTGATTGAAATGATTGATACAAAAGTCTGTTTTCTGTTCATTTACTGAACTTTTTTTTTAAACATTTTAGTTGGATGTTCATCTAAAGGCGCTTTTCCACTGCATAGTACGGTACGGTTCGGTTCGGTACGGCTCGCTTGTGGTGCTTTTCCACTGCATGGTACGGTACAGTACGGTTCGCTTCAGGTCGCTTTAAATGGTTCCTGGTCTGTTGAGGTTCCAAGCGTACCGTACCGGTACTAAAATGTGACGTGAAACACTGCAGATCACTGATTGGTCAGACAGAATCGTCATTCCCTGCGTCACTACTAGCGTCATTGGATTTGCGACACGAGACACTTTTTTAGCAGTATTTTTGTTTTGCTGCCATCAGCCTCATTTTAAACACATTTTTCCGTCTAGCAGTTAAAAACAACCACATACCGAGAATCAGGAACACCATCCCCTCGATAGTCTCCATTGTTCCTGTGTTGTGGGTTTGAAAATGTGGCGCTTTTAAGATGATGTCATGGCAGTAGAGGCGCGCACAAATAACGATCAGTCCCACACCAACCCGGTCTCATCCCAAGACGTCATATAACTGACGTTTTGGGACGTCTTTTGACCATACGTCAATATTCGCCTTTTTAGGGCCCCCTTAAACGTCGGTAGATGAGGTTATGGGATCCCTCTACCCCAGACCTAAACTTAACCCTAAACCTAACCCGTCACCTAACTGACGTTAAAGGTAAAGCGTCAGTTGTATGACGGCCCGGGATCGCCATCTACCGACGTTTAAGGGGGCCCTAAAAAGGCGGATATTGACGTATGGTCAAAAAACGTCCCAAGACGTCAGTTATATGACCTTTTGGGATGAGACTGTGTTACCCACACGGGGTACTACTGCAGTGGAAACGAAAAGCGATCCGAACTGTTCCGCGCCGAATCGAACCGTACTGAGCCGAACCGTACCGTACTATGCAGTGGAAAAGCGCCATAACATTTTTGAAATGTTACTTGTTGCAGAATGTCCAGAGAACATTCGAAAGCAATATTCATATAATGTTTGAAAAATGATAAAATGGAATGTTGCCTTGAGGTTTTTGATGAAAACATTCCAGGATTTTCTCCATATAATGGACTTCATTGGGAACCAAATGAGTTTCAGTGCAGCTTCAAAGGGCTTTAAACGACAGAAGATGAATAAGGGTCTTATCTAGCGAAACGATCGCTCATTTAAAAAATAAATTAAAAAGTTTAAGTTTTATAAGCACAAATGCTCTGTTCTGTGATGCGCGTTCGTGACTCTCCTGTTCAAACTCGTTCATTAAAATGAACAAATCTTTTTTCGAGTCATGACTCGAAGGGTCCTATAGATAAGACCCTTATTCATCGTCTGGTGTCGTTTAAAGCCCTTTGAACAGTTTGCAGTTTGTTCTGAAACTGTCTTTTGGACCTTGAACCGTTTGGTTCCCAATGAAGTTCATTATATCGAAAAAATCCTGGAATATTTTCATCAAAAACCTTAATTTCTTTTCGAATGAAGAAAGAAAGACGTGGACATCTTGGATGACATGGGGGTGAGTAAATTATTAGCAAAAGATTATTTTTTTTTAAGTGAACTACTCCTTTAACATTCATATAACCAAGAAAACATGTTTAAAACATTAAAAAATATATATATATATATATGTTTTGAACATTTAGAGAACATTCAGAAATAACACTTTCACAACTTAATGGGTTAATGGGTAAGTTCTTAGAACTTTTTTTTTTTGCTGATTTGAATTATGTTAATCAAGTTTACAATAAATAAGCTTCAAAAACATTTCAATTAAACAAACAAAAAATGCAACAATGGCATCATAAATGTAGCTTCTTTAGCTCAGATCATGCTAAAAAAATAATTTACAGTTACACACAGCTACCTAGCTTAATGTAATATGTGTAACATAGACTGTGCAATGTATTACCAGTATTACCAAATTTGCATGTGGATAATATTTTGAAGAATGTAACTAAATAGTTAATGGGCTCCATTGACTTCCATACTATGGCAGTCAATGGGGCCTATCAACTCTTTGGTTGCATATTCTTCAAAATATTATCTTTTTTGTTCAGCAGAATAAATACATACAGGTTTGGAACAACTTGAGAGCGAGTAAATGATGACAGAATTAACTATAGGCTATCTTTAATATTCTGAACCTGTGTCATGCAATGATCACAAATCCAGTTATTTTGTAAAAAATATGAGGAAAAGACCACAATATGAGCAAAGGTAAAGACTACATGTCAATTCTTAAATATTTTTGGATTACAGTCAAGGCCACTTTGAACTCTCATTGCAGAGTTGCATGAACATTCTTCAAATAATCTCCTTTCATGCACCATGGATCATATAACGATGTACGCTTTGAAACAACACAAGAATGAGTAAATAATGACAGAATTCTCATCTTCATCAATGTAAAGTATTATTACATATTATTAACAATTTTCTTTTATTCTGATCTGAACCAGTGTCATGCAATGGTCATGAAACCAGATGAGTCCTTTTAAGGCCCTTTACTCTGCAAAAACGGGACTTTCTGTACCTTAACCACAAAGCCTTCCTCTACCCAACTTTTTTTTCTTTATACTTTCCCCTGTGGGACATAACTGTCTGCTACAGCAACTGAAGATAAACCTCATTGGCACTTGTTGAGTGCAAGGAGCAAAAATGCAGCAAAACTAAAGGTTGATGGTGAAAAGAAATGCACTCTTTCATGGGGAATGAGGTTAGGATCCTTCCTAGAAACCAAAATGACAGCATCTGCATTAGTCAGATGCTTGCTGACTCCATGCAAGCGTAAGTGACAGGGTCTGAGCCTGGCGTGGGAGTGCCTGTCAGGAAAAGCCGCTGTTGTCTCTGCATCCTAGAGAAATGAGAGAGCAGCCGCCTGCTGTGTCTACGCCCACCACAAAAATCCCCCTTCCATTTCAAAGGGCGAAGACTGCACAGAGATGACATTTTCATCTGGTCTCCTCTAGATTTTGGTTTAACGTTTTTCTTCCCACTGCTTATCTTTGTATTTGCAACAAAACTAGGACTAGACATTTTAAAAATGCATGCTTTGCATTGCTGATAGACAATGGATTTTCACGTTATCTATTTAGCTCGATTGTGACGGTAATAACATTTCCACCAATTTTTCTAGTTGTGATAACTTTAAATTGTTATTTTTAAAGAAAGATTTTAAAGATCATTTCAGACAGACAATAACATGCATTAGACCCGGGAAACATGTAGGCTATATTCACTATATACACTTGATTTACTTTTTAAGGTTCTATCCATGATAACAGAACAAATTGCAGTCAGTACTGTATCCTACAATGCAATGTGTAACCTTCTTCCAGTTCCAGTGATGAATAAGTGTATCTTAGCATTTTTAAACAAGTTAAATATAAATTGGCTACATTTAAAATGTGATAATTTCTTAAATGATAACAGAACTTGCTGAATTCAACATGCAACGTGAGGAGGTCATGTGACAGCAATGCGAAAACATACTAAACAATTGTTGCATTACATAATGCATAATTTTCCTTTAAACATTTGTAAATTGAAATAAAGTTTTATATATTATATAATATAATATATAACTATACCTATATATTCAAAATATCAAACTATAAAATAGTTTCATACAATAAAATAGTACAAATGTGTCACTGGTGTTTAGTTTCAAACCTTTCACTGCGGAGTAAGGCCTGACTAATCGAACACTAAACTCCCAAATGGACTTTAGAAAAGAATCCATTAAGAATATGAAATGTGCTTTTTTGTGTATTCAACGACTTGTTTGTTTTATACATAAAAATGAAAGCCTCTATATTTGATGAATGAGTAATTAAAATATCGGGACCCATCATCCACTCTGAATTGGTTAGTCTTGTCTGGGTTACACGAATCCCACCGAATTTGAAACCAAAAACATTAGCTTAGCTCATGTTAGCTTAGCGGATTAAATTATTAACCTGCTGTGTCCTTCAAATCCATCCATTGAGTCTCCACAAAACATGGGGAAGTTAGCTGCTTTTATATCCGTTTTAACTCTATTGTGTGCTTACGGGCAAAGTGCAGTGGGAAACTCAGTGGGAAGAGGATATTCATATGCAGGTAAACAAAACTTTTGCTAAACAAACAGCGGCACAAACTTACAGCACTAACATTACAAAACTAACGCAATTACATTGTGATTGTACCTATTGGATTTTGAATGTGATAAAAGCCCGGAATACAGTTAAACCACTCTTTATATTGTGAGCTGGACACAAATGATACGGTTAAAATGGTGAGTTCTGTTGTTTAAAGTTTTTACTATGTAAGATCCATTAAATATAATCAAATTGTTTGTTTATTATTAACTGGTTTGTCTGCATGGCATGCATCTGTAATGTTAATCTTACCTCGGTCCTTCTTACCTTTTCTTATCTTGCCTTTTAAGTCACCATGAAATCTAAATAGACAATTCTTGTTTTTAATGGAATATTACAGTATTTGTTATAAATGATTTAACCATACAAATCTTTTTTATTTTTTAAATGTATGTGCCCTTGTAATATTTAATCAAAATAACTTCCACTTCCAACCACAAATCCTCTCTGATGACGTGTTTACTGGCGCGAGGGCAGGACAACCTGTCACTCACATGAGATTGCAGCAATAAACCACAAATATATAATCAGTTGGCTTTATGCACAGCTCCACTACTTCCTGAACTTCAGCCAGCTCCTTGTTTCCTGTCTGCCATTATTGGACAAACCGATTAATCCATGTGTGTCTGACCTCAGTTGTCACAACAACAATAATCAGGCACACCTGAATTAATCAAGTTTGTCTAATAATGGCAGACAGGAAACTAGTACCTGGCTGAAGTTCAGGAAGTATTGCAGCTGTGCATAAAGCCAATTCTAGATGGACTGGTGCCTTGTCCAAATACACACACTTGTGGTCTTGGTCACTTGAGAGTGTGTGCGGTAGGAAGTAAGTGCGCAAGATTGTTGCGTGTCTTAAAAATGCCAAATTGCAGTGCCCTTAATGCACACTAAACCAAGTCTGTTCAAGACTAGCCTAAGCGTATCCTATCATGCATTAAGTTCTGGAACTCATGTGCTCTGAAATCGCGAGATGTCAAGTAAAAAACATTTCACTGGATTGTAATTTAAATTAATTACATACATACAATTTGCTTGTAAAACCATAAAGTATTGCACATTTTATTGGTGCATATTAAGTATTTTATGTATACAGTTTTTTTTACTTAATTAGAAGTACCACAATTTTAAATTTGTTTTTTTTGTTAGTTACATAGCGACTACTGAACAGACATCTAGAAGTTTATTTTAAAATGCAAAGTATTTAAAATATAATAAATAAAAGCTCTGTAAACACTTGCATTTTTTGCAAGACTATTAGTGTGTCCTATCGTATCGAGTAATCAAAAGTTTTACACACACTTGCAGTCTTTATGCCTACTTGAACACTTGGGCCTAATAGAGGAAACATGTCATGCAAGTAGACAAGTGATCAAGTGCAAAGATCGCAAGTGTGGGTATTTGGACAAGGCAAAAACCGAGAAGCTGCTCACTGCAGAGCAAATGGGTGAAGCTTACAGTACGTCTAGCTCCTCCTACCTAGACGTCCAGGGAGGAGGAGCGAATGTAATTTGGGCCTAATGTGTGGAGCTAGAATACACACCCACACCCTAACCCTACCCATAACTCTATCGCTCCAAGTCCCGTCCTACATTTTTTCTTGTTGTTTGAGAAGCCATTTCACTTGGATGTACATCACAATAGTGAAGAAGACAGTCACACATTTCATGCTGACTATAAGGTCTGAAATCTCTGATACTTATTTTTCACTGGCTTATGATCAGGAACCATTCATTCACTCTCTGTTTCAGGTTTTTTGTTATGCAGCAAGCTTGTGAGGCTATATTTTCAGACCCTGTAGTCCCAACAGCTTCCTATTGAGAATGAGGAGTTGACGTCATTTTACAGTGCCCCTCCCCTTTCCGCCATGTTGGTAGGATTCCCACGACAAAACAGTATTGATTACGTGTGTTTTTATCTCAGTAGTAGAGGAGTTTCTCACAATACCGCACTGTTTTACCATGCCTGGAAGTAACTGCTGCGTTAAAAACCGATAAAAACCCTGGTAACCGATAGCATGTCCTACCACCATCATGGCCGACCGGCTCAGAACCCGCCCAAATAGGCACGTGACTCCTCATTCTCAATAGCGTCTATTATTTTCCCTCACTGTGCCCAGTTTGTCTCCACGGAAAAAAACAATGTGGGGAAAATTTATGAATTAAATGTCTTAGCACAATAATTTCAATTTATATTTTTATATTAGGGTTTATTTGGAGTAATTCTTTTGCCCTCACTTAGTGTCATGTGCTATTTATATACCCATGAAATCCACATGATCAAATACACAATATTGCTTGTTAAAACCAAGTAAAAAACTGTTTGAATATGATTTGTTAATCTAATTGTAATCTTTTCATCACCAGATTCTATAAAATAGTGCTTTTGCAGATTTTCCAAATATGAGTTTTGACGTGACTTTTACATTTGACTGCCAGACAGTAGCAACACATGACCTTATAGCTCAAGAACTTAATCTTTGAAAAACTATTAATATAAAGTAAAATAACAGTAACAAACGTGTCTTTTTTTAACATTGCAATATAAAATATGGTGATTTTTTCCTAGTTCAGGGATTTGAACCCCTTTGACCTAAGAAAATGTATTTTAAAATTAATTTTTCAACAATTTAGCAAAACATTTGTATGTTCATGGTTCTCTGATGTTGGTTAATAGTCACATGATGTGCAAGTAAACAATATATTTAATCTATTTTGGTAAGTGCTTTATTTTGATGATGTCCATTTATAAATCGAGTAATTACTACTGGATAGAAGTAACCACACATGAACATGTCAGGTTTTTGTTACGTGAGGATTTTGCAATTGCATTAGTGCAGTGATTAGGATGAATTTAGTCTGTGGGCAGAAGCATGTAGTCCGTGTTCTTTTCTGGGACGCTTTTGTATTGGTTTAGACATAAAGAAGAAGAAAATAGTTGGCGGGGATTGTTAAATTAAAGCAGAGGAGTAATTCTGATCCTTTCCTGATTCTGACAGATTGCACCTATGTGAAAGGAGACAGTGCCCACGAGTATTCTGGGAGTCGATGCTTCTGTTACAGCTCTGGTACAGTAATCAAATGGAAGGACATCTGTTCCACCTTCAAGGTAATTTATCACATCCTACTGTGGCTGTGCTTATTTTTTTTGGGGTTAGCTCCCACTTTAAATTGAATACTGACAAGGCACATGTTGTTCAAAGGTAAATGTGACAAGTGAAGAGGACGTCTTTATTGTGTTCCCGATGGAGACACAAAATTGCAACCATCCGGATGATGCTCTCACTGTTACTAAGTGCTTTGTTGAACACTATTGGCCATCCACTATCCAAAGAGAGAAGTCTTTGGACATTCCTCTGGTTGATGAAGATGTCTGCTTCATGACCAAATCGGCTAGAAGCAATACTGTGTACACACTGCATGTCTCCAAAAAACGTGAGCATCACACTCTTTATTCTCATACTGTGTACTTGGGCACTGGATCATGATTGTTTATTTTATATTACAGGGTTAAATGGAATGTGCCTTCTGCTTTTTGTGTGTGGGTTGGCACTGTTTTATAGAGCGGGAAACATATGCAGGTAAGTGGCAATTTAGGTCTAGTTTAGATGTTCCCATCTAAAGAAATTCTATAGTAGAATGTCTTTTATGCTTCCGCTCCTTCATGAGAGATACGGGACTGCTGCGTCGCGACCTTATCGACATAAGGGAGAATAAATAATGACAGAATTTTCGTTTGTGGTTGAAATGTATTAATCTGTCGCAATCTTCATGGTTTCCAGGAGCTCACTGTTTTTCTACACAGCTGGAGTTTCATTGGGAGTCATCGCCATATTTGTCCTCCTGACACTTCTCCTCCGAAACGTCATACCAAAGGTGTGCAATGCTATGCATGATCATCATAATACACTCACCAATCACATGTATCCTCACCAATCAAACATGTTTGATGAGTAGTATGAGTTTAAAGTCGGCATGAAATGAAAGTTGAGATTGTCATTTTTTTCCTTGTTGTGACGTATATCCGAGTGAAACGGCTTCTGAAATTGATTTGATTAATGGCAATTGCTTGATTTCATCCTTTGGGAATTGATTGGATCATTGGAGGTTGGCGTTGCAAACAAAATGGAGGAAGATTTGAATGCCGGTGTGGTGAAGAGATGAGTCCCACTGAAGAGATGAGAGACCCCGTTTTCACTGTTTCCAATTTTGAAAGCCAATTGGTAATTCCATAGCAACCTGTTGCCGTGTTAGGCCTTTAATAGCTGTGGAATCTGACCGAGTACATTATCTCTGAAACATTAAAAAGCTCACGCTACCCCAAAATATAGAAATGTTTCACGCAAACAGGTGACATTCAACATTCAAGTGCCAGTGTTTAGATATTGTCTTTTGGTCAAGTTTCTTGAAACTTTCAAAGAATCACTTTGAGGCTCATAAAAATAAATATTTCTCCAAAAATGCTTAATAAATTACACAAAACTAGCAGCAAAAGTAGAATCTAGAAATCGGTGTGCAAATAGCTAAATTCCCCACTGCCGCTCACCACTGATTCTTTATTGTTTATAGATTTGAATTTGAGTTCAGAGCGGGGAGTCTCAGCTGTGGGTTGTATTTCCAATCCTCTTCCCTTGTTGCTGAGCTCCCCGTCTCTTATGATATGGTTAATTTGGGAGTTGTTTGAGTTATAATAAATACATAATTTTGGATTATGTCTTTCTTTGTCGATCTTTTATGTTGTGGTCCCTGAATCCTAGACCCATATTTTGTGGGACCGTAACATAAATGGGAGAGACCCCATTACTGTGCGTTCGCCCCATTACTGAGGGTGGCATGGCGAGAGTGGCGAGGAGAGTTGAAATCAGTTCAACTTTATGGTAATAAGCAATGACGTGGTTTGGCGGCAACCAACCGGAACGTGGAAGTCCTCCGTTTGAGAGAGTTTCAGAGAACGCAGTCCTGTAAACTTTAGTTCCGACCACATTAGTTCCCAAGCAAAATAGATCATTTTTAATTTGATAAGTGGGCGCGCAACACTATTTATAGGCAAGATTTTCGTGCTAGAACACTTTTTCAGCGGGAATGCAAATTATAATGGCACTTAACCATGAACACAAAATCCACACCACACAAATGGCTTTTAATTTGTTTATTTCATTAGCAAACATGTCACTATAATTTTTAAGTTCTTTCCATCGATCAGTTTTCTGCAGAAATAACAATTGACATGCTTGTTTGCTTTGCGGCCCCTTTAAATACAGTTTTAAAAAAGATCACGCGTTCGATCTACGTCAGAGCATCAGATCGTCTACAAATATTTCCACGGTGTCACTGGCAGGGCGGCGCCGGCGAGAGCGAATTTTGCCCCTCTCGTCGGCGGCAGTGTGAACGTACGGTTAGTATGCCAGTAGTATGCCTGATCTAAATCTATTCTTGCGAATGCGATAACTTGTAACGTTAGCTAACGTGAGCTGTTTTGGCGTTATGTGTAGCTTGAATGCTAAATCCCACAGCTATGTGCAAGATAAGATAAAAAATAAAAGATAAAAGCAGCTTGTTGCCATCAAGGAGTACATTTATTTGTATAGTGATTTTCGTAGGAAGAAAAGGCCGCAAAATTTAAAAATACTACTTTTATTGTGTCACGAAGAGTTTTTCAGTCGAGAGCTTTAAACATATAAGTTAAAAGACATTAATGCCTCGTTATAACGTAGTTCGAACGTCTTCTGTAACCAGGCACTAAAGCGATTACCCATCAAACTAGCTTTGAACAGAGAATGTCTAATTGAAGATAATTGGCACTGGCTGGTTACTTCCGGGTTCTGGACTGGCTGCAGTAACGCATCTCTGTCCATGCGGGGGCGCTCGCGGTGGAGTGCAGAATGAATGGGAGTCAATGGGGTTTCATACCCAGAAATCCACTTTTCTCAGGTTGTAATTTTTTGTCAAGTAATTTGAAAGTTGCATTCAAAGGGGAGGGCTAACATAATACACTCAGCTGAAAATGGCATTTTTAAGTTGTTCTAAAAATCCGTTCAAAACTGTGATGACGTCACACAATAGCTGAATGCTAGCGTGTTCCGGCCAACAACGGCCTAACCTGTAAGAAATCAAAAGGACATAAGTACTCGTTCATTCGACTTTTAGCCTATAATCTATATTGAACTTGCGGAATCAACAATAAAATCTATGTTGATTTAACGACAAGCAGGTGAAAAAGACACATTTAGCCGTTTAGCCCCATAGACTCCCATTCATTATGGACTCGCTCGTGATCACCTCCAGTGGAATTCTAATGGAACTGCAACCAGGATTATACACAACGGGGCTAATAGGAAGTGCCAAGGCTGTCCGTTAGACGGGCTCTGCTTTGAACCAATCGGATTGCTTGGGTCCTAATCTGGGACCCATCTCTTCAGTGAGACTCCACACTGGCAGTCTGAGAGGCGGTTTTACAGATTACAGCCACACCCTCATCAGCTCTGGCCGCACCCTTTCGGCATTGCACGTGACCGAAAGACAAGAGAGGTCGGGAGCGAAGGGTCATGTATTTGAGTAAAGATTATAGGGTACATGAATTTAAAAAAAATAATGACGTGCACAGATAAATCATTTATAATAAACACTATAATATTACATATAAAAAGAAGGTTTGTCAGATTTGATTTCATGCCGACTTTAAGCCTGTCAATGCTGGTATCGTCTCTGCTGATGAGTTTAAAGATAAAGGGAGGTGGAGGAGACTCACTCCTCAACACATACAGCCGTAGGCATGTACATAAGGTTTTATGTATGAATCAGGGTTGTGCAATCAATTACAGATTGATTGACAGCTTGCAGGTTCACATTCACTAATGCTCTGCTCTCCCCCCCCCAGCGAGGGCTGTTCCTGGTATTGTTGGGTGCTGGCTCCAGTCTGTCCTACATCGGGATCCAGAGGGTGTTAAACGAATGGGATGACATTGTGACTGAGCACTGGATAGAATTACTGGGTAACTAGGCAACCTTTCTCTGTTACAAGCCATCTTGCCCTGTTTTCCTTTGCAATCATCTCATCAACCAATTAGATCAGACAGTAAGCCCTCGCTAATGTTAATAAATGGTCTTTCAAATGTACCTTTTGTGCAGTTTTGCGCGTCAGTCGAGTGCCTCGTGTTGTCTCTTAATTTTCTTGCCGTGTTCTTTATACAATAGGATAATTACTGTACATGTCATTTAGGCAGATTATCCTTCTACACACTCTCGCTGCATATTTCATCAGCTGAAGCACACATGCCTGAATCACATAGTAACAGTCTAGAGCAGATCGAGATTCACCTTTTGTATCGTATATCTTGGCTCCGTTAGTGTTGTAATTTGAGGGCCAAGTATTTTGAATGCTGAAATGACTGCCTCTTGACTGCTCAATAGATTCTATTCTCCGCCAAATCAATTTCCCTCTTCAAGCACTCGCAGTATGTAAATGCATCAGTGTTTTTGAATGCGAGAACTACAGGCATATTAAGATTAAGGGAAAGAAGCTGCCGTGCTGCTGGAACATTGATTTCTATGCCTGAAACAAAAAGGCTCTGGGAGGATTACAGCCCAAGTGTGTGTCTGTTTTCTGGCCCTTTTATTTTCTCTATTCACTGATAACATGAAAAGCGTAGTTCACTCAAATATTTGCATTTTGTAATTTTACTCATCATGTTGTTCCAAAGCCATGACTTTCTTATCGTCTTTCTTTTTTTTTATGATTCCATACTATGAAAGTGAATGGGAACTGGGTTTGTCAAGCTCCAGAAAAATCGTACGAATTGTCAAAATGACCATGCAAACACTTGTTTGTTATTTTATTGATAAATGACTACAAAATTGGCGCATTGACACAATTTGTCAACATTTTCCCCAAACCCTATAATTTTGGGGTTTAATTGATTCATTTTTTTATTTTAGAGTTTTAGTTGAAGTGATTGTTTCCATATAATGTCTTGAACTTCACATAAAGCTTTCTTATAGTTTGAGAAGGCTTTGAATGAAAAAATCATAATCATATGGACTATTTTTTTTTCTTTCTATTTTTCTTACTATTTTTTGTGGGAGCTTAACAGATCTAGTCCATATCATCCACTTTCATTATCTAGAAAATATGGACAGGATTTAAAAAAAAAACCTTTTGTTTTTAATAATAAAAATGTCGACTACATCAAAAAAGTCACTACCCTACCATGCACGATTTTTGTTTTTTTAAGAAATTATACTTTTATTCAGCAGGTATGCATCAAAAGTGACAGTAAAGAAATGTATAATGTTTTTTTTTTTTTTTTTTAAAACTATTTATCATAGAATTCTGAAATCATATATCACAGTTTTCACCCCAAAAATGTACTTTATTTTTTTTTTATCAAAAAAATTTGGTGGGCATACAAGCCTTCTTTCAAAGAACATTACAAAATTTACCGACCCCAATGGTAGTGTAGGTTGGGAATCACTTTAGGCTGAGTAAAAAGTAACTTAGTAAATTAATATAACCAGTATTGTTACATTACATTTCACCATTGTTCTTTTGTTTGTATGCTGGATTATTCAGCAATTTGTTGCAGCATTAGCCCGTAATGTTTGCATTCAGTGAGTGAAGGCTCGGCAGATACACCACGACATCCACTGTTATTGATGCAAGTGAAGGCTTGTCTTAAAGGAGTAGTTTACCCAAAAGTGAATGAACGTCAAAAGATGTGACATTGAGTTGTTTCAACTTGTATAGATCTATTGTGACTGTTGTAATTAAGTGTGCTTTGTACGTAGTATTACTGTTGCTTAATGGGCTGTTTATGAATGAGGCAAGCTCAGACAGGCTGCTTCTGTACGCTTCAGATTGGGTATGCTTTTTTTTATGTTACCTTACATGCGTAAAACACCCCACTCCTTTATGTAGCATGTATATGCACATACGCAAGAAGGTCAATTAATGCCAAGCTAGACATTTAAAAATGAATTTATTATTATTTTCTTTTTTTTTCTCTTTGTCTGCAGTATATGTGCTCATATCAGGCTTATTTAGCTTTGCTGTATGCTATAAGCATGGCCCCATCACCAACAAACACACCCTCAACTTTATGACCTACTGTATGCAAGTAGTAGCCATGGTGTTGCTTTACTATGGGATCACATTCCCCCCTGCCTACTACGTACTGATTGCTGTCCTGTTGTGCTTGAAGATTCTGCCCTTGGTCTGGAGCCTTCTAGTGTGGATTTGCAAGTAAGGAAACCACCACAAACTGTACTCAATTTCTAAGTGAAACAGGATATTCAGTGAGATATAAATATATATATGTTTATATTTTTTTTTATTCCAACAACACTTTAGTTTAGTCCAATTCTCACTATTACCATAACTAGTTCCTTATTAGCATGCATATTACTAGGATATTGGCTATTAGTACTTATAAAGTACATATAAATGCCTTATTCTGCATGACCGTATTCTACATGCCTTAATCCCATACTAACTATAAATCAACAGTGATTATAAGTTTATTGAAGCAAAAGTCATAGTTAAAGGAGTAGTTCACTTTAAAAAATAATGATAATGATAATTTACTCACCCCCATGTCATCCAAGATGTCCACGTCTTTCTTTCTTCAGTCGAAAAGAAATTAAGGTTTCTGATGAAAACATTCCAGGATTGTTCTCCATATAATGGACTTCACTGGGAACCAAACGGTTCAAGGTCCAAATGAGAGTTTCAGTGCAAACTGCAAACTGTTCAAAGGGCTTTAAACGATTCCAGACGACGTATAAGGGTCGTATCAAGTGAAACGATCGCTCATTTAAAAAATAAATAACAAAGTTTAAGTTTATAAGCTCAAATGCTCGCCTTGCTCTGTTCTGTGATGCGCGTTCGCGACTCTCCTGTTCGAACTCGTCCATCAAAATGAACTGATCTTTTTTCGAGTCAATTTGTTCATTTCATTCGTTGAATCAACCAAATGACACGAAAACAGATTCGTTCATTTTGATAAACGACTTCAAACAGGAGAGTCACGAACGTGCACCACAGAACAGAGCAAGGCGAGCATTTGAGCTTATAAAACTTAAACTTTGTTATTTTATTTTTTTTAATGAGCGATCGTTTCGCTTGATAAGACTCTTATTCATCGCCTGGAATCGTTTAAAGCCAGTTTGCTCTGAAACTGTCTTTTGGACCTTGAACCATTTGGTTCCCATCGAAGTCCATTATATGGAGAAAATTCCTGGAATGTTTTCATCAAAAACCTTAATTTCTTTTCGACTGAAGAAAGAATAACATGGCTATCTTGGATGACATCAATTATCAGCAGAAGTTTTTTTTTTTAAAGTGTAATAGTGAGAATTGGACTGTAATCTGAAGAGTGTCTATAGTCCCCAGCCAAATAGCAAAGATTTAAATGCAAAGCTACTTTACAGAAACTCACTTTCTGTAAAGTTTCTTTACAGAAACTCACATCACTTTTTGTTCATCAGCTGTTGACTCTTTAATACTGGGTATATTATTTACCACCTTTGTATATTTAATATGTATTTGAAATCTATTTTTGTGCACAATAGTGTATGGTAATTTGGAGGTCATTAAGTCTAAAATAGAAGGTGAAAGCTAATCATATGATGAAATTTAATTTTAAACAGGTGAAGTATGAAATCCTAAATATTCATATTTATGAACTTCTGCCTTCAGGCTCTTCTGCTCATTCATAAGTTTGTTCCGGAGGAAGAAACGGTCCACTATCAGGCTACTGACGGAGGAGGAGTACAGAGAGCAGGGAGAGACTTACACCAGAGCCTCCCTGGATGAACTACGAGAGCACTGTAACAAGCCTGGCTTTCCTGCATGGGACACTGTGTTGAGGCTCAGATCACCGCAGAAGTAATTAAACATCTGTAATCATCAAAATGAGCATGTTTGAAAGGGACATATACCGCAATGGTGAACAGGATTTTTGACATTCACAGTACAAAGTTCCTTACTCGGTTTAATTCATGTTTACTGAAAAATTGTGTCATTTTTTTAAGTGTGGTTATTTGAGTGAAGGAGAAAAATGCTATTTGGCCCTTTAGTCCTAACCGGTTGTTCTCGTCTCTTTCAGGTTTGCCGAGTTTCTGCGCAATGGGAGCCACATCATTCAAGAGGAGCTTCAGAGTCATGAGAATCAGTACGGGCTTGGTGGGGCGTACTACGAGAACGTGCTCTTTAACAGCAGCTCCAGCGACACCCAGTCGCAGAGGGAAGGCGCAGAGGACAGTAGCGAGGACGAGCCGGTGAGAAACGGTCCTGCAACCCTAAATAATATCCCCAGTCCTGCTGTATACGCCCCAGCCGTCTGCCCATATCCCCCTGCCACCTACACCCCTCAGCCAGAACCCATGGATCCAGAAGACCAGGATTTCTTTTGAAATTGGGCTGCAATCCGTATGAAGAGTGATTTTTATGTTCATTTTAAAAAGACATTTTGAATTGCACAATATTGTTTGGAAGGAATGACTCTTAAGGAACATTAGTAAGTCCATGGAGATTTTAAAATAGTCGCTCTCTCTCGTTTGTTTGTTTAAATGATCTCTTTTAGGCAGCGTGGGCTGTTACTATATTTTTTAAGCAGTGTGTATTCTCATACCCAAGTGATGCAGAGCTGGGAATAACACTGTATTGTACAAACTGTATGTTAATAGATGGTGGAAATCATCAGGACATCATAGCAGTCGACTGATCAAGAGAATGACTCCACACATACAGTATAACGGCAGCATGTGTAATTTTAAGGAAATAGTGCCCTCTAGTGTTAGTTAAAGAAACAGTTCACCTAAATATGCTAATTCCTTTGTGGAAAAAAAGAGGATGTTTAGCTGAATCTCCAAGTTGCTCTTGATCGTGTAGTTAAATTAAATAGGGATTTCTGCTTTACAAAAGCTCCTAATCCAACACCAAAGCGTCTACATTTGTTGTGTATCAATATGATAGAATATCATAGTCATACTACACTATAGCAGCCAGAACGGATTATAATTGAATAACAACAAGTGTCTCGGAACTTTGCGTTTTTTTCTTCTTTCCACTATTCACATTTGTTAACGCATAAATGTGTTCTGTGTGGCCATTATGGAGCCATTCACTCAGGACTTTTTTCAACGATTTTTCATTGTTTTTTGTGCGTAAACAGGGTGTAGACAAGAGAAATGTGTTTTACCTAAAGTTGCCTTTGTGTCTTTTAATAGTCTTGACAAAAGTGATGTGATAACTCCACTGCCATGCGTCTCGCGTCATTCATACAGTTTTTGTTTTTTTTTATCGCTGGGTTTCTATGTAAATGTGCTAGACCAACAGGGTTTAAATACAAAATTATGCCTTCAGAAGGATAGTTTATTATGTTGAATAATTTTATGGTCCTTTTTGGTATTTTTACCTTTTTTTCCCAAAAAAATCTCACAAATTAATAGAGATATTAAGTTTCGGTGTTTCGGCTTTTGCTCAAAATTCATTTTGAGTTCTCCTAAGGTCCCTTGCAAAAGGTTTGTTTTTTTTGCTGGGCTAATGAATTGGTATTACAAGTGAATGCAATGTTTCCCTGGTTGCAAAAACATGATATATATATATATATCACATTTAGAGGCTTTGTAGAATTTTCATTTTTGGGTGACCCATCCTTCTAATGAATCAACTCAAAGTAGATGGTCTGCATCCATCCATACAGGTGTAAATATGTATGTCCTGCCATTTCAAATTTTTTTCTTTTTATGGAACTTTTATCTGAAGAGAGAATGTATGTTTTTATAAACATTTCACTTATAATTGTTACCATTCTATTTAATTAAAAATGACACATGGCTAAATTCTCAACCAGAATATTGTATTGTGTCTACATATGTAAACATTTCATGTATTATTCATACACTGTAAAAATGAATATGCTTTATCCAAATTAAAAAAAAAATTGTGGCAACAGATTACAAGCAATATTATTAATTAAATGTAACAAATTAGAATTGAGTAATAATTAATCAAATTAATTCCTTAAAAGCTAACCATTTAAAATGAGTAAAACTTACAACAACCAAAAAAACAACAACATAAATTTAAGTCATCATTATGGTGATCGGTGTTTGTTTTAAAATTCCGGTTTTCTCTTTCAGTGACTCACAATGTTGGAAAAATAAAATAAAGAGTTCTTAATTAATCTTTGACGTCTGTCTGTTAGTGAGATATTTTTGTTAAATATTTTGGTGTAAACTTTACTCTTTAAATGGTTAATTTTTAAGAAATAATTTAAATTAATTATTACTCAATTCTAATTTGTTAAATTTAATTAATAATATTGCTTGTAATCTGTTGCCACAATTATATTGATTAGATAAAGCATATTCATTTTTACAGTGTAGTAGAGGTCACATATACACAAATTTGTGAGGCAGATGGTTTAAGACACTGTGGCAAATCAATACCTTCAGATGGTACATATAACTTTGCATTTGGTTTTAAAGATTACTGTATATATATAACAGAAAAGAGTGGTTTCATCATTATATACAGAGTAGATTTTTATTTTAAATTTGGTCACATGTTATATGGAAGCACGAAAAGCAAAATAATAATTTATATTGAGTGCAAAGCAACTATGCTTCACTATTGCAACATTAAGAACCATGGATATTATGCTGAAGCACCTCAGCTGTTGGATTATAACCATTAAACACTCACCTTCAAGCACTCTGTACAAAGACTTGCAGGCCCTTTACGGTTAAGGCAAGACATCAATTTTGGCAGTGCAAAGCATATCGATTCCACTGCCTTGGCAAACAAACCCCTTGATAATCTAGAATACCCGTCGGTCAACATAAAACTTTTGGTCAAAAGACAACTGTCACCTTTTACACCCCATACCACTGTATGTCTTTAAATCACAAGGCTATATCCCAAAGAATTTCAGTTCATTGTTGATTTTGGTTGTGCTTTTGGGGGCAGCTGTTTGGAGTGTCCTGGCAAAGGAGTTGAGTTTTCTACTGGTTCTTTTCTCCTTGTGGATGGACGCGGTTCTTCCACAGGAGGGACAGGATGTGTGTGTTGAGGAACAAATGCACTGGGAGCAGGTCCTTGGGAGGGATATTCTGCTGGACTTGATGTATTGGGTTGCGATGACTCATCAGCAGGTGGCGTCACTGAGGTCTGCTCACTTGTCTCCTACAAGAGGACATCATAAGATGAATAACAGCATTGAAAGGTTAAACATTTCAAAATAATAGACTGAGGTGAGGTACAATTAGGGTTAATTAATAAAAAAACAAAATTGCTTAAGGATTCATAAATGTATTTTAGTATCAATCATTTTGGATGCTTTACATTGTGGTATTATTTTCATAATAATTAACCTTTTTTATTTTTAATAATACTCAAAATATTCTATATATAGGGTTAAAATTAAATTAATGAATCAATGATAAAAAATATTGTAATACCGGGTTTTATTTAAATAAAAAATAAAGACAATACACTTACTGCTGTGATGCATAAATACTTCACATTTTAAAGGAGTAGTTCACTTTCAAAAAAACTTTTGCTGATAATTTACTCACCCCCATGTCATCCAAGATGTCCATGTCATTCTTTCTTCAGTCGAAAAGAAATTAAGGTTTTTGATGAAAACATTCCAGGATTTTTCTCCATATAATGGACTTCAATGGGAACCAAACGGTTCAAGGTCCAAAAGACAGTTTCAGTGCAAACTGTTCAAAGGGCTTTAAACGATTTCTGACGATAAATAAGGGTCTTATCAAGCGAAATGATCGCTCATTTAAAAAAAATAAATGAAATTTTAAGTTTTATAAGCTCAAATGGTCGCCTTTCTCTGTTCTGTGATAAGCGTTCGTGACTCTCCTGTTTGAACTCGTTTATCAAAATGAACGAATCTTTTTCCAAGTCGATTCGTTCATTTCGTTCGTTGAATGAACCAAATAACACGAAAAAGATTTGTTCATTTTGATAAACGAGTTCGAACAGGAGAGTCACGAACGCTCATCACAGAACAGAGAAAGGCGACCATTTGAGCTCATAAAACTTAAAAAAAAAATTTTTTAAATGAGCGATCATTTTGCTTGATTAGACTCTTATTGATTGTCTGGAATCGTTCAAAGCCCTTCGAACAGTTTGCACCGAAACTGTTTTTTGGACCTTGAACCGGTTGGTTCCCACTGAAGTCCATTATATGGAGAAAAATCCTGGAATGTTTACATAAAAAAAACTTAATTTGCAAGAATGACATGGACATCTTGGATGAAATTGGGGTGAGTAAGTTATCAGAGAGAGAGAGAGAATCTAGTTTTAAAGTAAAAATGTAAAGATGCAATAAAAAAAAACAACCTTTTATTACTTTGGGGTGAAATATGATCTAGACACATTATTGACGTGTTTCGTGAGATTCACCGACCAAGCATTTGTTTGACTTCAAATAGGTATGAGTCACTGCTTATAAACATTGTGTACTTTCCAGTTTAGCTTTTGTTTCGACAGCCACATGACAAATAAGTCACTTTTTTATCTATATTGTGCCAAATGCGACAAAAACATACAAATGTCCACGTAACAAATAAACAGCATTTCCAGACTTGAAGATTTACTCAAAAATAGGCATTAAAATAAAGCCTTGACAAATTTAGACAAAAAGCATTTGAATCAAAGAAGCATATTTTAAGAATGGACAAACAAAACTGACAACAGAAAAACATTTATTTATTTTAAGAAGCTACTGGCAACAATGGTGTTAGTAAGACTCACATAAATTATCCAATACATAAAGAATAAAAGAGGAAATTCAGTAGCAGACTGACAGAACTGCATGCAGTTTTTTGTGTGTAAAAAAGTCAAAGTGCAAAGACAAAGTTTTTTTCTCACCTTTCACCTGAGAAAATGACAGCATAAATGCAAAGAAAAAGAGGAAATAATTAAGTAAAAGGTATCAAATATAATTTGCCATTAGTATGAAACATTGGTTTTCACAAGAATTGCATTCCAAAAATACAAGATGACAAATGAATACAGATATAAATAAGAAAATTAGCAGGAAAAGATCATGAAAGAAATGTTATTAAACAGCGAGAATGAAACTTTCACCTCCTCATGTCCACATCCCAAATCACAAAGGGTGCCATCCTACCTGCGGGGCTTGACTTTCACCGAGGTTGTTATTCTTTGTCAAAGCCGCCATATCTCTGATCTGACAGAGAGCGAAAGCGATGGCGACCCAGGGGGAGGCGGACACCACCCAGGCCGGCTTGTTAGTATCTTCCAGCTCTTCCTGATGCCTGGTTTTCCTAAGAGGTGTCTTTGAATCGGGATTTTGCTGAGCGGCATTATGGTTCTGCACCAAGTCAATAGTGGCGATAGGCACTGGGCTGGAGGGAACTGGGATGTTCTCAGCCAACATCGAGCACTCTGTAAAGAGCACAAAGATGTTATCAAGTTTTACAGCAGCGAAACAACCTTTCTATTGTAAAACAGCAGGAAGAAACATACTTTTATCCTCATTCTGACCTAACAGCCACTGTATCAGAGAGAAGATGAGCAATGTGACCAGAGAGGCCATTCCAAGGCCTCTGAAGGTTTCTGCAGCACCTAAACAGGAAATTTGCAAGATGAAAAAGGAAGCTTGAGAGGAAACAAGCCTGATACTGTCAGATGTTCACACCGGAAATCACAATCTAAACATTATCTTCATTTTGATAGATTTTATTCATATTCAGTGGGGTACAAACGTCCATAATATATGTTTATTAAGTATACTTCAATTTTTACCATGTTTTTAGGAATAGACAGCTGTATAAAATCAGGCAAATGATATATGAACAAACCCCTCTATTAAAACCTTAAAAATATAGATTTTTGGCTCAGTGCTGGAGAAAAAAAAAATAAAAATTGAGAAAACAGCCTTTATGATATGTATTCTGAAATCTACAGATGAAGAGTTCAGATGCAAAAGCCTCTAAATGCCATTTAAATTTTTTTTCTAGAATGATCATTTTTATCAAGCTTGTATATTTAAGTTCAGTGATTTCACTTAAATTGCAATGATAATTACCTATTAATTGTTATTTAAGTGACATTACTGAACTTAAATATACAAGTTTGATAAAAATCATCATTAAAAAAGAAAATTTCAAATGGCATTTAGAGGCTTTTGCATCTGAACTCTTCAGATGCAAATAGGTAAAATGCAATAAAATAAATTCCCAATAGAGGGAAGGCATTGACGTCACTTTCCCGGTGGAACAACCCCCCTCGCGTGACTGAGTGGCAAAAGATCTGCTGCGTGACTGTATTTAATAGGGGAAACTGTGAAAATGCGACTAAAACGAGCAATTTTATCAATTTAAACTAAATGTTGGAGTCAATATAGTGTTCCTTACAACTTACTAAAGATCCAGTGATTCATGGATATTGACATGCAGCCAGGAATCGTGTTGCCTGACATTTATGTTTGCCTGATTTCGACACCGGGGAAATAAAAACAATATAGACCTAAACATAAAGCAAATTTGCCTGTGAACGCTTTATATAAATATAATATAGGTAGGTCTAAATCCGGGTGATCACTTTTATCAGTGTTATATATAGCCTATATATATCATCCAGCCCTAAAACGTATAGTTTTTTTTTTGGTCAGTGTTTATTAAAAAAACATCCAACAATGGAGAATATGCAATGATAAATATTTAATTGATAAGTTGTTAATCTATATATAACAATACAAAATATATGGGTGTGGTTTTACACCTAAATTCAACATATTGACACAAAACGATAACTGCAAATCCACCTTTCGCTGAGTCCAGTTGTTTCTGTGAATTGCTTCTTTCTATAGCAGTCTGTAAAAATATACCTCCGATTTTTTGTCAAATCTAGTTGTACAGTGAATCGCAAAGCTCTTCCTCACTTTCTATGTGTTGTGTTTGTTTTTCGCGGCATTCACGCTGAAAACATGCCACTCACTGTGAATAACTGCAGGTACTACGGCCGACGGTGATGTCACGCACATACCCTCTATAAGTGTATTTTGGATGTCTTCTTTACACTAGTCTGAAACAACACGTTATAAAAAGCCAAATAGCCTATTATTGACCAGTGCTTGAAAAAACAATGTTTTTGCCTGTAGTGCAAAAATTCACCTTTACTATAGGCAGTATTGCCAAGTCCGTGGTTTTCCAGCAGAATTGGGCCATGTTTAAGTTCAGTTGGTGCCATGGGTTGATTTGATTCCACCAAGGAATGTACAATTTTGGTGCTCCAATACCACCAAAACACCCACCCCACATACAAATTCAGCCCCCGAGGCCACTTAGGATAGTTTTGTTGGGCCTGGCAACCCTGACTGCAAGAGTCTGATACTTTATAACTGTGTCTTCAAATATAACAGCATAAAAGCATGCATGAGGCACATGTATGGTATATCTGTGACGCCACATGGTGTTTGTTTGTTGATGTCCTACCAAAAAAGTTGACAAAAACCCCTCCTAGCATGGCTCCACAGCCTCTCCCCAGTCCCAGGTGCAGACCCTGCAGGATCCCCTGAGCCGAGGTGCGCAGGGCTGGCGGGACAGCGGCGCTCAAATACGAGATGCATGCCGCCCACACTGACGCATGTGTCAAACCTGCACGACAGATTACCATTAATAAACACTTGTGCATCCGCTTGAATAGATAAACACACTATTCATGAGTTCACTGTACTCATATGACCACAACAAAGACAATATTTGCACTTGCTAAACAAAACTAATTTGAATAAAATAATAATGAAAAGCAGCTCTATACTAGTTTTAAATGATATCTTTTTAATCTGCTGATAAAGCCCAGAAACCAACTATAAAATTCAGTTACTTTCACTGTAAATTAAACAAAAATGGTTTATAAATTAAATAATCATATGATAATGCCTACTTTGGTATAATCTAATGGATTAACCTTACTTCATCACATGTGATTATTTGATTTACTCATCACTTGATAAAGGCAAAATTATGCAAACTGCCACAGTTGAGGATGCTGTAAAATAAAATACACATAACATATAATTAAAATCATCTGAATTATAGTATAATAATGGTGGCAAATTGCTTGCAACTGTAAACAAGTTTTTTTTTTTTTTAACTTTTTGTTCATCTCGGATTGATCTCACACTGTATTTCCATATTCCTTTTCCTTTCCTCTGTTATGTGTAAATAAGCAGTCTTGCCTACTGCTAGTAAGCCAACTATACGGTCTATATTATCATGTTGCACAGCCACAATTAAAGGGATAGTTCACCCAAAAGTCTGTCATCTGTTACTCACCCTCAAGTTGTTCCAAACCTGTATGAGTTTTTCTTCTGTTGAACACAAAAGAAGATATTTTAAAGTCGGTAACCAGACAGTTGTTGGTCCCCATTGACTTTCATAGTCTGGTTACCAACATTCTTCAAAATATCTTCTTTTGAGTTCAACAGAAAAAAAACAAAAAACATACAGTGTTGGAACAACACGATGAGGGCGAGTAAAGGGATAGTTCACCCAAAATGGAAAATTCTGTCTTCATTTAAAGTAAATGTCTGTTACAACCATGTGAGGTGGGAACAGGGCCGTCCTGTACAGTATGTCAATAGTCAACATGTTTGCAAGATAATAGTGGCTAAACAGGCTTTCAGAACCTGCTTCAGAAAGGTCCTGAACACGAAAAAGGAAGAGTTTAGTATTTTAAGAACTGACATTAAACAGCATTTTTTACAAAGTACCAAGAAGCACATTTCTGTCAGCTTTGAAACAAACAGCAATGCGCTTATTTCTAAATTGTAACTGTGTGATTGCAAAGAGGTTTCTGATGTGAAATAAGGTGTCGGAAATACAGCAGAAACAGCTGAATCATGTCCTTAGATGAACTCGAAGTCAGACGTGGTCACTCAAGAGCACGGCCCTCCAATCTAAACTCCACTTCCTGTTTGATAATGCCACTGCAGCCACTCGGGCGACACATACTGTAAAAACACCTCATTTCTCACCTTGAAGAACCTCCATGGGTAAAACTATCCATGCATTCTCCAGGTAGGAGATATACAGATAGCGTGCAGTGTTGCAGGCCAGTCCGATATAGAGGACTCTAAAAAGAGAATGCAAACAAGAGAAAGAAACACAATTATATAATACAAGTATGCCGTATTTCCTTCGAACTTCGAAACAATGCTTTTGTGTACAGTGAAAATGTCACTCTGGGTGTGGCTAACCCCTTTGCTTTATAAAGCCTATTGTAGTTAAGGCTGGGTGTGCGTTTGCTGGTGGTGATGTCAGTCTCTAAACTGACACCAGAATGAATGACTCACTCTGTCCTAAGGACGGGCTGTCTGGGACTGTGACCACATGAGAATTCACCAGAAAAGACAACGTTAATGTAATTAACCAGTTACAATACCAGTTTAATTTGAATAATGTGTCCTGGAAAACAACTGGTACTTTCAAAAATACAAATAAAATGAAGCATCTCATTTCAGCTCTACTAGAATCACCAAGTGTCTTACTGATCTTACTGTGAATGATTCATATGGTATTCTTTACCTTTTAATCAAAATGTCAAAACTTGATCTTCCAGTGAAACGACAGGTTTTTACTGTACATACATACTGTATGTTGGGCTTCTCCTAAAATTTAGTCAGGTCAAAGGGATAGTTCACACAAAAATTAAACTTCTGCCATCATTTACTCACGCTCAAGTTGTTCCTAACTTTAATGAATTTCTTTCTTCTGCTGAACACAAAAGAAGATATTTTGAAGAATATGGGTCACCAAACAGTTGATGGACCCCATTGACTTCCATAGAATGGGGGAAAAATACAAATAGGGTTGCTTTACTGACATTCTTCAAAATATCCTTTTTGTTCAACAGAAATGGGTGAACTATCCCTTTAAACCCCACCTTTTGTACGATTGCCTAAAATCTAGCACCCCCCCCCCTTTCTTTTACAATAATCTGTTTAACTCTGATGTACTGTACGTCACAATTTGGAAGAAATGATCTGTCGCTACTTCTGTTTCATCGTGACTTATCATGCTTTTAAATCATTCATTTTTACATATAAATCATATATTTGTGCTCTATATAAAGCATAACTGCAATGCTTGGGTCTGAATTTCTCATTATTATAGCTCCACAGGCCCCTTTTCTACCCCTTTTCTGATGTGCGTCTGTGAGCAACCCATTTTGAAGCGGCCCCTTTAAATAAAAAGGAGATGTGTAATGCCCCGCCCGCTCTCCAGGTCGTTGAGTTCATGGTCGGTTCAACTCCACCCCGTTCAGCCATTTTTGTAGTTTGATTAGAGATATACGATATAAAGAACATTTTTATTCACACGTTAACAAAACGTCAACAACGGAAGACTTGTCCATCAAGCCCTACATGTTCGAGCCAGAGCGAGTGATTTGAAAAAGACGAACCTGCAGAACAACGTCTTCATATGGATGTAGTGGTATGCAAGTTAACTGTATTGTGTTATAAGTGAAAGTCGACTATTTCTCTTGTTAAAACAAGCACACTGACAAGATAAATGACTACGGTCTAATCTTACCACTAAAAATCTGCATTGATAATATGATACATTTAGATAAGCATCAGAAAACAACGCAGCTAAATGACCATTGATGAAACTCAAGAACAATAATACTGCAGACGTGTAACGTTACTTCAAAACAAAAACAAAGAAAGACAAAGGTACTACTAAACCATGACCACCATGTGTTTTAAGAAAGGAAACTACTGGGGGTGTAACGGTACACAAAAATCACGGTTCGGTACGTACCTCGGTTTTAAAGTCACGGTTCGGTACGTTTTCGATACAGCAAAAAGAAAGAAATGCCAGAGAAATTTCCTATTTGTTTAAAGAAAAAATATTTCTTATACAGGCAAAGTGCTGGAAAAAGATGTGTGAAGTACTTGAAAGCATTTCACCATTCCAGTCAAACTGGTTTCAGTTAGTGTTACTACATTAAATCCATGGTGAATGTTGCTGGTCTGTGGACGTATAGTATTACTAGTTCATTCACCGCACAATGTTTCTCCTGGTTTCCACGTCAGCGCTGTTTGATCTAATAGAGATCTACGGTTAATGTGAGAAATGTAAATGCATCTCACTAGATCTCGCAGCGATGTTATTACCTCAGTGGCGAATTCAAATGTTTTCTTTACCGGATCTCTTAGCGCTGTGTAGTAACATTGTTGCTTGATCAAGATCGGCTCGCGCTGCTCAGATGTTGCTGGTCCGAACTGATAAACGATCCGTGAAGCGCGCAACAAGTAGCGGTTTCGTTCTGCTTTCATTACGCTTGCCATTTGATGTTGCGCAACGTGTTGGCGTTTGTATGCGTACCGAACCGGAGGCCTCGAACCGAAGTGGTTCAATACGAATACATGTACCGTTACACCCCTAGAAACTACTGTATTTTTATTAACGATATTTACAGCTTATCGAAATGCTCTATTCGTCGTCTCCAAAGAGAGAAGGAATTTACCCCTCATTCAGACGAAGTCGATCGGCAAACCCTTCTTTATACTGGCGGAGATTGTTGAAGTTGGAATCCTTGAAGTGCTTTGGGTCACTACATCCAACAACCAAACATTTTGACTTGCCCTCTCGTAACTTCTGCATCATTGAGCTTGGACTACAAAATCGGTGCGAGAAATAATAATGGCGGATTGCTCAAAGTGTTGGGCCGGTAGTCAATGTCCTCATTTGTCAGTTCCGCTTCAAATACCGTGACGTAATTGTTCAAAAAACGTCATAGAAAACAGAAAAATCTGAACAGGTTGATAAATATGACCAAAACAGAAATTAAAGATATAAACGAAGCACCTGAAGAGAATAATTTCATCTTTTCTGTACTTATAAACACTCCAAACATACAACAAAATGCATTTAAGGGCTAAAAAAGTGGATTTTGCATGAAATGTCCTGTTTAAAATAATGATTGTTTCCAAACAAGTTTCTCTCTCCCAGCTGGTCATTGGTTTAACAAATACATGGCCCCGCCTCAAACTCACACCATTGGTTGAGTCAGTATTGCTGTTGTCGTGCTGATCAGGAAACTCAAACACAGCAATGATCTGCACCACAGTGTTTACACATTTTGAATCAACCTAAAAATTGCTTATAGTTATGAGCATTTTAACAAAAAAACAAAATAAAAAAAAAACAGACAAACCTTTAAACAGGAGATTTAAAACTTTGTTACTCAATGCAACAGCAGCTCTAGGAGATATTCATGCAAATGTTGACTCTACTAACTACACAGTACGTCTGCACACTTTGTTGGCTTAGCCACACCCTGTATGCCTTTAGAAAGCTTTAGAATTGATCCACAAAAGAAGCAAGCTCAATGGATCAATGCTGGAAAGCCTAGACAATGTGTGATGGGGCTAATGGCAGGATAAAGTTACACGCCTCTCCGCAGGCATGTCTGAAAATAGGCCACTTAACAAAGGCTACAGAGACTAAACTGAAGGTATCACAAGGATGAACAAAACATCTTTGCCTTGAGATATATATATATATATATAAATATAAAAACACAGAAATAGCTACTAATTTATTTATTACTAGCAAATTGTTTTTTATAATTATTTAAAATAAATAAATAAATATATTGTTTAAAAAGTTATGCAAGAGATATTGGCCTGGGGCCTATACCATGAAGCTGGTTTAGGTCGCTACCCTGGGTTTTAGGCACCATGAAAGGGGTTTGGCTTTTAACTGTGTTCATCGCCATAGTAACTTACACTCCACGGCCAACCTGGTTTGAGTTCGTCAATTAATATTACGCAGATTTTAAATGAATACGTATATAAAGGTAATATAAATGTGCTTTAGAATCAATAAAATGACTACATGTGAGCTTAAATGTTCAATTATACCTTTATCAACTGTATAAACTAACTTCACAACTTTTACTTGCACTGATATACAGTAACAAGACTTTTTCTTTTAGTTTTCCTCTTTCATAGACAGCTATTTTCTTCTTGCTGTGTAAATTTTTTTAAATTCGTAATATTTTAATACTATTATTTATTAAGTGAATTGCGCTACTTCTCTCGCGAATTAATTTCAATGAGTTTTGAATGAGTTTCACTCTTTCTCAGCATGTGATTGGCTGTTCGCTACTGATGTCACACCTAAGCTCCTAAACTCTGGACCAAAGCCTGAGTTGACAAAGAAAGTTGATGATCAGGATCATGGTACCAACAAAACCTGATTGGATTGGTTTGGTTTTGTCAACTCGAAACTAGTCCTGCAACCCTGAGTTTGTTCAACTAGCATCATGGTACAGGCCCCTGGTTTCAAAGACAGAGCTTAGATTAAGCCAGGATTAGGCCTTAGTTCAATTAGTGAATTTAAGTAGCTTTTATAAAAGTGCCTAAGATTTTTTTTTTTTTACTGGTGTGCATCTTGAGACAAAACCCCACCCTGCAGCTTAATTTCACTGGTAAACAGTGAAACTGGTTACAGTGACAGAAAGGTTTAGGGATCAGTGTTTGGTGTAGGCAATCAGTACAGTGATTGACATGACCAATGGGATCTTTAGAATTAGCTGCAGGGTGGGATTTCCACTGAACTGGTTTGGGGGAAAAAAGAAATCACACATACCATCATATCAAAAAAGGCCAGAGAGACATTAACCTTGTTGAGTTGACACTACATGGGTTTCCCACAAAACATCTGTTGACCAATATAACATCCGGGAAGTGGTCACTGAAACTGTCTGATAATTTCTGTATCGCAAAACGTCTGGCAGAGATGCTGCCAAATGCTACCAGTTAACATCATTTATAATGCAAAGACTGAGCCACCAGTACAACTTAAGCTATCTCTTAAGGCAGTGTTTCCCAACCCTGTTCCTGGCGGCACACCAACACTGCGTGTTTTCTTTGTCTCTCTAATCAAACACACCGATTCAACCCATCAGCTCATTAACCCACCTGATTATGAGCTGATGGGTTGAATCAGGTGTGTTTGATAAGGGAGACAAAGAATACACGCAGTGTTGGTGTGCCGCCAGGAACAGGGTTGGGAAACACTGTCTTAAGGTGATTCTTCTTGTTCACTTTGAAGAACCGGTGCTCTGGGAAATGCCACACACATGAGAAATACCACAACGCAGATAGAGGATGTGAGCAGGCCTTTCCATGTGCCTGTTTACCAGTGCCCAAAAATGCATGGTAAACATCCTGGAAAATGTCTGCATCTTGGATGTATAATGTATGCTCAAGCCAAAGTCAACAATAATTACTGAGACACATTTAAACAACCTTTGGACTTCTCCTGTGTGTCTAATATACCTCTATGGCACAAATATACCAGTCTATACGTGTTAAAAACAAGGTAAGGCAGAAGAAAGAGTTGCATTTACATCACTTCTGAACAGATGTGCATGGTTGTGGTCTCATAAAATATGTAAGGGTTAATGCCCGACGAGGTGTCCATTGTCAGGTTTTAATGGACGACGGCGAGGCGTGAACCGGCCGACGCGCAGCGGCATTTATCTTAAAACAAAACCTTGTTTTAAGATAAATGCCTTTTATTCGCGATGTATTTGATAAGTACTTAATTACCCACAATCCTGAACAATCCCACAATCCAACAGTGATGCATCTGATTGGTGGAAGTCGTGTCACGTGTCTGAAACCCCACAAAGGTACGTGAAGACTGAAGATCGCGTAATGCGGTAGGGCTAAGTTCATTGGTCGCACTTCTGAGACGCCCCCGCGCATTGGATGTGCAGTTGCCACAGCTTAGCTAATGAGCGAGCCAGATACTCAATGTTTTTGCATGTTGAGCTGCAAATGCATTTGCTTCAGTAAATCAAGGAAAAGGAGTTTCCCTGCACATTCACTATATAAAATTCACTGGAGAAAAAGTTCACGTGCCCGTCGTCAGATTTGGAAGTCGCTCAAAAGGCTCTTTCACGGTGGCTTCAGTCGATTTCAGTGAGGCGCGGTGGTTTATGGGAGGAGTAGTTCCTTTGCTCGTAAATGAAAATATGTACACAGGCTTGTATCCTCGACTTTTTTTGGATTTTCTCTTCGTTTTTTCACTTGAAATGATGTATTGTATGCTTATGAGTTGAGCCGTAGCTGATTATCCTCAGACATGCTCTAATACTCTTTAGATATGGATTTTATGTCAATGGGAGAAATGAATGGGAAATTTACTTCCGGCACCAGCGCTCTCTCAGGCTGTGGGCGGGACTGTGATGCTCTATAATTAGTTACAACCATTGCATAAAGACAGTACTTTGGCACAGATCCAAAAGATATAAACTAAACCCACCATGCTAAAATAACTTGTTGCTTCTCCCCATACAAAGATTTGCCTAACACTAATACCTGAGCTAACTTAACTTTTGTGAACATCAGAAGACTCTCTATGGCATATCAACCGCATGAGTTTGGTGTTGTTCGTTTAAACTAACTATTAAAGGGTTAGTTCACCCAAATATGAAAATTCTGTCAGTATTTACTCACCCTCATGTTGTTCCAACCCCGTAAGACCTTCGTTGATCTTCGGAACATGAATTAAAATATTTTTGATGAAATCTGAGAGCTGTATCATTCCTGCATACTAGTCCATAGGCTTCTTGAGGGATTGAAACTTGCTGGGCCCGAAAAGTTATTAAAGACATCGTTAAAATAGTCCAAGTGACTACAGTGGCTCAATCTTAAGTTTATCGAGCGGCGAGAACACTTTTTGTGCGCAAAAACAAACATAACAACTTTATTTCAACTATTCATGTCCTTCTCTCTGGGCCAGCGTATGATCTGTTGTTGTACGTCACACGCATCACACACATGACCAGCGTCGACCAACAGTGAGCCTACGTGTGACGCTTAACTGACTATAGGTCCAAAGCGAAGGAAATGAATAGTTGAAATAAAGTAGTTATTTATGTTTGTTTTTGCGCACAAAAAGTGTTCTCGACGTTTGATAAACTTAAGATTGAGCCCCTGTAGTCACTTGGACTATTTCAACGATGTCTTTAATAACTTTTCAGGGTGAGTAAAAACTGAATTTTCATTTTTGGGTGAACTATCCCTTTAACTATTTTTAATTTAATTTTTTTAGTTAAAATAAAATGAGATAAATAGATGAAAAACTGAAACTTAAAAATGACAATGATGATTTTAGTTTTTAATCAATAGTTTAGTTTTCCTTTTGAGTTTTTCAAATACAGACGACATTCACACGGATCTGTGAAAATGACTAAAAACGATGTATTATGCATGCCAGGACAGCAGTTGGTGATGTCAATTAGTAGAGAAAAACTACGTGCCAATAAACTGATCATGTAATACGCATGCGCATTCCGTCACTGTTTTCACAAATTCGTTGTAGAGGCGATAACGGAAACGTTTTCAAAAACTTGCACTTTGAATCCTGTTATCAAAAGTTTGCATTTCAGGCCCCCCACAACACCATTGTCGTCGTGTAAATGAAAGTTCAAAGTTTTTCGTTGAAAACGGTGTCATGTAAACGTCACCTATTTTGAAGTACTAAAATTACAGCTAGAAATTAATTAAAAATAAAGTTAAACAGAATTAAATACAGACTTAAATACATGTGGCTAAAAGTAGCAAGACACAACACAACGACAAAAGATGTCTGTCTAGTTCACGTTCACACAGAAAAACATTAACAGCATAATGGAACACAAAAATGCTTTCTGGGTAAACCAACTGTCATTTAACCTTAGTATCCAAACCTATCAAGTAGCAGAATGTTGTCTGCACTTCCACAAGTGGCCGCTGCTCATTTGCATAAAAGTGAAAGTGTGCCCAATTGTTTGCTAAATTGCTCAAATATCTACTCTCACTGAAACTGAATGACTAACAGTTTCAACAAATTACTGCCAGTGAATGCCCCAAACATAAGGAGAAACCTTGGCTGACCGCTAGCATTGGGATTAGACTGAATGGATGCACAAGTGGCAATTCTACTTTGGCTTGAACCCGCACACTTGCTTTTAAACAAATCAAATACGTCTTCTGAGCAGTAGATTAACTTACATGTACAAACGAAACGCCGTTATTACGCATAAAATGAATTCCATACATTTTTACACAAGTATGTTCTCACCTGATGTGTCCAATGAGCTCAATGAGTTTGTGGCTGATGAAATAGGCGGCAAGCTCAGATACATGGCTGAGCACTGAGCAGATGCCGAAGAGTGTGGTGGTGCCCTTGAGGTCTTCCAGATGCCAGTAGAGGAACGTGAACACGAAACCATAACTAAAGCCCATGAACCAGGCCACAAAGAGAACCGTACTGTAGCGGACGGCACAAATGATCCGGAAGAGATCTTTGAAGGGAAAGGGCTGCGGGTTGCTTTCAGGGCACACTGGTGAGTCATCTGAACTGGACTCTGGAGACGAGACCTCCTGAACGACTTGAGGAATTTCCACATCCTCCTTCTTGTCCTCTTCCTCACCTGACCTATAAATACTGTTGTCAAAGTGGAACTGCGTGGCCACAATCAGCGCTGAGCTCATCAGCACCCCAAAAGCTATGAACGCAATTTGGTAATTCTTATAGTCGGGTAGAACACAACCCGAGCCCTGGATGAAGATTGTGATGTGTGTGTGGTCGATCCAAATGCCCACTGAAAGCATAGCGATACCCCATCCCAGAGATCCCCACATCCTCTGAAGTCCATAACGGTCTCTGTGTTGGCCCAAGTACTGAAGAGTGACGGTGTCCACAATGGTCACAGCTGGGGCGCTGAAGAACTCACCAATAATAATGACCAAGAGGATCAGGAGAAATATAGTATCTACTTGTTCCTTATTGAAAACTATTAAATATTCTTTGAGTTTGGCAGTGGTAGCTTGCGTTTCAATCGTCGAGGTAGATTTTGAGGTGACTGTTGAGGTATGGGGCAGCGCCGTGGTCGAGTTAGAGCTGCCAACATTCGCAGTGGGGATTTCAGAGGGAGCGCTTGTAGTATTTACATCTGCGCTTCGAATGTATCTAGGGTGAGATCCGTATGCTGCTAATATTGGCTGAGAAAGAGAAGGAGTGGAGTACGTATCCTCGCTCAAGTATCTTCGCTGTCTTGTACGATTACCAGCTTGTGTATAGTTCGTAAAATTGGTTGGCGGTGCAACAGTAGGGTCCTTACCGACACAGCTCATATCCGCTGGCTTCACGAAGCCAATACCGCAGTTAAAGACCACCCAGCAGAGTACAGAAAACAGCAACACCGGCTTCCCTTTCTTGAAGCGGTCCGCCATTACACCCCAGAATGGTGCACTGCAGAACTCTATGAAATAACGGATCCCAACCAGCAAGCCACTTTGGCTGGGTGTCATTCCCAGTTGCTTGTAGTATACTGCAAGGAGGGGGTGTAAAGAGCCATATGCGGAGTAAAAGAAGAAGTAGAAGACCTTGGAGATCAAGAGATGATTGTCTATTCGCACACAGCACCTTTCAGTGCAGTCCATACTCTGTGAAGTCTGAAGTGTTTCTGAGGGGGCAGGCGGTGCTGTTTGACTGCATGGTGTAGTGTTTGCCACCTGCCCCAGGGACAGAGTGTTAAAGGGTTCAGACAGGACATATTTCCTCTTCTGGTCCTCCTCATCATCTGCAAGGATGGCCACCCGATCGCTCGCCATTTCTGTGTGATAAACATAAAGCTCTGTTAAGGATATTGTGGATAACGTCTTCATTTTGTAGCTTTAACTAGTGATTCTCAAATGGTGGGTCGCAAGGTTGGGCTGATTAGCATAGGTCATTTTGCTGGTAGGTGGAGGATCTTTCTCTATTGACCGACACTGAAAACTTGAAGTGAATTCTGAATCTGATATAAGCATTTTTGCTAAAAACAATATTATTTGTAAATATTTATCCAGTATTATAGTAGGTGTTTTTGCCAGGGATCAATTTTTTGAGGGCCTTTAAAAGCATGATTATTTTTTCCTTGTCTGCTGCCTTTCAAAACAGAGTTTACAATCATGAAGAGCCAGAGACAGATATGCCATCAGCCATTCAGCATTGTCATAATTAGAGCCAGACTGATTTATCGGCAGGCCGATATTAGGCATTTTCCAAACTATCTGTATCGGCAGTTATAATGGCCGATAAATGAATATTTCAAATATAAAATAAAAACGTCCGAAATACGATTCAACCATGTCATAAGTGTTGGAGTTACATTGTTGAATAACAATTAAAAGGACATCCCCAGTTCTCTTAACTCAAATAAGCATGACAAAATTTATGACTATCATGTCCAGTTTTGTTGTGTTAAATAAGCAGAGAGAGAGTGAATCGGAATTAGCTAGTAATAATTACGTTATGTTGTTACAGTGTAGTTGACTGAGTGTCCTTTTAACTTTTGACAACGTGACTGAAGTATTTCTTTAATAGCGCGTGACAGTTTTAGCAATGAGACGTATTATCTATCCATGGCCTGTTATATTGAAAATGTATGTTTTACAATTTGCAGTATGAAGTTATCCATTGCAAAATTATGGCTCATCATAGACTAGCTCACCACAAAGCTAGCTAATGCCACTATCATCAGTGGAAGACCGCTAACGTTAATATTAATGAGCTTGGAAACCACAACAACCTTTTTCTGCCTAAATAAAGTAATGATTACTGAATTTATAACTAGCATATCTCTAGTTACATACAGTCCCTGCATTGTAAAATGTAAGTTAGACTTGCGAGGAGTGAACATTTAGACATAGAGAAAAAGTATCAAACGTATCTTGTGCATTAAAGTTAGCTTTTCTTTTACACGTGTGTGAAATTCAAAGACACCAAGTGTGCATTGCAGATGGTCGTTCAGTAATGGATTTAGAATCGCTAAATAGTAGGTTTTAGAAGGCAGGCAGCAACTGATGATTGAAAATGGTTTGATGTACAGTAGCTTGATGGAAATAAAATAAAAAACTGCAGGTAAAGGGATAAGCAAGCTGACATTATATTTATCAGGCAGCTTATAAGGCAATGTAGGGACTAATTATTATTTTATTTATCAGAACTTCAATATATTTTTATGTTCCTCTGTTCTGTTGTGACAATAAAAGAAACAAGTTTCTTTTTAAAATGCATTATCTTTATTTTAGTTAAAACTCATAAATAACTACAAATAACTAATGTTAGGGAAATCTGTTAATATTTTGTTGCGCAATTCTGAAATAAAAAAATATAAACAAATATCGGCCGATATATCAGAATATCGGATTTTAAAACCAACAAATATTTGTGTCGGTATCGGCCTTCAAAATCCTTTATCGTCGGGCTCTAGTCATAAATAATGCACATTTGCACTTTTTTTTCCCCACTGTTTGTATTTATATTGTATATTTTTGTGTAAGGGAGAGTTGCAAAATACGAATTTCATTATGTGGTCAAAACTGTGGTGTTTTACTGTGCATATAAACAAATATATTTTGTATTTTACATTATATTGACATTAATTAATTAATAAATAATAATTAACATTAATACATTTCAAAGTATAGCCTAATATTAAGTACAATATTGCTTTTGTGCATTAAACCATTTTTTACACAGGCACTTGATGTGAAATGAAGCAAGGAAGGAAAACTAATTAGTAGGCCACTATTCCCCCCCCACACACACCCCACCCCCCATGATTAAATTGAATAAGAATGTAACACACCTTAATGTTTTCTTTTGTCAAATAGATTGACCTCAAACACAATACATTCAGTAATTGCCCTTAATTATTAATAATAAAGAACATTAGGATCATTAAACACTACCATCAAGTGAATATAATGTTGAATATCATGTATTGTTAGTGAAACTACATTTTTAGGTATGAGTTGGAGATCATTTTGTTGTGAAATTAGGCGCAGTCACCATCCTAACACATAAATACCATACAGTATCATCACAATTAACTTCAAAGGGTGTAGTCCCTGACTAAACGATAACAGTAACACACCGTCTTATATTAACAATGTATACAAGGCTTATTTATATATGCACACAATGCGTAAGTGTATTTACAAATACAACTGATACACTGTTTCACATATAAAACAAGTGACGGTGTGGCTAAATACAAGCTCACTTACCCAGTTGTTGTTGTGAGGAAGTTTGTTATTTCACCGTCTGGCGTTGAAGGAGGACGATCTCTTCATCAGACTGCTCTCCCTGTCCAATCATCATTTTATCACCATCCTGGATTTTTCCTGACTTTCTATGAACAATCTTTAAACAGCGATGTGTCCCGTAGAGCAGAGGGGCAGTTTTATTGTACACAGCCGTTTTCCTCCGACCTGACGTCAATCTCTCACCTGCCTGCGATGTGCGCGTGCTCGTGGGACTGCCTTCATTTCCACTGATGTCATTAGCAACAGTGACACCCTATTACATTTTTAATTGCTGTTTTAGATTTGAAGCTTTCCCGTCTCTGCCAATGCGAAGTTGTTATGCCTAAGATCAAGCATATGTTGATGATGTTTGGGTGTGTTAATTATTCAAAATAGACTCTATTGTCGTTTAATATAGGCTAGTTATCTTCTTGGGTTAAATTACTGCTGGATTAACAATGCATTTTAATCTGACATTACATTTCTTAACATTTACTTTTTTTCTGAGAATGCAGAATAACATTTTCGCTTTTTGAACAGCGAGCTCGTGCAATATAACCCAACTTACTCTAGATATTGTGATAAAACAGTGACATCTACAGGCGGCAGGCGCACAAAAAAGTTAAAACCGTGAAACTACTTTTAGAAAAACGCAACATACAAGAACCAGTAGTTACTTCAAACTAAAGGCTATCATTCTAACCAAGCCGCATTTGTCTGGTACAAAACAGTTGAGATCTCACTTGGATCTCAAACCGGGTGATTTAGATTCTTGCTTACATAACTAAGCAATAATCCACAATAATGTATATATCCAAGTACAAAATAGTAATTAACAGCGGAATTTGACTTAATATCTCTTTACAAAAGAAGAGCTAAACAAGCCGATCTCAAATATATATTAGTTGAATCTGTTCATTTAAAGAACAAACGGATTCACATTAGAATCAGAGAGAGGACCGAGTAGAAGGAACCGATTCAATGGGATGAATCAAACGGGCGTCAGACTTTCCAACGCATGTGGAGCGAAGAGAAGACCGAGTAGGAAGAATCGATTCACCTTGAATGAACGTACTAAATGACGTCAAAGTCCGTTCCAATCAAACAAACAAACGTAATTTGGCGCGAATTACCCCCCTGTCACCTGTCACTCATTACTGTCACTAGAAGCTGGGATGATAAGGTGATAGCAATTTAGAAACATATTCGAAAACATTCAACAAAACTTCACAAGGTAACGTTAGAAGAAAATATTTTCTATCCTACATTGATTAAATGTGGATGTGGTTCACTTGCAACGTGGATAATGTTTGATTCGCGCGTCACTGCTACTCACAAATAGCCTAATGCCAAAATGACAGGTTTAAAATAAAAATAAAAACACGTGTTTTTTTTGTATTTTAACTTTAATCTAACTTTTAGTTAAATGTAGGGCACATTTTAAATGGTCTAATAATTTTAAATGTAAATTAGCTGATGTCAATAAATTGCAAGACATTTTAACGTTAGCAGCCTGTCATACAAGCAGCATAAAAGATATGGGCTTTCAACTGCAATATATAATATTTAATAGCTTTTTGTATTATGTGATATTTAATTACCCGTGTACTAGCATTTTTAACCATGTGACATTGTGCAATAGACGTTTTTCAGGACTTTTTATATAACCTCAGGCTAACTGTTTGTATCCATGTGGTATTTAAAATGCTTATTGAAGAATATTTAAATGACTTATTATAAGCCGGTGTTGCATCTCTCTTGGTAATCTTTAACAGCTACATACACTGGTTCATATGCTTAGGTTTCTGCAGTGTGTTTGCGTCTGTATGTAAGATAAGATGTATCACTTATCATAAGGGCATTTTACTTTCATAATATACTCTACATGAATGAAGTGCTATTTTGCTTTGAAAACACTTTCAAGGTAACTCCCACCATCCAATTTGAGTAATGCAGTGACTTACATATTAGACTTTCAAGAAGGCTAATGCGACCAAAAAGCAGTCACAAGATATGCTCACAGATTATTTACTTTGTCATAAAACGAAATAAATAGTTAGCATTGATAATGAATTCTGATTTTATGATACAAAGAAATTAGTGTATGAATTAAATTCATCAAGCCTATTACTATTCCTTCTCCAGTTTGATTTATTGACTGATGTTACACTTTTATCAGATTTTTCTTTAACTGGAATTTGACTTAATTTTGCATGTGATAATGAAAATCACATTCTTTTCAGAGAAAAGCTTTGACTTGCCAACTGTCGATTAACTTCAGAAACAGTAACATTTCAACATATGTAAAAAATAGAACTACTCTCAGATCATTGCATTACACCTTAGATTATGTGAATGTTTCTGTACATGGATCTTTTCAAATAATATTTTTTAGTGCTTTACATTTTGAGATGGTCCAAGACTTTTGGACTCCCCATAAAATGTATTTGAAAATGTTAAAATGAGGGATTAGATAAAAAAAAAAAAACACATTTTATAGAGATTTCTAGATAATTAAGTATTTTAGAGTTGAGCTTAACTAAAATGTATATATAGCATACACTATAAAAATCATTGTGCCGATCATAGTTCACTTTGAAATAAATTTTTAAAATGTTTTAGCTTGCCTCAAGTGTATCCAAGATGTAGGTGTCTTTGTTTGCACAGAAGTTTCAATTTTTATATTTTTAGGTCAAACCGTTCGTGTCTATCAGTCATATAATGGAGGTCTATGGGGTCCACCTCAAAGAGCATGCACAGAGAAGACAAAATTAAACAATGATTTAATGACTCGTAAATGTTAGTACACATTGATGGCCTAAAACACGAAACGAGCGTTTGTGTGAGAAAACGAACAGTATTTATATCGTTTTTTACCTCTTGTAACTTCCAAATATACCAAATGCACTTAAAGGGATAGTTCACTTTGAAATTAATTTTTGATATGTTTTAGCTTACCTCAAGGGCATCCAAGATGTAGGTGTCTTTGTTTCCACAGTATTTTCAACCACTTCGTGTCTTAGGACATCAATGTGTACTTACATTTACGAGTCATTAAATCATGTTTAATTTGGTCTTCTCTGTGCATACTCTTTTAGGTGGACCCCATAGACCTCCATTATATGACTGATAGACACAAATGGTTTGACCTAAAAATATCAAAATTGAAACTACTGTGGAAACACCTGCATCTTGGATGCCCTTGAGGTAAGCTAAAACATATCAAAAATTAATTTCAAAGTGAACTATCCCTTTAAGTGCATTTGGAATATTTGAAAGATGAACAGTCCCTATTGCTGCTATCAGTATCAACATTTGAGTAAAAAAAAATAAAAAATAAATAAAACAAATTTTATATAAATGTCTATGTGTGTGTGTGTTTAGGCATGTGACGGATGAAATTTGAAATGTCATCACAAGTGGGCAGCTTCTATCCTTAGTGACATCACCGGGGAAACACCCAAATGATCAGGTTACTGTTTCAACCAGCAGGGGTCGATGTTTTACACACACACACACACACACACACACACACACACACCAGACTCTCCACTCAACACAGCATCACCGCGCTCTAAGTGAGACTCGACCGCACGTAAGTGGAACTCTTATATATTCATTGTTTTACGTTAACATCAATCATTCTCGTAGCCAGTGTCTCCATGCCTGCCAATCATCCATGCCTTTTCCAATCACCCTAGCCCCTAAAACAGTGTCATAGTGGAGCATCTGCTATCTCCCCTATTGTGTTAGAATTGTAAAGTGTTGTATCTGCCTCCCCTGTTCCCTCCCACTCACTCACTCAGAGACCTGTGCACCATCCACACATTTGCTCTCAATTCAACAGTGTAGGGAGCGATGCTGTTTCTATGACAACTGGGTCCTGCAGGACAAACTGCAGAAAGGATTTTCCTTTCAAAGGGGGATTCCAAGGAGAAGGGGGAGCACATGTTTAGCATGAAATCCAGCCCTCTGAAATCCTTTTACTTGCTTATGATCTCATTATAAAGAAGGGACCATTTACATTAGTCATCTGTTAAATGTACAAGAAGAGGGTTGGTGGATTGTAAACACTTGTGAGGTAAAACATTCATGAAGCTAGGGAAGTAATTAAAAAAAAAATCAAAAATTTGTATAGTCACTATTTATACAATAGTCTGTATAAATGTCCCTAATTATTTATCATATTGTAGAATTGGACACAATATCGTTTTGTTCAATTAGGAACTTTTTGTTGACTGTTCACATTTAAATAACTGACATATCAGCCAATTAATTAACAGAATTATTGATTATTTTCAAATATTTAACCAAAATCCACTTTATATATACACAAATAAGATACACATAGACTATTCTATAATAGTCTATTTTATAATAGCAAAAATGTATGAGTTGTTTTTGTTGCACTTGGTTGCACCTGATAGGAAGTTGAGTGACTGATTTCTCCGATATCCTCCGTCATCGAGGACTCTCTGGGTTGTTTATGCAGCTCTTTCATTGCGTTTATCTCCTCTGATAAGGAATCCAACAACTTCTTAATTTCATCCATCTCTTTTTTAGGTGTTACACACACAGAGAGCCTCTCCCTCTCTTCTGAAGGTCCTTAACTTCCCTTTGTCAGTAACTAGAAGCGATGAATCATGGTTTAATGGAGTTTTTTAATTATAGCAAATGAGATGTCCTGGTGTGAACTGGTTTAACTGGTGTTAAAATATCAGCATTATGCTGTCTAGCTCTCTAGATGTTGTTACCAGCTTTGGACTTCGACATAGTTGTATGTTGTTGTCTTCGCGGTGTAGATTCAAACCATGAAATAGTGTTTTTATTCCTTGTATACAACATCTCCAGCAGATGGCAGTATATGTTGTATTCCAGCTGTTGTTTCTAGGGGCTTCGGACTGAGAAAAGTATCACTACGTGTGGGAATTAATTAATTTAGCCAACTATTACCATCGCTGATGAGATAATCAAATATCAATAGGTTTTTTTCTTATGGTTGTTTGATTAAATTACAAGGCTTGGGTGTTGAATGTCATTTTCTGAGGGAAAAATAAAAATCTGCCAAGTCTGGTGCTGGTTACGATATTGATTCTTACTCCGCAGCTATCTTTGACACATGAATCAGAGCTTTTTCCTTAACCCCTCCCTCATAAGGCCCCGATGTCACAATTTCTAGAGCTTGTGATTGGCTGTTAGTGCCATAGAAGAAGATGAGGGGCTGGGCCAAAGCATCCGGGCTGGCCAAAAAACTTGACCTATCAGGGTACAGCTGTTCCTTGATGGCTTAGTGGGACTTGTCTGTCACCTCCCCGGGGGGACATTCGAGTGGAGGGAGGGGGCTTTCATGAGTGAGACAGCTTAACTTGGAGGGCAAGGGGACGAAAGTCTGGGCACTGCAGGCACTGGGTTGGAAACCACTACAGAGTTGGGAATCCTGCAATTGAGTAATCAGAGGATCTAGTGGTGATTTTTTTCCTTAGATGCCGAAGAACTGTGGGACCTGAGTCTGAGGGTGAAAAGCTGAGGCCAAATCTTCCAAAAGGCAACAGGGGTAGCTGCTAATGCAATGTGATCCTCTGGGACTCGTTCTAAAAATACCAACCAGCCAGGAGTACATGGACAAACTGCATTCGCCTAATTGGACAAAGATTAAGCTTTTTGTTTTCTTTTTCTCTAATTTGATGTCTCAAGGATGTGAGAAACGTATTCCAACACATTTATAATGCAGAAATCCTGTGGGAAATTTTCTACGTTCCTGAAGGCCTTTCAGAAGGTCTTCTGTTAATGCAGGTAGAGATTTTCACCTTTTTATGAAGTCATCGGATATGTAAGTAAGTACGGCATTATCTGGCGTCGATAACTTAGACCTGGAGTGGAGTCTTGCATTTGATGTCTGCTTGAATGTTTGGAATATGTTTGCCATATCAAAACACCAAATTATAAAAAGCTATTTTATTTATTAAGCATTAGAGATGCGTTTTAATGTAATTTGAAGCTTTAATCAGTCCAATAACGTGCAGCAGTCTGTTAAAAAGCTCTCAACTGCATCATGAGGAAGGCTGAGGTCCAGATGACCCTGAAGAAGGGTGCTGATGAAGAAGCAAGAGGAATGGCGCCTCCCAGCCCCAGGATACCATCGAAACGGGCAAAAGTTAGTTCTGATCAGGTCGTACCAGATCCCGCTGCTTCCGTCTACCCAACCCCAACTCCTCCAGTGTTCATCCGGAAGATGAGGAATGCTGCGGTAGGTACCGGCTGTGATATCCGTCTGAAAGTGGCAGTGGCTGGAGACCCACAGCCTACCCTCTACTGGTACCACAATGATGACCTGCTCAACATGGACAACCAGGAATATGGAGGCCTGTGGATCAGAGACTGCAAACCCAGCGATGCCGGCCTCTATACCTGCATCGCCACCAACCATCTTGGAGAAGCCAGAAGCAGTGCTGTCCTAGCCGTTTTGGATTTGGGTGAAGGTAACTACGATTGTTGCTAATAATATTAACATTAAATGTTTCATTTTGAAAGGTCAGTGGCTCATCCAGTCTAGAAATGGAACATAAGAACTCCAACATAAGGACTTTGTGCCCTATTATCAAGCATGTGTAGCTCATTATCAAGTTTAGGCTTCAGAGAAATAAGGTGGAAGGCAAACGTTCTCACTCGCCAAAATGTGTTGCGTGATAATTTGCTAAATGAGTAACACCCCTCAGATCTTTCTCACAAAATGGTGGATCATCCAATTATGAAAAACAGTGAAGTATTCACCCCTCCTTCTTCAGTCGCTTTGTGTGTTGGTTGGGCTTCCATGGTGGCAATAACCTCAAGGATCTGTTTGTTGGCCGAGAGAGGAATGATGGGGGCAGCTGATGGCCTGAGACGAACTGCTCACCCGTCTTAATGTAGAGCCGCCAAATTTCCACCCCCAAATGTTAGGGTGCTTTTTCTTCTCCTCTGAAGCTTTGAAGTAAGCACTTCGCCTTCTTACTCAAATGGAAAAGACGAGGTTTCGTGTGTCCTTTTGCAGTTATCTTTGGGGCCGTATTTACAGTAGCAGAGGTTGTTGGCTTTCACAGTCTAAAATGTCTTTACAAGGAATGTGTGGGAGCATGTAAAACATATAATGCTGGGGGATATTGCTGAGTTAAGTTAAAGCTAAGTTAAATAACTTGTATAGCTAAGTTAACACTATGCTTTTCGATGTACAGTATATACACAGACAAAATTAAAATATTGGTCTTAAAAGAGTTGTTCACTTTAAAAAAAACAAACTTTTGCTGATAATTTACTCACCCCCATGACATCCAAGATGTCTATATCTTTCTTTCTTCAGTCGAAAAGAAATGAAGGTTTTTGATGAAAACATTCCAGGATTTTTCTCCATATAACGGACTCCATTGGGAACCAATGCAGAATTATCAAGCGAAACGATCGCTCATTTAAAAAAAAATAACAACGTTTAAGTTTTATAAGCTCAAATGGTCACCTTGCTCTGTTCTGTGATGCGCGTTCGTGACCGTTCGAACTTGTTCATCTAAGTGAACGAATCTTTTTTCGTGTCATTTGGTTGATTCAACAAACGAAACGAACGAATTGACTAAGAAAAAGATTGAACGAATCTTTTTTCGTGTCATTTGGTTGATTCAACAAACGAAATGAATTGACTCGGCAAAAGATTAGTTCATTTTGATGAACGAGTTCAAACAGGAGAGTCACGAACACGTCTTGAATCGTTTATAGCCCTTTGAACTGTTTGTAGTTTGCACTCAAACTGTCTTTCGGACCTTGAACCGTTTGGTTCCCATTGAAGTCCATTATATGTAGAAAAATCCTGGAATGTTTTCATCAGAAACCTTAATTTCTTTTCGACTGAAGAAAGAAATACGTGGACATCTTGGATGACATGGGGGTGAGTAAATTATCAGCAAAAGTTTTTTTTTTTTTTTTTTAAAGTGAACTACTCCTTTAACACCCTCATCTCAAGGAGGGATTGTGAGAAAAAAAAACCTGTTGACAAAAACTTGTCTCCCCATAAATATTTATTGAAATTTCAGAATCATCTAAAAAAAAACAAACAAAAAAAACAGATCAGTGGTGATCTGTTCATTCACGCTCTAAACTGATCTGTTAATTTTTATTTTTTTTTGTCCTCAAAAATACTCGTTTTCTAACCCATACATGCTTAAACAATTACCTGATGAGTGAATGAATGAACCTTTCTCTGATCACTGCGATTGACTCTATAATTCTGCATAGTAAAATAAATAAGAGGAATTCGGGATGGAATTTGAGACTGGGTGTGACGTCATGTCCGTTCGCGCTCGCCTGGCTATGGCTATATTTTGTGTATTCGCCGCCATTCTCCGTATCAGCGAAGACAACTTGAGCGACAAAACTTTAGTCAACTTTCGACAAAAGTAGAAAATAGATTCAAAGAGACTGGCTTGTAGTTCATTCTAAACCCCAATGCAAACTCCACATAAGACAAAGAAAATCGGCGTCGGAATAAGACGAGAGTCAACATCGGGAAGGCTTTCAACAAATGTGCTCTAGGACTCAAATGGGATCCTATACAAAGTTAAAACTTTAGTAAAAACAAAGTAATATTGTTCATGAACATGTTTCTATAAGAATACAATCATAAGTGGATACTAGGGGTTTCATCAACTAGTCGACTGTCACAACCACTAGTTGGCGCTGTTGGCCTTAGTCGACTAGTCGGAAACAAAATGATTACATATATATATAGATATATTTTTTTGTTAACTATCCCTTTAAATACAAGCGGCAGTACTATATACTATAAGCACTATAAGGCGCACCTTCAATGGCCTATTTTAGAACATTTTTCAAACGTTTGACTGGGTTTGCGTTATGCATCCACTAGATGTGCTAAAGGGAAAGCAGCGAGTGCGCGGCGTCGGAGGTGAGGCGTTTATTTAGTAAGCGTGAGCGCTCTGGGGCGGGCACGTAACTTGCATTCGCAGCCTGCTGACAGCAGTGTCTGTTCGTGTGTGTGTTAGAGAGAGCGCTCGTGAGCGGGAGATATTTTATACAAGGTTGAACTGGCCGTGTGACAAAGCGGGCATAAGATGGACACGAGCGCGAGCAATTGATGATCCATATATAATGCGCTCCGGATTATAAAGCTTGAGAAAAGGCCGGATTGAGAAAATTAAAGGCTTTTAAGTGCGCTTTGTAGTGCGGAAAATACGAGTACTGCTCTCGCTTTTAGACCAGCACGCGACGTGTTTAATATAGACGCATATTAGCCTACACCAGATTTTCTCTCAAATGTTTGCTTTCACTTTAGACATAGCCAATTCTGTTTATGTAAACATTGAGTGTATTTAACAGTATTAGCATAATAAGACTTGAAAGATAACTTAGTCCAGTATTCAGGCGCTGTTTGACAGGCTTCTAATGCCTGAGCGTCGGGGATATGCCGCGCGCTCAGGAAAGCGCACGTTAGAACAACGCGTGAATTAAATGTTTAACCGGCAAGACTTTGAATTGCAGTGTCCCGTACCTATTCCTTAACGTGTGATGTGTAGGCTACGTCGCGTTGTACAGTTGAGAGGCGCCAGAACTGATAGAATGCACTGTAACACGATACTACTACCATATTTCTTCAAAAGCAGATCGTGGAGACATTTACTATTCGTGTTGTCGCACACCCCTAGAATAAACCATTTAACGACTAGTCGACTAGTCGTCGACTGTTATGCAAAACTAGTCGACTAGCAAAAATCAGTAGTTGTGAAACCCCTAGTGGATACAGTAAGCACATAAAACAGTTCAACATGGAGATAGATGAACAATAACCGAAGATTTCTACTACCCCCGTTTTCCCCTTATACACACAACTTAAGTGTGTGATTTATTCAAATGCATTTCCTTTCATATATTTAAAATGACTTGTAGATTTATAACTTTATTACCTCTGAAGACATTATGACTGTAACAAAAGATTTTTGCGGCTGATGCTCCTTCAGTTATGAACAGCTTGTGCAAGTGTGCATGTGGTCCATGTGCAGATTCGCTTGTCGCCAGAAGGGCATAGACTTGCGCAATGCACCTTTAAAATGCAAAATTGATGTAAATGCATTTCATTCCATGTTAATGATTGGCACCTTGAACATTATATGATCTTCTTTTGGGCATCGGAGATTTTTTTTCAAGGGTGCGTTTTGTCTAGCTGCATGGACCCAGTTTGGTTTGTCTAGTGCCGGGCTTTTCATTCAAGGGTCTCTGGACCCCTGGAGGTCCCTGGATGTACCCCAAGTGGGTCTAAAGGGAAATAAAACTTTGAATTTTTGCTATGTTCAAAGTAACAAATAATCTGTTTGCTATGCGTGTTAGGCAATGTTCAGAATATGGTGTTACCATAAAGTCTAGCTTTTTTTTGGCATGGCTGAATTTTTAAATATAAGGCAGTGGTTGTTCTTAATAGTCGCAAAAAGATAAACATACAATCGTGCATAGCAAATTAACACATTTCTTTTAATAATTTTAATTTATGCATTTATAATAAAATCTCAATTGTTTCCTAATATGGCTGTCATTCTAATTTATATGATGACTAAGCAGTTCTTAGTAATACAGTACAGTGCCTGGCCAAAAAAGGTCACTGTTTGGATTTAGATAAGCAAATTCTTAAGAGATTAGATCGTTAATGTATCATTATGATGGAGTGTGTAGCTTCTCATTTCATTAAACAACCATGTAACCATGCTGCATCATATTCCAGGGTGACAATCTGACATTGGCACCTCTGAGTTCAGACTTTAAATTTATTGAAAGCGCTGGACTCTTGCATTGTCAATACAAGATCTTGACCAAAAATGTGATGTTTTTCCTTCAACATGTGCATACATTTTTTGTCAAGATCTTGTATTGACAATGCTAGAGTCCAGCACTCTGTAAAGTCTCCTCCAGCACATCCCAAAGACATTCAATTTAAGGTCTGAAAATGATTCATTCTCCTTCCCAAACATTCCCATTACAATTTGAGCCTGATCAATCTTGACATTGTCATTCTGGAATATGGGCATGATGTGCCACAATCTATTAATTAGGGTTCGAAAACTGTTTCCAAACATAAAACATATAGAAACATATTAATCCCTGCAATAATGATCCAATAATAAACTCTAGACAATCATTTGCCTATTTAAATCCAAACAGCGACTTTTTTAGGGGGCCTGGACAGTGTATTTTTTATTTTTAGAGCATTTTTGTTTACATTTTGTATGCTAAAACTTCCTGAAGCAAAACCAGTTGAGACCCACTGATATAGAGTATGTCAGTGACGTCTGTAGTCATGACACATGTGTCAATCCTCTAGACAATTTGTGGAGTTGTTACACCTGTCTTGTCACTCAGCTAAATGCCATATGTCTTTCTCTTTTGCTTTTCCTTTACAATGTATTTTTTCCCCATCAACTACTCACTGTTATCCTCCCAGTCCCATTTTAGATTTTTCTGAAGTCTGTATTGTTTTACTTTTATTCTTTGTGATTTTTGACCATTCCCATTCTATGTATCTCTCCCTTTTCTCTCTCGTTTTTATTTCTGCCTTTCTTACACCCTATTCCACTTCCCTGTCTTTCAATGTCTCTACTGTCGTCTTGGGCAGAAGGACCATCTCTACCCCTCTGGCTATTTCTGACAGTGGAATGTGCCAGGCTTCAGATTTTTGTGATGTTAATAGGCCACCATTCTCCGGTTACACAGGAAGACATCACAGCTATATATAGGCCTTCAGCCAGGAGTTTTGCCTAGACCTTATTCATTTAGACTCAGAATAAACGGAAGAAAAATGATTTTATGGTTAGTATCAGAATGGTAAATATAGCTGCGGCTTTGAAATAGTCTGTTGTTTGAGAATCATCACTGATTCAGATTTTGAGACAAGAGACCAGGTTGACATTGGCTGGACACCATCATGTTTACAGTAGCTATATAGCAAACGAGTGCTTTAGGTGGGCTGCACTTATAGGACTAAGATTTATGTTGCTGGTTTGCATTTAAACCACTTGGATTGTGGTTTTTAATGTAATTCGCCAGTTCCTCAAAGATCCTTTTTGTGAACAATTCTTGACCGTTGCCTGCATTATTGAGAGCGCCGGTGCACAATTATATTTAATGTAAGGTCCCATGACATGGTGTTATTTTATTATTTTATAATGTTTCCTGGGTTGCTTTTATATGTTAGTATGTTTGTTTTATAATTTAGAAATAAAAGGCATTCTTCCTAGCCTGATTTTAGCCTCTGATTTGAACGCTCTGTTTGATTCTGCTGTGGGATTCAGTGTAACCGCCCACTGCTGTGATTGGCTGACATGCTTGCATATGAAATAGCTACTTATTACATGTGAAAGTCGCTTGAATACTTTTAATACAGCTGTTATAAGTTTTTACTATTACAGCTATCGAGATTAACGAATTGTGAGAAGTTTTTAAAGTATTTAGATCTATTCCCATCACATAAAATGTTGCCGTGATGAGCATTGAACAAGAAGATGACAGTCTGTTGATCGAGTGCACTCTGTCTAATGATTTCACCAATGCATCCAAAGTGCTTTGTTGTGCAGTGTAACGTGCGTCATTGATTTCATAATGAGTTGTCTAGATAAACTCGCACTGTGAAAAGATTGTTCTTTGATCGTTTTCTGTATATAATTTGTTCACAATTTAAAAAGATTATTTTCATCCTACTAAAAGAAACGATGTGAAGTTGATATTTTAGTCACTGGCTTGACTCACTGATGCATAAACAGTATTGGATGATTTTGAGAGAAAGATTACCTGTCTGAACTTGAACAATTAGGCTACACATCAGAAATTGTTGCTTGATAGCTCGATCGATTTATTTTCAGACATTCATCGAGGCCAGCTCTGTATTGGCCCAAGTTGAAATGTTTAGACTAGGGCTGTCAAACGATTAATCGCGATTAATCGCATCCAAAATAAAAGTTTGTGTTTACATAATATATGTGGGTGCACTGTGTATAATTATTTTATATATATATATATATATATATATATAAATACACAGCCTCGCTTGTATTTAAGAAATATTTTCATGTATATATTGTATATCGATTTATGTATAATTTATATTATATATAAATATTTATATTATGTGTATACACTCACCGGCCACTTTATTAGGTACCCCATGCTAGTAACGGGTTGGACCCCCTTTTGCCTTCAGAACTGCCTCAATTCTTCGTGGCATAGATTCAACAAGGTGCTGGAAGCATTCCTCAGGGAGTTTGGTCCATATTGACATGATGGCATCACACAGTTGCCGCAGATTTGTCGGCTGCACATCCATGATGCGAATCTCCCGTTCCACCACATCCCAAAGATGCTCTATTGGATTGAGATCTGGTGACTGTGGAGGCCATTTGAGTACAGCGAACTCATTGTCATGTTCAAGAAACCAGTCTGAGATGATTCCAGCTTTATGACATGGCGCATTATCCTGCTGAAAGTAGCCATCAGAAGTTGGGTACATTGTGGTCATAAAGGGATGGACATGGTCAGCAACAATACTCAGGTAGGCTGTGGCGTTGCAACGATGCTCAATTGGTACCAAGGGGCCCAAAGAGTGCCAAGAAAATATTCCCCACACCATGACACCACCACCACCAGCCTGAACCGTTGATACAAGGCAGGATGGATCCATGCTTTCATGTTGTAGACGCCAAATTCTGACCCTACCATCCGAATGTCGCAGCAGAAATCGAGACTCATCAGACCAGGCAACGTTTTTCCAATCTTCTATTGTCCAATTTCGATGAGCTTGTGCAAATTGTAGCCTCAGTTTCCTGTTCTTAGCTGAAAGGAGTGGCACCCGGTGTGGTCTTCTGCTGCTGTAGCCCATCTGCCTCAAAGTTCGACGTACTGTGCGTTCAGAGATGCTCTTCTGCCCACCTTGGTTGTAACGGGTGGTTATTTGAGTCACTGTTGCCCTTCTATCAGCTCGAACCAGTCTGGCCATTCTCCTCTGACCTCTGGCATCAACAAGGCATTTCCGCCCACAGAACTGCCGCTCACTGGATGTTTTTTCTTTTTCGGACCATTCTCTGTAAACCCTAGAGATGGTTGTGCGTGAAAATCCCAGTAGATTAGCAGTTTCTGAAATACTCAGACCAGCCCTTCTGGCACCAACAATCATGCCACGTTCAAAGTCACTCAAATCACCTTTCTTCCCCATACTGATGCTCGGTTTGAACTGCAGGAAATTGTCTTGACCATGTCTACATGCCTAAATGCACTGAGTTGCCGCCATGTGATTGGCTGCTTAGAATTTAAGTGATAACGAGCAGTTGGACAGGTGTACCTAATAAAGTGGCCGGTGAGTGTATATATATATATATATATATATATATATATATATATATATACAAAATAATTATACACAGTGCACCCAAATATATTATTTAAACACAAACTTTTATTTTGGATGTGATTAATCCAAATTAAGCCAGCTCCTTTGTTTCCTGTCTGCCATTATTGGCCAAATTGATTAATTCAGGTGTGTCTGATTATTGTTGCCATGACTACTGAGGTCAGGCACACCTGAACTAATCAATTTGGCCAAAAATGGCAGATAGGAAACAAGGAGCTGGCTTAAGTTCAGGAAGTAGTGCAGCTGTGCATAAAGTCCATTGCAGGTGAAGATTTAATGACAAGTTTTAATCACTGATTTGTTTAGCCGTGTTCAATTAAGTGGTGCAACGTTGATTTAATTCAAATAAATCCTAGATAAATAAACCTTTTTAAGGATTTATTCCTTATTTGTGCAGCCCACCCTTAGACTTTAAATCTGTAAACACGCAACTGCAATGCATATTTCTGGTCTGCTTCAGCCGACACTCAAACCAAGAGTGCTTATTCTCAGCGAATTGTTCTTTCGTAAAGTGCCTGCTGTCTCTTCAGGGAACATTTCACCTGTAATTGCTCTGTGCATTACACAGCGATGTTTCTAATATGCGTGTTTGAAATTGCTGGGTGGAAGAACTAGTAATGATGAAAAATGAAGCACAGCGACTTCTGAATATAGGATGAGTATAGGATCAAAATCTGCTGCTTTATCATTTTAGCAAGTCTTTACTCTTAGTTTTTATTTGAAAAATACCTTTCTTTCATGGTCATTAGCATAAAATGGTAATAAATGTACTTATATGGATTGCTGTTATTGTTGTTAAAATAGTGGATTTCTCAATGCAAATGAAAGAAAAATCGGTAACACTTTACAATACGGGCGCACTAATATGTATAAATTCATACTTAACTAATGCACAGATAATCATGAGTTAATGTAGAACTAATGAAGAACTAAACCATTAATTATTGATTACTGCATCAGCAAATATTAAAGAGTCTATATAATTAATAGATTAAGTAATACATGAATTGCTATTAATTCAATGTGTCGTTGTGTATTAATTCCTTAACATATTTTATGAACTAATTGTATGAATTAATGTGTTAATTACCACAATTAGTCAAAGCTATGCACTTCAACTTCCAGTTGTCGGCTTTAATTAATCATTAGCTAATGATTTGCAAAGGTATCATTATGTTATGACTTTACTTGTTGGGGCACATCATTATTAACTAGTCATTTAGTAATTGTTGTAATTTGCACTAACAATGAAGTAATAAATCATGTATTAATGCATGTTAGTGTACCTTTCATATTATTTGGAAGTTAAAATACAAGGCTTTGGCTCATTCTGGTAACTAACATATTAATTAACACTATTAGTTAAAAAAAATTGTTATTATGGAATTAATCCACAATTACATATTTAATTAATAACAATTCATGTATGAACTAATACATTACCCTTACAGACTCTTAAATCATTAGTTACACATGCACCTATATTGTAAAGTGTTACCCAAAAATCTCAGTGTTTGGGTTTGTATTTAGGGGGAACGGTTGAGCAGTAAGATGAGGGCTTTGGCTTCAACCCACACACTTAGCAATAATTGTTCTGAAAGGGGATAGCACTCTGTTGGCTTGGCTATGCACAACTTTCCATTGACCTCAGAGGTCAGACTGTCCACACAAACAATCTGTGGAGTGTGTAACGAAAGGTTTCAAACTTAATTTATTGTGAACAAATGGATACATTAATTATAATACATGATCAATCGCTGGGATTTGAGAGGATTTCTTGTATCTTTGTTTTGCTAATTGACCCTTGCAGAGTGAAATAGTTATTAATCTGTCTGTCATGAACTTATGACTCATGGAAAATGTCTAGCGTTTGAATTTTGTTTTGTTCTTTTGTGGTAGGTGAAATGCAGTTTAACCATTTGTAATGAGAATTAGAAGAAATAGTGATTGATTTTATATAAAAAGGCATTATGCACACTCAAAAACGTACGTCCTCACAAACACTGAGTTACATTTTGTCACATTCTCTAACAAAGCACACAGCTGTGTCTCCTTCAGTCATTCATTTTCTGCCTATCACCAGCTTTTCTTTGTCCAGCCGAGAGGTTGTGTTATTCCATTACTCGTAGGTGGAAATGAATCAATACCGAATGCAAAAGACTAATTCAGTGCAGTTAATATGCATTTATTCTGTTTTTATGTGTAGTAGTGATTCTGATGAGATGAAACATCCTTCAGGCTGCACTGAAACGTTATTACTTTTCCAATCTGCTATTGGTGACATTCTGCATTGCTAGAAAGCCCATTTCCTCTGCTCTTTTGTGACAGTTTTCCTTTCTTTTAAATGGCTTTTACACAACACTTAACGATGATCCACTGATTCTAATTTTCTTAAAAGCATCTTGTTTACTTAGTGCTTAGCTTCTCACTGGCCTTTAGCAAGTGGGTGGCTTTAACAAACCACTGGTGTTGCACTTTTATGTGCCACCGTTGAAGATTTTTGTTACTGTAAACTCCAATTAAAGTTGTATACAGACTCTTAAAGGAATAGTTCATCCAAAAAATTTAAATCGGTCATTAAAATTTAATCTAATTTTCTAACAAAAAATTTAATTTTGTGCTCCGTTGACAGCATACAGAGGTGGACCAACATAAAGATGATTAAAGATTTACAGATGTTTGCTTTTGAGTGAGCTATCTGTATTATAATATATTTGAATTAAGTTCAGAGTTTAATCATTTTTTTAAATTGTATTTTGGTTGAACTATTACTTTAATACTAATACATGACGATATTGCATTCTTATATTAAATTACCGTGTTTGCTAAATCATGGAGTATCCTTAGCTTTATGTAACAAGCTTTATGAGATAAGCCACAATCTACAGTAGTGAAGTGCATACAATTGCTTTGTTGTGGCATTTATGTATTGGCAGAGTTTCATTGACCTCTTGCACTGAAACATCAAAATAATGCCACTGTAAATCTGATCTTTTGTCCTTGATCTAATTAAAGCCATGGTCTGTGTAATCTTATTCCATCCTGGCTTGTAGCAGAGAGTTGGCATGACCTCAGGACCTCAGGACTAATGATGTGATAAAACACAACATGCTCATGCTGTTATGTGTATTGATTTGGTTACTAAATTTGAAAACTTTCAGCATGACACAAATGCCTTGCCTAATCTTTTGGTACTGCTTTGAGGCAGTAGTTTCTCTAGGGTGTTAGGGTGTGTAAGATGGCTCCAGAATGAAAGCATCTGACTCACCAGTGTTTTAAGAGCAAGCAAGGGATTTAGGTGCCAACAGAGAAGTTGGGTTGAGAAATAAACACCCCACCTTTACTTGAGACCTTCTGATCTCTTCATTTTTAAGACCTGTGGTATATTTCAGTGTAGATTTTTTCACTGGCATGCTATCTAAGGTTTTATGATGTTAGAAAGATTGAGTATTTGTAATGGTGACCACATGTTTGGTTTGGATTGGACTGAGTCATCTTTCTTTTTTTCTCTCGCCCTTTCTGGAACAATTCAAAATTAATAATATAGTTTCATACTGTGCTATTGTTCTTTGGGTTGAGAATCTTTTAAATCAAAACTGATGGATGTTTATGCAATGTGCTGAACATGAATTGGGGTATTGGGATTCAATGAGTCTGGAAATGTTCTTATTCATGATGTTAAATTTATATATATATATACAGAAAGGAATGTTCAAATTCAGAGGAACAGTTCAGAAGGAACGTTAATAATAAAGATTGAGAAGATTGGATCAGTTGTGCTCCATTTTTGGAATACTTAAATACATGTTTGTTTGTTTTTTGTTCGTTTTTTTTTGAATACTTGATGCGGCCCGGCCTGACCCAGACTCTATCTCCAGCGGCCCCCAGTTAATTTGAGTTTGAGACCCCTGATATATATATATATATATATACTGTATATATATATATATATATATATATATATATGAAGAGTTCAGATGCAAAAGCCTCTAGATGCCATTTGAAATTTTCATCTTTAATGATGATTTTTATCAAACTTGTATATTTAAGTTCAGTAATTTCACTTAAATAACAATTAATAGGTAATTATCATTGCCATTTAAGTGAAATTACTGAACTTAAATATACAAGTTTGATAAAAATCATCATTAAAGAAGAAAATTTCAAATGGCATTTAGAGGCTTTTGCATCTGAACTCTTCATATATATATTAAGTTTGCAGGAAATGGATCAATAGAAATAGAGGTCTCACATCTGTCTCTGTAAATGGCAAAAAGGAAAAATATCAGGAGATATTGTTAAGCCAGTGAGAAGCTTTGAGGCATTCTCAGCATCTTTACATTTTATTCAGCACATTCATGCATGCACTACCAAGTCTTTGAGATGAAATGATATGCCAGACGAAGTAATTTTATAATATTTAGAAATTAAAATTTATAATATTTAGAAATTTAGAATTAATTGGTTAGGTGTGCGTCATGCATGAGAGGCAATGATTTAAGCCTAAGTCGTTGTTTCTTAGCTTATACATTTGGACCCACTAGATGCGGCGCTAATGCGTTCATTCAAAGCGTTGCAGAAATAGAGAAGGCCAATGTGGAGAAAATCTTGGTTACGTCAAAACCTTGACCAAGTCACATTTTCTGCACTGCTTTTCCATTGTTTTCTATGAACTTTTATGTACTCGCAAGCACAGCATGGACATATTTGAACATTGCACTCGGAAACGAGAGCCGCACATGTTTATAAAGCCATGTAAAGTTAAAAGTAGTTCAACTTTAAAAAAACAAAACAAATCTTGAGTCAAGGCTTTGTGAGGGTATTTAACTATGCTGTACATACTTGATGCTTTTAAATGTTTAAACGTTATGAACTTTTTTTACAGTCATGTTATTTAATTGCTTTTGAATAAACAGTTTCATGCAGTGCATTAATATTTTGTTAACTGTGGCCTGAGGAGACAAGCCAAAAGATTTTCCCCCCAAACTGAAATTATGCATTTTTAATTCTAATATAATTTGAATGTTTAAGTAAAAAAAAAAAAAAAAATCAAATTTAGTTTTTCAGCCATTTTGTCAGCCCTAAAGGAGACTGCAGCCCAACATGCATTTTTTGAAGCAAATGTCACTGCTATACAAGGCTTCACCTGTTGCTCAGAAATCTCTATATAGGAGCATGGAATTCCTGAGTAAGCCCAGGCTGTTTCTTCGGTTCAGATCAAACTGCTGCCATCAAGCCACTTATTGCAATGGGACCGTCAAGGTAATAGGAGAGGTTGTCTGAGTGCCTTACGAACACACCAATTTTTTTCCCTCCTGTGGTTGCCTTTAGTCCAGTGCTGCTGCTATTCAAAAATTCACAAAGGTCTCAAGCTGTATGTGCTGAATTGAATAAGAGTGCATGAATATTAGTGTTAAATGATGGAGACTTGAAATTGATTGCTTTTACCAAAGGTTTGCTATAGGTTACAGCTATATGGATCTCCCAGTCACGTGACCCCTAGCTGCGCGTCAGCCATTTTGACGGAATACATCTGTCAGCTACTCAAGCGCAATGGAGGGTATTAGGGTTGGGTCACCCCTATTAATAGATCAATTTCCGTGGGTAATAAATATTATTAGTATATTATTAATAATATTTATACTTATATTCATTTTTATAGTTAGCCTAAATATTGCAATACTTTGCACTACAGTATTGATATAATTGCGTGCGCAAAATATCTCGATACTGAACAAAATTCATTTTTTTCCCTCCATCACTATCATTAGTGCAGCGGCCGTCAGCTAACTTTTCACGTCATGTCATCGCACTTATCATTAGCATCACAAAAAGAAATAGCCAATACAAGAGTAAGATAAAGGAATTAGCACCACAAGTTCTTTTTACAGGCATTAATGTGTAGGAAAACTTCCTGGCATTGAGTTCGGTGACATTTACAGCTACCATTATTCACTTCTCATCACGCTACACTGGAGCTTCATTAAAAGCATACAAAAGCTTAGCAAGCTATTGGAGTCTGGATGGGTCAGCAACTTTATTATTTGGACTCTAGTGGGGAAGGATTTTTCAATCATCACCGCTAGGGCTGGGCAAAAAAATCGATTTTTCGATTAATCGTTTTTTAAAATGTGGTCGATTCAAAATCGATTCTCAACGGCCGGAATCGATTTTTTTCCATATAAAGGGCTCGCGGACGCGGTGCTGCATCTTCTCGTCTCTCTGCACTAGGCAAGCGCCAAGCGCTGCAGCTGTCGATACACACTCGCGTTTAGGAGTCGGGACACGACGGAATATTCACTTGCACAATCGGGCCAGCTTGCATCGTAACCTATGATCGTAACTAACATTTATCATTCATTTGCTCAAGCAATGTTAAACCATCCCGTGCTCGCGCACTCTCAGAGATTTCTTTCACTGCGTGCACAGCCTAAATCCGCCTCACAAACAGCTCGCCAGAAACAAAAGTTTTATCCCTGGATTATATCGCTTTAACAGTTAAAACACGCAACATTATGTCAAAACTCTGGTCTTGGTGAGTAACCTCGTAAAGACAGTCGGTAATGTCTTAAATTAGCATTAAACGCGTGTGACAGAAAGTAATGAAACAGTAATGGATCCGCGCACTAGTTCTTAAAGTGAACGCAGCCATTTGTGTCAGTCATTAATTCTGTTGTCATAACAACAGAATATAGTATTAATTGTAAGCAATCAGAATTAATAGCCTTTGTATTTAATTCAGTCAGGACTAAAAAGACTATCCAGTGTTATTTTACATTGGATTACTTTATTCAGTTTCTGTAGTATATCTGACATACCCAAAAAACTACCCCAAAATGTCTCTTAATTTTTGTCTTTATTCTATTGTATTTATTTGTGCTACTTTTTTCAATTTAATTCAAAGATTGAAATCAAGCATCCATACATAAACTCTTAACAAAAAAAAATACATTAACATTTAGGTAAGATCAATGTAAATTTTTTTAAAAATATTTATATATTTATCTATCTTAAACATAAAATAACATGATACTGTTTGATCAAGCTGTGCGACTGTTCTGTGCGACTGTGCGACTCTTTTTTGCATATTGCATCAAAATCTTTGTATGCATTTAGTGTACCTAAAATAAAAAGTGTTTTATATATAGGTTTATGGCTTTTCTTGTATTAATTAACCACTAGTAAACTTATGTCCACTGTTCTTTTTTATAAATTATAAATATAGGATTTTTATTACATCTTCATTATAGTTGAATCGAGAATCAAATCAGGAATCGAGAATCGAAAATCGAAAATCGAATCGAGAATCGAAATCGAATCGAACTGAGAGCTTGCGAATCGAAATCGAAATGTGAATCGATACCCAGCCCTAATCACCGCAAAGGTTGATCAATGTATTTTTATCACCAAATTATATGCCTACCTGTAATAATTTTTAAACTGAGTTTACAGGGAAAAACACTAAACAAAATTACCAACAAGATTAAGTGCAATGCATCTTAAATGAATTTGTTGAATCTAGTTTGATCCAAGAAAAACAAAATAATATGCGTATATACTCTGACTATCACTGTAGTATGATAAACTGTCATTGAGACTTGTCTCAACCTGTGTTTCTGATGATCTATAAGAAGTGTCAAAATAATATACAAGATCAGCTTTTGGTATACAAATATTCCTTTTGTATGATCACGTATCTGATCGCATCCAACTGGACGGCATCGCTCAGGCATAATAGGAATATTTTGTGATGAGCTGTATTAGATAGTAACTGCATCCATAGACAGTAAAAGGTAAGTTTCTATCACCGGCGGCGGTTTAGCAGTTTCTATTCCGTCAAGATGGCTGGGCAAAATGGCGTGACGTCATGTGGGACGTCCCTACACCAACAAGAGACTTTCCTCTCTGTTTCTCTGCTTAAAAATGCATTGCATCAGAGAAAATTCATATCGAGACATGGTACTTCCTCGATCCTCAATACAACTATATAGGGAAAACCGTAACACCAAAGATGGCGGTTGTATGCACATGTCCCGCCCCTCCCGCTGGAAAGCCAATTGTCTGCTTTTAACAGTCAAGCCGGGAAACATTTAAGCCTATCGTCTGGTTCCATGCGCACAGTTGAGGTTTGTGACAGAGGAAAATACATTATTGTTTGAAAAGGTGGCAGATTTGATATGCAGTGTATGTGTGCATTGTGTAAATATCAGACATCCCAAGAGCTCGCACATACTATGCTTCAAACCGTGTAGCGCGTGCACATCAGATCATCATCAACCTTATTTTGGCGCAAAGTCATCAAACTTTTTCAGTGATTTATATAATATTTCACTGCTGTTTCTATACATACAGTTTTTATGTCCCGGTGACCAGTGAAAGTGCAGTTCTGACTCTCTGCCCATTCATTTAGATAGGAGCCTGGTCTTGTTAGTCTGAAATAGCTGCCCGGAGGCGTTGCCAAGATTGGGGCCGAGTGGCATGACTTGCCTAATAGGACTGATGCAACAACAGCATAATTGTCAAGAAATAAAGTTATTTAACCCAGCTGTTGGGTACTTACGATTCCCAAACAATGCAGCAATGTGCTGTCGTCACAGGAGTGCACTTATCTGCTTCAACTTGAAATGTTATGCTGTTAGAATTCAGATTCGGAACATTCTGATTTCCAAAGAACATTTTAGAGTAAAGATTGGTGGTTTTCCATTCCACTTGTATTCCCACATATTCCACCAATGGGACTTCCTCTTTTTCCAATTAAACACTGTTGATTAGCATAGCTTTAAAATGAAATGGATTCAAACAGAATGCTTTCCAATGATGTGAGACCCCTAGATTAACCGAGGATCCATGAAGCTTGCGCTAATTGAATAAAAAGTTTCTTAGCTGCATAAATTCAGGTCCTCAGAGTAGTCCACAGATAGTGGTGATTGGTGAGTTTGTAATATTATAAAACAATTGTTTCAACTTTAAATACTGGTTGGATGACCTGAATTCAAAGCAAAATGTGTGGTGTTTTAATGTGTAATGAGGATCTATGTGTGGTTTTATTGTTTTTGACAGAGAAATAATGAATCACACCTTCATACAATCTTTGCTCTTGCAGAATGTATAGAAAAAGAAAGATCGTCAGTTAATGCTGGCTGTAGTTAAATGATGTTCAAAAGTTAGATAGAAAGATACTTTTTTAAAAAGCCCTCTGAAATCAAAATTTACGTGTTTTTTTTTTTAGCTTTTGTTATGAATATATTAGCCTTAAGGTTATGAATAAACTGGTGTGTTCCACAATAATGACAAGATTCACATTTAGGAGATATAAACATTCGAAACGTATGGCGTGTGTCCACCAAAGCGCTTTTAGCCTGCTGAAAACTCCAGACGCTAGGCTGAAGACGCCGTTCTTTCGGTGCTTGAGTGCGTTTTGGCAGTGCAGCGGTTTTTTCCGTTGAGACGTTTCGTTGCTATGAAACAGTTTACTTGTAACTGATTTCGCAGAAAATTTGATTCATACTAAAAAATAATTTTTCATCCATTGTGTTCGGTTAGCTCTGTTGGTTGATGTTGTTGTACAGAAAGAATGTTGTGACATTTGGTCAGTGTGGTTTAGTCCCGCCCCTCCTCCACTGTGATTGGACGGCTGGGTAAAAAAGTGACAGTGATGAGCGCTGCATTTTATCCAAAGTTGAACATTTTTCAACTCTCTGCGACCAGTGAATAAAAAAGCTGGGCGCTCGGCGCTTCAGCGTGAAAAAAAAAAACGCTCAGCACCTCGTTACGCTCATGGCGTTTAAAAAACGCGGCCCTCCCATTGAAAACAATTGAAACGAACGCCAGGCGCGTGGAAAAGCGCTTTAGTGGACACATGGGCTCACTTCAGCCCATTCGTCTAACTGATGCCTTGGGAAGCATTTTGACTATGCTTCAATATCCGACGCTTTAGGCACCCTTTAGCGTCAGTTAGATGATGCCCTAGGATCGCTTCTAACCCTAACCCTACCCCAGACCTAAACCTACCCACGTCATCTGACTGACGCTAAAGGGAAAGCATCCGTTAGATGACGCCCTAGGATCGCGTCATGTAACTGACGCTAAAAAGGCTGAGGTCAAAATTGTCAGTTAGTGACGCCTTTGGATGAGAATGTGTTGCGGCCTTACAGTCCCTCACTTCCGCTAAAATGGATCGCAGATTTTTATGACATCACTGCTGACATTCAGCTTCTTTTCACATCTTCTGTCCAATCAAATGCTCTCTAGAATCTTGAGCGTCCCGCCTCCTTTGCTATAAATACCACCTGGACAAAGCGACTGTGGTTGACACGGAATATGGGTTGGAGATGTGTGCTCAAGTTTTATTCTGTTTTCCAACTGTACGTTGGTTAAAATTGAAATGGCTCGAATTTATTGACACCTCTACTGTTGAATCCAATGTTTCATCAGCGCTATTGGCTTATTTAGTTTACCTCACCGCCTTAGCTTCCTGTTTCAGTGGAAATTACATCAATGTATCATACAAAGCGTTCCAAGGCACTTCAGTCGGCCTTTTAAAAAAAATGAATACTCTTATTCAGCAAGGATGTAAGGACAGTGGAGACTGGTATAATGTTACAAAAGGTTTCTATTTTTAAGCATGGTTCTTTTTTAATTACTTTTCTGAAGGATCATGTGACACTAAAGATAATTAGATAAAATTCAGCTTTGCCATGTGTGTATGAAAGCAGTTATTTAGTTTTAGTAGTATATTGTAACGGAAACATGCAATGATGAGATGACATGATGTATTACGAATGTGAGGTGATTGCAGCATAATGCAAAAGTGGATTATTAATTATTTATTGAATGTCTTTAATAATTTTACTATGCTGTTACAGTTTTATTAAAACAGCCGATTGTGATTTTTATTCCACTTTGCAAATTAAGTCAAATGAAGTATCTTATAACTAAAGTATGCATTTATGAGCCTTTTAATGGCAGATCTGGGGAGTCTCATCTGAAACGCTACAGTCTTATTTACTGTATCTTTCCCTGCTGTGACTATGAACTACATGTTGATTTAGTGGATAGTGAGACACAAGGTCCACCCACTTCGTCTTTTATTCATGACAACTTTAGCCTGCAGCACAGATTGATGAAGCTTGAGGATGTTTAAGTCACATGGAGAAGTGCCGAGATATGAACATATCTGATATGATGGTTAGATTTATCATCACTGCGTTTGCGTCAATCCTACAGACTGGCTAGTCATTATCTCAGTTTGAGTGTGCATGTGGTCTGATGGCCACAGAAAGACAGGGACTTCCCCTAAGTGAGCTGCAGTTGTTGCTGTCCTTCAGAGTGGGGATAAACACTCATGCTGTGTGTGTGTGTGTGTACTGTGTAGATATGAGTGAGACTGACACGGAGCGAGTCACATGCACGTGCTGACTTCCATTGAATTCATGTGCTTGAGGTAATTCCTAATTTAAGTCTGTTGAGATTAAAGCCTGCAAACAACCACCCAACCACTAGCCATAATAACCCTGCCAGTCTAAGACAGATCCCACAATACTGCTCTGCTCCAGAGGTGACTCAATAAGGAAGCACACACTTTTGTTCTTGGCAGGGAAGACAGGGGATGATTCTTTAATATTTTCTTTCATTTATGTTTATTTATTTTATATTTTCCTTCATAACTCAGACTGAAGACACAGACTGTGAGGCTTACTGTTATATGTGCCAGGAGTAAAATTACAGGTAATATTTATATTGAGGAAGGATATCAAATTATTCATTTGAATATGACAAATTAAATTTGTATTAACTGTTTCTTATAAATAACAACAGAAAACTGTTGCTTTATTACTTGATTGTGCTTAATACAGGACATTTAGCTTTTATTTGGTCATTTGTTTAACTGTCAGATATCATGTTAAAGCACGACTAAGTGGTTATTATGTGGTAAATTCATTTAGCTAAAGCAATATTTATCAGCTGATGACTCAAGAACACTTTAATTTTAATTAAATTAAGTTGTAGTGCTTTTCACAATATGTATTGTAGAGAGTAGAGAAGAGTAGTCTCATGAATAATGATAATTACATTTTCCTTTTCTTTAAATACAGGTTTCATTTTATAGCTAGTGTTTACAAGTGCACTTCAACCTTTTCTTTTTGTTCCTCACATTCTTAAAGCAAGATACTGTATATTCACTTGAAGCTATTGTCTTGTTTTCATTTTCTTACCCCACTGACATGTTGCATTTCCTTGTTTAAGCATAAATCTGGCGTAGTTTATTGAGGTTTATGTTTAAAATGGAAAAAAGTCATGAAATATAATAATAAAAAATGTTGTTAAAGTAATTTGTTGCTTCAGGGTTTTTACTTTTACCTATTTTTTTATTTTACCTAATATTTATTTCTTTTTTGCAAAATACAAACTGACAAAGTGCGAAGTTCTTAAGCATATGCTTTATCTGTGTCATCATATAGATTTTTGTGACTGAAGAAAATTTCCATGTTACAATTGCCTCTCTTATGATATTTTACCATAGTTTTCATAATCGTTATGAACCTACAATATCTGTTGGTTGCTTGGTAACTTCCAACCTGGGATCTCTATGTTTCTTATGCGATTTTATAGGATTTGTCACCTGATAAACTCCGTTGAGAATTGCTATTCTCCTTTTCTGTTTGTTAAAGCACTCTGTAAAGCTAAAATGACTCCTAAGAGAGCAAAAGGCCATTATCGGCAGCCACAGACACTTCCTATAATGCTCTTAAGAGCCTGAATCTGAGCTCAGTGTATTGAGTGCATCTGCAGTGTGGACTGCGTTGTTGCTCAATGGCTTTTTGTTGCTGGCTTAGCGCGTCATATACTCTGTAGGCTGTTTTGTATTTATTTACCTCATTCCAAATCGGCTAGCATTGGTAAAAGCTTTACTCTGAATTGAAAATGTTACAAAACTTGGACTTAGGGATTTTTTGGAAAAAGGAACATTATGTTTCTCGGCTTGTAGTACAACAAAACCCCATCATTCCACGCCATTTGAATTGAACAGCAGATGCAGTGCATAAAAATACACTTTCTAGTTTTGGCAACTGCCCCTCAAGTGTTGGACAGGTGATTTAGTTGGTATGATTTTTTTTTTTTTTTTTTAGCTCGTTTTTCTTAATGCTGATTTGATCTGAGAATGATATGTCAGTCAGTCAGCTAGTTTGCTCTTGTGATGGAAATATACAGTAAGCAGTTCACCAACTTGCACAGCCTTTGGGGATTGATCTCAATTTACATTTAATCATTTAGAAAAAGCTTATAGGTCCTAAGCGAATTTCAAATGAGGAAATAAATTCAAATAACAAGATTAGCAGTGTTATACTTCAAATTTCAGGAGTTGATTTTCTGAACTGATTTTCCTTTAGGATCTTATACACTGTAAAAAAAATATTTTCACGATTTGTAATCACAACATTTTTACTTTTGTCAAATCAACTTAATTTATGTAGTTCAGATAACATAATATTTTGAGTTTCTGATGATTAAATCAATCTCCTTCATTGGATTAACTCAATTTTTCCATTTCAGGCCACCCTTAAAAATATTCTTGTTTGCCGTAACCCGACCGACCCTGTCAATTTAGGGCCGACCCAATTTTTTATTTTTTTTCCCTTTTAGTCCGACCGACTTGCCGGTTGTAACTTGCGTTCAGACCGACCGTTTTTTTTTTTTTTTACTTCCATAAAATTATATTTTAGTTAGTATTGTGAAAGTTGCTTATGTCTACAAACGTAGGCTACGTTCTTTCTTTTAAATAAAAACCCGTGGCCTCATAGTCATCTGATTATGTTTACACGATTGGTTTACCCGTGTCACACTATCTATAAGGCTTATACGTTCGCTTCGTTTCATTCAGTGTTCCCGCTTGGTAAACCCGGTATTAAATGGGCTGAATATCAACCATTTCTATATATAATAATAATATTAAACAATTTGTCTGATGCAATTTTGCTATTCCCAGTCCAGAAGAGAGAGAGCGATCTCTCACCCGGAGCCACAGCGCGAACAACATGACAGCCTGCTTAATGAGTGACAATGAGGACAGAACGTGGTTACCTACACTTTAGATCTGGGATATTATTCTAATTGTATTTTAGATTTCCGCTTTCAAAGATTATAAAAAGATATTTGAGATGAAACCATTACAGACGCATTCTGTCTATAGCGCAACTTCCTTCCCTTCACAGCGTTGCGCTGTCATTTCTTCCTAAAACCCAAACGTACCGTCAGAATCAGCACGATCGGTAATTGTTGTAAAATGCAGTCTGTACTGTTGCTAAACTGCGTACGGGTTCAATCATTAAAAGAGCTATTAAAAGCACAAAAGTCTGCGCAAGAGACGCTGTTCACAAGGTGATGCGTGCTCCGAAATGCACTGCAACGGGACAAGAAAAGTAGGCTATAGCCTCATTTTGGGCTTCATGTGCGCAGCTAAACTATCAAATATACATACAATCTAAAATGACCTGTTCTGAGATTCATTTAAACACAGTTTATGTCTTAAATGGATGTGAATAGTTGGGAGGATATGGTGGTGCAACAACTCGGTGTTAAAGGGGCAGTAGTCTAATAAACATGTGACGATTGAGCCAGTAATGGGAATCAAACACAACAAAAGGCAGAGAAAAATCACTCGCAGCTCTTGAATTATTAACTTAAACTTTAATAAGCATTAATCTAACTATGATAAACCATGCAGTGTCATTTTACATTTGATTTACTAAATTAAATTTCTTTTCAGACAGCGCAACACACTTTTAAATTAACTAATTTTAGACCTTTCTGAAATTAAAGCACTGTGTATATAGGCTAATTTGTATCTTTGTTTAATTGTATTCTTTGTTTCACCATGTGTTTGTACTTGTTTTTGCTTATATCTCATGTATTTGGGGGAAAAAAAGCCTGCACACTGCTGCATAACAAATACAGTAGATATTTATTCATTTTGTGACTGGCCTAAAAACGTAACCGGTTGTAGGTTGCAATAACACCTAGTGGTGGATGCACAGTTTGAAGACCCAGTCAGTGACGTCACAGTATGCAATAAAAAAAAAAAAAAAAAATTCATGATCACCATGACCAAAATTTTACTTTTTTTTACACTGAATCCTGAAAAAAAAAAAATATAGACCTACCTACCGACCCTTTTTTTAAAAAAAATTGCTGTTACTGCAAACCAAAATATTTTTAAGGATGGCCTCAATGAACTTAATTTTTTAAGGCAACCAGGTTACTTCATTTTTTAAAGCTACACTGTGTGATTTTACCCTCATCTAGCGGTGAAAAGGTATATGACCATCCAGTGAATATTAGTTTCTGTTCCTCTCAATTCCGATTTCGTTTTAACTCCTACGGTGGCCAATGTAGTCCAAGATTAACATGGCTTCCAGTTCGACCTCGTCCATGAGTGTTAACTCAAACGTAAACGCGAAAGGCGAAGCTTGAATTAACGGGTATGTCCCTTTTTGGCTAATGTACTTTCAAGATGGAGGGGCAACATGGCGCCCGACATTAGAACCCATTACCCGTATGTATTTTCAATGGCATATTATACACTCACGACAATACTTTATTACGTGTACGATGTAAATATTAGGGGTGTAACGGTACATGTATTCGTATTGAACCGTTTCGGTTCGAGGCTTCCGGTTCGGTACGCATACAAACCGAACGATTGCTCGGACCATTTTTCCTGCCGGCAAAATTCGTGCTGACGCGGCCAACACAACGTTTCGCAACATCAAATGGCAAGCGTAATGAAAGCAGAACGGAACTGCGCTACTTGTTATGTGCTTCACGGATCGTTTATCAGTTCGGACCAGCAACATCTGTGCAGCGCGAGCCGATCTCGATCAAGCAACAATGTTACTACACAGCGCTAAGAGATCCGGTAAAGAAAATATTTGAATTCGCCACTGAGGTAATAACATCGCTGCGAGATCTAGTGAGATGCATTCACATTTCTCCGTTATTAACCGTAGATCTCTATAAGATCAAACGGCGCTGACGTGGAAACCAGGAGAAACATTGTGCCGTGAATGAACTAGTAATACTTTACGTCCATAGACCAGCAACATTCACCATGGGTTTAATATAGTAACACTAACTGGAACCAGTTTGGCTGGAATGGTGAAATGCTTTCACGTACTTCACACATCTCTTTCCAGCACTTCAAAAGTCAAATATTATATAAATAAATATATATTTAAAAGTTATTTTTAATGTGATGACCAAAACATTATTTGTTCATCCTTCAAAGATGACCCCCATTTATAAACCTGAAAGTTTCAAGATCTAGGAAAACTCACTTATTTAAAAATATTTTTTCTTTAAACAAATAGGAAATTTCTCTGGCATTTCTTTCTTTTTGCTGTGTCGAAAACGTACCGAACCGTGACTTTAAAACCGAGGTACGCACCGAACCGTGATTTTTGTGTACCGTTACACCCCTAGTAAATATACATTAATGAGCACATATATTTTTGAAAGAACTAAGTGTTTTTAGCTAAGAATAAACTAAAAGAGTTACACAGTGTAGCTTTAAGTTAAACCAACAATATTTTTTTTACAGTGTACTGTTTACGCATATATATATATATATATATATATATATATATATATATATATATATATATATATATATATATATGAAGAGTTCAGATGCAAAAGCCTCTAAATGCCATTTGAAATTTTCTTCTAAAATGACAATTTTTATCAAGCTTGTATATTTAAGTTTAGTAATTTCACTTAAATAACAATTAATAGGTAATCTTCATTGCCATTTAAGTGAAATTACTGAACTTAAATATACAAGCTTGATAAAAATGATCATTTTAGAAGAAAATTTCAAATGGCACTTAGAGGCTTTTGCATCTGAACTCTTCATATATATCTTGCTGTCGCCTACCAGACTCTGGCCTAATTCATTTCCTTTTTTTATTTCCATCATCATATTCTGTTCTTTTTCTTCTGTATCCTATATCAATAAGTGGCAACAAGATCAGGTAGACTGGATTGTTTCTTGTAAAGGGCTAATGTGACTTGAGCCAAAACAAATGTCTCCTTTAATGGACAGAAGGAGAATAATGTCTGTGTGCTCAGGCAGACAGAGAGATGAAACACAGGCTAAATTTTGTCTGTAAATTTTATTAGCACTTTTCCATTATGTGTTCACGTCAGCATCAGGACTGCTCTTATTGGATGATCGATGTGCAGGATGGATCAGCTACCGCAAAGGAGCTTTATTCGAATGTTCCAGGTTTAATAATCAGAAAATAAGCCTTACAGGCTAAAAAATTGAACAAAAAATGATAAATTTGAAGTTACAGTAAGGCATTTATGGAAGTTGGTAGGCCAGGCAGTTGGCATCATAATGTATGCTTTTTCTGAAGTATACATGTTGGCTAGTGTGATAGAATTGCTTATTGATCTTGCAAACTCCACCCACTGGAACTATATAATGGATTTGCACTAGAATATACTGCTCTTTAACTGCAGAGAAAGAGAGATGGGGATAAGGAAACAGGAAAAAATGAGAAATAAGAGTCGTGAGAGCAGCAAAGGAGCAAGTGAAGTGGGCAAAAGTCAGAGAGAAAAGAGGAGAGGAAGACAGAAAATGGAGGCTAAGTGTTTTCGAGGGCGTCAGCTGGAGGTGTCAGTCTCACATCATGGCTGCTTGACACGTGCTTTTCACATCAAATGTGGAAAAGAGAATTCATGCAGAGAACACTGAAACTAGAACATTTCTGTACAAAAGAAAAATGTAGATCATTGAAATTTAGAATGTTACGATATCAAGCAGCAAATCTACTGTGAAAAACGGTATGATCGGCACACAAAGCATTTAGTTGGTGTTTTGAGAATGAGTGCATGTCTCACAGATTTTCCATGTCCACCAAAATGCTATAGAGTTTGATTAGACACGTGTCCTCTGAATTCAACAAAAAATTTTTATAAGTTAAGCTTTTTATTTTATTTTGCCATCTGTGCATGATTAAGCTATATGGTTGGTTGCACTTTTATAGTGTATAAATTGTATTGTCGGGTTAGTTGCAGTTGTTTTTTACACACTTTGAATTCTTTTTGATTTCTTGGTTAGTTTGGATGGCCTTGCTGTTTTCCTCTTGGGCACAAGTACATGAATATCACATATCAGTCTGTACTCGCGTGTCCAGAGTCCAAAATTAACCCTTGCCAAACACCAAATGTGAGTAAAAATTAGATGCGCGCAGTAAATAGAACAGAGGTATTCGCCGGTTGGCTGGTACTTTATTAGGAACTGCAGCATTTCATGTTTTAACTCAAATTGGAAGAACATCTGTCTCTTTCAGATACGTGACATGAGCAATTCAAATCAAACCGTGTACCGATGAAAACATCTGTTGCTTGCAACAGTTGTCGTCTAACAACAGCTTCAGTGGACGTTTTATAATCTAGAATGCCTGGAAAGTTTTTTTTTTTTTTTCCCCTTTAGAACCCATGTGGTGATGTATGAATATTACTTGTTCTAAATTACCAAAACGGAAATTGGAGAAACAAAATCATAATGTTTTGGAACATTTTTGTGTCAGGGGCAGAAAAAACAACTATATTTTGTTAATATAATTGTTAAAAATGTCACAAAATCTTTGTACACCATTTGAATTTAATTGCAGTTTTATGGCCAGTAAATCTTTTTAGTTGTCCACCATCTACAGCTGTTTGTGGGTACTTCCCAATCATCATCATCATCATCATCCAACTGTGGACTCTGGGTTGCTTGTTGTAAAGGAAAACCATCCACAATCACCACACCAATCCTTAGCACTCAGCCTCCCAGCGTCAGTTACTGTAAGGCAGATTTGCTTCGATCATTTTTTTTTTTCTCTCTGCGAGGCACATGCAGGCTGAGAGAGAGCCATCTGCTGTGGTTTGCTGCAATTCTGCAGTGGAGAAAAGGCTCTTTATCTTCATGGTGCTCTATTACGCTGTTCGTTTGAGAGATTTGTCAGTGTAAACATCAACACCCTCACGTAAAATCAAGCTTACAGCTTCTAATTTTTTTTGTTTAACCTCAATAATGTCGTTTCGGCATAGCATTAAGGTAATGACAAGCTTGAAAATATGAATAAGTACAACTGTTTTTAATATTTATAATAATAAGAAATGTTCACAAATTAGCATAGATGATTGCTGAGGATCATGTGATACAGGTAATGATGCTGAAAATTCAGTTTTACCATCAACGAACGAAATGAATGAATTGACTCGGAAAAAGATTTGTTCATTTTGATAATTTTGAGAGTCACACAGAACAGAGCAAGGCGACCATTTGAGCTAAATTTGTTATTTATTTTTAAATGAGTGATTGTTTCGCTTCATAAGACCCTTATTCATTTTCTGGAATCGTTTAAAGCCCTTTGAACAGTTTGTAGTTTGCACTGAAAGTGTCTTTTGGACCTTGAACCGTTTGGTTCCCAGTAAAGTACATTTTATGGAGAACCTTAATTTCTTTTTTCGAATGAAGACAGAAAGACATGGATGTCTTGGATGACATGGGGGTGAGTAATAAATTATCAGCAAAAGTTTTTTTAAAAGTGAACTACTCCTTTAACTTTGAGGAAACATGATGATTATAACATTCCTTCTTCGAAATGTATGTCTTTTCTGATTCGGAAAGGTAATTTATCATACAATTTCTTAATTTAAATGACTATAGTATTATTATAAGAGTAAATGAAGTGCATGGTGGTGTCATCTGGCGCTAAATTTAAATGTTTAACCATTTGCGAAGCCATCTCGTCGGTGATTTGCGACGCATTCTGTGAATTTTTTTTGTAGCCCTCCTTTTGGAGTGTACCTCTGAAAAGTCTCTGTTTCGAGGGCTATTTAGCCCTACCCCTCAATCTCAACAAGAATCGAGACACCTTACCCCTAGACGTGAATGCGCAAAATTAGGGCCAAGGGGTGATTTGGATTGAGTTTTTCAATTGGATTTAAATTTTTTTGTGTGAGATATCTCTGCTTTTTCCTGGTTTCCTCTTTTCAGTGTAATCTCACCCCAATTACATACAGTCTCTTCTTGCAACCTGGCATGTTGCAAATAAATTTGTGTTCAGAGAGGCAGAAGGCTTTTTAACTGCAGATTGAGTGTGTATTGAATTAATAAATTATGTTGCTCTGCCGTATGCACCGCACAGCACAGTTGAAGACATGATGTGTCTTTCTCCATCCTTCATTAGACATGTCTGGGCCATGACAAGTTCAAATGAAAATTGTCATCATTTTAAACACTCTCATGTCGTTCCAAAAGAAGGCAGACTGTCTGCACTTCTATTTAATCAAATCATGCCCATTCAAACTGACGGAGCACATGCCCACTCAGATGCTTCAGAACAATTAATTTTGTTTCATAAAACAAATGAGTAAATAACTTTTCATTTTAGCCTGATATTTCTTTGTGTGACTCCCATCACAAGCACACTCTGCAGAAGTGCCCAGACCCTGTGAGTTATATGACTTGTTCTTGTTAAATAGAGTCGTTTGGGTTTCTACACTATGCTTGTAGGGCTTCTGGAATTGCTCCACATTTCATTAGATGGTTCGCCCGGGGATAGGGGAATAGGAGACCCTGCTGATCTAACCATGGATGTTCAGTGGGAACTCGTTCCCTTACTGGAGGGGCTGACTCCTGGAGGACGATCGCTGCTTGCTTTAATCACTTTTACGTAACTCTGTCTCGGTATAGTGCACCATTCACATTAAGATAGGAAGTCATTATTTCACTGCCCGCTGGGCGATTGCAGCTATGAGTGAAGAGTTTGCAAGATAGCCTGTCTGATACTCAAAGTGGCTGTTCTTAAAAAGTGCTAAAATTAGTCATCCTGGGCTGAGTTTCCCGATAACGTTGTCTCTTAGTGCAGTGGTAGAAGACTCTTAAAGGGGTCATATAATGCTATTTTTGTACAAGTTAATATGAATTTTTAGGGTCTAAATGAAAACTTTGTAATATACGTTTATTAAAAATTCTCATTAGTATTTTAAGAAAACACCATTTTACCTGGTCAAAATCAGCTGTTCTCAGCAAGCCGTTTCAGTGCATATGCCTTTAAATAATAAACCCCGCCCCTCTGTTCTGCGGGTGTGAACGCACGTGGAGTGTTGCATTGACAACAGTTGAAGGTTTTGGAGAGAGAATGGCAGCGGGAGTCGCTGAGGTGTGGACACATCTGTGCAACCGTATCAGTTTGAACCGGAGTCGCACCGGAACAAGATGACGGCCGGAAAGAAGTTCGACAATTGACCTATGGCTAAGCCACGCCCCCTCCACTCACTCGGACAAACAAGGCACGGGCGCTATGGCAGCTGTCAAAGTAGGAGACATTTCACAGGAGGCAATTGGTGATTTTTGGGGAGAGAAAGATTATATATCATCTTGAAGTCACCTAAAGGGCCTTAAAGGAACACTCCGACTTTTTGGGACTTTAGCCTATTCACCTTACCCCCCAGAGTTAGATAAGTCCATACATACCTTTTTCATCTCCGTGCGTGCTATAAGTCTGTTTGACGCACCCACCGCTAGCCTAGCTTAGCACAAAGACTGGATGTGACTGGTTGCAGCTTTCATACTAATCCAAATGAGTGGCAAAATAACGCAAACGTTTTCCTATTTACATGTTGTGATTTGTATAGTCACAGAGTGTGCAAATATCAAGGCCATATGAGACACAGACATCTTTTGACCGTATAAATACTATATTTTCTGAAGGCGAAGCACTGCTACTTGGGCAGAGTAATAACAATCACCTGAGACGCACCGTGACGAGGAGCAAACCCAGATAGCAAACTGACATTGAATCAACGTGGAAACGACGTCTCTCATGACATTGAAACAACGTTGATTTGCTCATCGAATTAACGTTGAACCAACGTCAGACGCGGCATTCTTCAAAGCTAAATGAAATCGAAAATTGGTTTGCTTTCATAACGTTGAAACAACGCGTTGATTTCAAGTTGATTTTCCGTTAGTTTTGAAAGAATGACGCGTCTGACGTTGGTTCAACGTTAATTCGATGAGCAAAACAATGTCAGATCAACGTTGTTTCGATGTCATATTTCCACGTTGATTCAATGTCAGTTTGCTATCTGGGGAGAGTTCGCTTCGCTCAGCGTTGGAATAAAGAGTCAGCAATTACTAACGTTAGATAGAAAAGCATAGTTTATCATGGGTGTTTGCTTTATTGTATGAGCTGTGACAATAAACAGGGGAGACCAGGTAATACAGTACCATGTTTCATTGATTTCCAACCAAAAACGCACCCAGATTTATAAATATCACATGAATAAATAATTATTATTACAGGAATCAATATATTTTAAATGCAATTTATTAGCTGAACCAAATGTATTCAACAGTAGCCTATATAATATACAGTATTGCATTACTATAGGATAGAATAAGGGGAAAGTAATAGCACAAATTGTTTTTGCACAATGAACTCACAGCCTATCGTACCCTTTTGCACGCTCAAGTTCGTTATTTCCATGGTTATTTCAAATTTAGGCTACTAGGCGCGCCGCGCGCAGGGTGCAAGTTCAACGCGGTGAACGCGCTCGTTTTTTTTCCCAAGCGCGTCCGCGCCGCATCAAGATAAAAACATATTCATACCCTAATCATATAATAGTGTCACTAACGTTACATTAGATCTGGCTAATGGCACTGTTACAGTAGGTCATCTAAAAACTAGGGCTGTCAAACGATTAATCGCGATTAATCGCATCCAAAATAAAAGTTTGTGGTTATATAGTATGTGTGGGTATAATATATGTATATAATATATATATATATATATATATATATATACACACACACACATGCTTGTATATATTTAAGAGATATTTTCATAGATATACACTGTATATAGATTTATATAAATTTTATATATACATAATATTTTTTTTCATAAATATACATGTGTGTGTATTTACATAATATAAATACAAAATAATTATACACATTGCACCCACATATATTATGTAAACAGAAACTTTTATTTTGGATGCGATTAATCGCGATTAATCTTTTGACAGCCCTACTAAAAACATAACGGAACACTTACCTCAGCCGCAGGTGATCCACTTGTCCTGTCTGTGCTATCGATGGGATAGCCGTATCCTTCAGCACATTATGGTCCGTGTGGCAAATTCCATTTTTTCAAAATAGTCGTCCTCATTGAAATGTACCGAGCAAACATAATGTCCCTTGATAATCTTAGGTGTGTTTGGATAAATATCCAGAGTAAGTTAGCCATTTCTTCATCCAGTCAGCGTTTTTAGTTGGAATTCTGTGAAACATGGTTACCTCCCCTGTTTACTGTCGCAGCTATTTACAATAGAGCGAAAACCCATGACTGTAAACTACGCTTTTACTATTTATAAATTGCTGACTCTGTTACCCAAACACTGAGCGAACTCTCCGCTCCTCACCACGGCGTGTCTCCGGTGATGCGGTTATTACTCCGTCAAAGTAGCAGTGCTTCGCCTTCAGAGAATAGTTCCCAGGTTTTATACGGTTAAAAGATGTCTGTGTCTCATTTGACTTTGTTATTTGTACATTATGTGACTATACAAATCACAACATGTAAATAGGAAAACGTTTGCGTTATTTTGCCACTCATTTGGATTAGTATGAAAGCTGCAACCAGTCACATCCAGTCTTTGTGCTAAGCTAGGCTAGCGGTGGGTGCGTCAAACAGACTTATAGCACGCACTGAGATGAAAAAGGTATGTATGGACTTATCTAACTCTGGGGGGTAAGGTGAATAGGCTAAAGTCCCAAAAAGTCGGAGTGTTCCTTTAACTATGCATTGGAGAGTTATATTAATAATTTTATTGTTGAGAAGGTCGATGAAAAACTTCAGCTCCAGGCAGAGATGTACAGGTCACAATGTAAACATGATAACCTGCATATCGTTGCCATCACCGTTTGGTGCCACAGTATTTACATGAATCATTCAGCACAATATTGTTAACATTTGTTATCTCGGTTATTTACAGATACGTTAATGAAGCTAATTGACATGATGTACAACGCAGCTAGAGCTAATGTTAACGTTTTCTAATGTACGTGAGTAACGTTACGTCTAACGTTAGACTAACGTTATGCTAGAGATTTAAAAGATAACGGTCAAATACGTTGTTGACTTAACTTAGATCAGATGTAGACATCCTTGTTTAATTTATCCGTGTTTAGTTGGTAACTTTATTCAGAGTAGACACTTATCACGGTTGAGATGTGGCTTGGGAAAGAATCTCAGGATTCTAGTGTCAGAGTTGCATGTACCCCATACTCACCGTTTGACCATTTTAAACTTAAAATAACAAGAAAAAACGAATGAAAACTGACTAACTCCAATGCATTTCAATGGAAGTGGAAGCAGAGAATGTCCGAGTGTATTGGGTTAGCTGCGCACAGTGATTGGCTCATTGCGTTTGAGGGCGTGGCTTAGCCATAGGTAAATTAAGGCTTGAGGATGCTTCTGAATGGTTGGTTAACATCATGTCACCTTGATCTATCTTTGTATGTACTGGCAGGGTAGAGTAGTGAAATACGAACGCTGTGTTTACTGATGTATACGTTAGTTCATTGACATATTGACTAATGGTCATGAAAAACTATTTCCCGTGACTTGCTAAGATTAAAGGGATAGTTCACTTTGAAATTTAATTTTTGTCATGTTTTAGCTTACCTCAAGGGCATCCAAGATGTAGGTGTCTTTGTTTCCACAGTATTTTCAATTTTGAAATTTTTCAGTCAAACCCATTGTTGTCTATCAGTCATATACTGGAAGCTAAGGGGGTCCACCAAAAAGCACGCACAGAGAAGTCAAAATTAAACATGATTTAATGACTCGTAAATGTAAGTACACATTGATGGCCTAAGACACGAAACGAGCGGTTTTTGTGAGAAAACGAACAGTATGTATATTGAACAGTATTTATACCGTCGAACGGATCGATTTGAGGCAGGGGAAAACATATAAGGGTTGGCGCATATGGTTGGGTTGTGCGAGATTGTGGTTGGGTCTCAGCAGCAGGAGGGATATAGAGGTCAGTAAGCTGGGCTGAGTTGAGTGGGGGACGAAGGGGGGTGACTCTGGGGCGCCAGAGTCACTGTCGAGCCCTCGTGAGGTGTCGTGGGCTAGTCGATGAAACACTGAGGACAAAAGGTGCCCATTTGAAGACCCTAGAGATGTCCCCTACTCGGCTCAATCCAGACGGTTGTCGTGTTGGTCCACGTGTGCTGATGCGGCAAGTGCACTGCAGCCGTTAACGCCCGACAGAAGGGGAGTCGCACCACCATATGGAAAGAAGCGTAAATGGACGGAGAAGCATAGTTTACTGTAAAGCTACGTCTTAGTTTTGCTTACTTTGGCGAAAGCCAAGTATGAATTAACATGAAGTTTTAACATCTACTCTTGTGTAATGGAAATCATATAAGGAGATTAAAACAAAACCACTGGATGGATTTTTATCATTAAATGATGGTTGTGTACAGGCACTGGCAACACACATTGCAGTACAATCAACTTGTAAAAGTGCATACCATTATATGACCCCATTAAGGTATAACTTAACTGAAGGTACAGTATACAATTTCTAGGTGTGTTCCTCGAACCATGCCTTAGGAAGCCCCTTAAGATATACCTTTTTACGTGCAATGTTACTGTCCGTGCTGTCCGTGGCGATGGTGCTGAATTTGTTGACATCGATGGCTCGAGAATCAATTATTCTCTCGTGCAGGGGCTGCTTCACTGCGTTATGTGAGAAAGCAGTGTTCTTTTTAAAAGAAGCACTTCAGAAATAGTGGAAATTGCATTTATTTGGACTCATGGGATATTATAAAAAAATGACAAATTGCAAACGAAATTAAACCCTGGATATTTTATATAATTTCGGAAAGAGTGCGCGAACGCACAACCTCGTGCTCAAACGTGTCATGCGTCTAACCCACTACAGTAACTATATGCTTTCTTTGCATTAGAAAGGGCCACATATATTATCATAATATATTTGCTATAATTTCTTTATTTACTCCACAACCAGGGTTGATTGCCCAGCAGCTGCATCACATAATTGGTGTAAATAAAAAAAAAATTCTGTGATTGGATGACCTACTCAATAAAAGTACAACACTCGAAACATTTAATAAATAGCTATGGCGGAGAAAAAAGAAAAAAGGAGGAAAGCCCCCAGCTTTAATCCAACTGAAATGGGCATCCTTTTAGACAAGGTGGCACTCCACAAAGATGTGCTTTTTTCGAGTTTTCGAACAACTGTGTCCAACAAAATGAAAAAAGATACTTGGGAACGCATTGCCATGAAAATGGACAGTGCCGTCTTTGATTTAGCACAACTATTCGTTGTATAGCTGCCATAGTTTGACCAAATTCCCCACCACAGTCATTCTCTTTAAATTGACGAATAAGCCTTTAGTTTCGAATTTTTTGCGCGCTGATGTACCTTTGGATAATATAATTAAAAAGCTAACAACAATCAATGTGATGACAATGTTATTATTTGCATGAAAACACTTGAATTAGCCTAATTGAACACAGGGTGTATTAAATTTAAAATAATATTCGTATAGACTAAGATGTAAAGAAGCTTTTTGCAGTGGTGCCCACTAGCAGAGTGAACTGCCAACAGTGATAAGGTATAGCTAAGAGTGCTCCAGACCAACCTTCCGAACGTATGACTAATGGTGTGTTCACACCAAACGCGAATTTAATTATTTGCGCAATTAGATCACATACAAAGTCAATGCAAAGACGCAAATAGATGCATCATTCGCGCCGTGTGTTGCGAATGACGCGAATTGGGCGACGCGTTTGCCGCGAATGTCTTCCGCGCAAGTTAAAAAATTTGAACTTGAGCGAATTTTCAAGCATCTAACTAGATGCGATAGACGAGTATTTGATGCTCTATTCGCGTTCGGTGTGAACACACCATTACAGAAGGTACACTTAACTAAGAAAGTTTCGGGAAACGCATATTAACGATATGGTACAGCTTAAGGTGTAACCTAAGAATGACGTAGCGTTAAGAAGGTTTCAGGAAACTCAGCCTTGGAAAACAAACTGGAACGAGATGCAATCACATTACAGTTCTGCCTCTTTTTGGTTCAATGTCAAAGTCTTAATTCCGTTTATTTTATTAAACCACGCGATTCATATGGATTCGTTTTACGATCTCTTTATGAAGTTTTTGAAGCGTCATATTGGTAGTTGCGTAGTTGCCAATGGAGAGACAGAAAGCTCTACATTTGTGTTCCAAAGATGAAAAGACGAAAGTCGTACATGTTTGGAACGACATGAGGGTGAGTAATTACTTACAGCTAGGGCTGCAACAACTAATCGATAAAATCGATTATAATCGATTATGAAAATCGTTGTCAACGAATGTCATTATCGATTAGTTGGTCTGATTACGTCACTGGGATTGTTTACATGGAACATGCGCTTCTTACATGCGCTTCATGAGGCGCACATGCAGTCTCTCTCCCTCGCCGCTCTACCCTGTCTCGCGCGCAACACGGACGGTTTGGAGCACATTATCTTCTGTCTCGCATGCGCGCTCTTGATTCCGTGAGTTTGAACTAATTTGCGGGCATCAGGAAACCGCTATCAATATGCAGCATACACGAAAATCATTCACCTTTCGGTAAATTCGCCGTTTTGAAACCAAAATAGGTGACCTACGTTAATCGTGTATACTTTATGAAGCCATACTATAGTATAATGTGAGATAGAAATGTATATTTAAGTCATTAAATTCAAGTTAACCTAAGCTTTTTCCTCCACTGCGGCTGTCAGTCATTCTCTATTCGCGTCGCGTTACAACAGTTAACATGATGATCTCTTTCCAAGATGATTCAATGTTATTATTATAATTGATCCGTAGATAAAGGTCTATGATGGTTTTTCTATCTTGCTAGACTTTTATTGCTGTAACTTAATCACTTTCTACTGAGTGTCTGTTAGATCACAACACTATAGTAGAGTCGGCGCAGTTATAATTGTTCTTCACGTGCACAGTAGCCTAACTGAAATTTAAAACTGTTAAAAGAAAAGGCTTAATAAACTATTGCATAAATACTGTATAATACACAGTCAATATGTCTTTCTCTTTCCTTGGTGCTTTTAACTTTAATGCGGCGGACACTGAAGAGCTGCGCGCCGCCCTGTAACTCCGTGTTGCTTCAAGCGCATCATTCAACGCTCGCGATATAAGCACTTTGTGCAGCTCTTTCATGATCATGTCATAATACTTCTGCACAATGAAAGCTTATTAATAGCCTTTCTTGTTCTGTCCTATCTATTATATTTTGCTTCCTCACTAAACAGCTGTGCTTTACATTTAAAACAGTTGTGCATCTGATTTTTACGATGTTTTTCATAAATGTATAACAACAATACAAAGAGCAATGTGTACGTTTTACCAGAGTTAGTGCTACACTTATTGTCTCTTATTTGTTCCCCACTAAGGAATATTTTTTTCACTAAATGTTCAGATTTTATAAAATTATTGTGCACTTGTGATATTTCTAGGCTAAGTTTTGCTGAGTTATCCACTAATCTAGTTTACAATAGCATTTTTTTCATAGGTTATGGTCATATATATTTTTTATTTGTTGTTTTTCTTTAAAATGAAGTTGTCTGTATTAAGTAGATTGTTTAGCACACAAAAGAGTGTGGTTTTTAGGGTTTTATTTTGTTATAATAAACAAAAATATATATAAAATATAATTTTTTATCCGATTAATCGATTAATCGAAAAAATAATCGTCCGATTAATCGATTATCAAAATAATCGTTAGTTGCAGCCCTACTTACAGCATTTTCATTTTTGGGTGAACTAACCCTTTAATTTCTTTAAAACCTCACACTTTTGAATTGTAGAGTATGGGGTGGTGCTTAGAGTAAAAAAAAAAACTTCTTGCGGTTTATACTGTATATAATTGACTAAGTTAGGTTGACAAAGCTTATTGTTTTTAGTCTAGTAAATGTGTGTAATCTAAACCATTTTTGGATAGTCATCATAGTGACCTAAATCAGAACAATTTGCATTCAGCAACATGATTCATGTCTTGGCTAGCGTCAGTGAGGTAGGTGGGAGTTTTATAGGTGAAATCAACACAGAAGTGTGTGTCAGCTATGTGACACCAGGTGGAACACAGCTGAGCCTAATAATTGTTCTTAAGACCGATCGATGAGATCCATGAAACAAAAGACAGAGCTGTACTGGTCCCTCAGATATTGACCACTGTCTGGGCTGAGGGCTGAAGAGATGGATAAAGAGAGAGACAGAAGAATGAGACTAGGTCAATTGGCAGTCTAGTTTGTAACACTGCTGTTCACATCATTGAAGCAGAACAAGCACCTCACAATCACATCTGAGAAAAACAGTTGAATGGCTGGAAATGTTGTTGAAATGTTCTCTTATGCTTACCAAGGCTGCATTTATTTGATCAAAAAATACCGTAAAACAGTAATGTTGTAATTAGTGCTGTCAAAAGATTAAAATATTTAATCGCGAGTAATCGCATCAATGTCATATTTAACTCGTGATTAATCGCACATTTTTATCTATTCAAAATGTCTCTTGATTTCTTTTTGTTACATTATTTTTTTCTCATTTTAATGCTCTTATCAATATGGAAAAGTGGAAAAATTATTATTGAAAATAACATTGTAATAGTGTTCAATTTCACATTAACATATATAAATAATCTCTCACACAATGTAACACTGTCTATCAATAAAAGGGTGAAAGAAATACTGACGAGGTCCTAATATTGGCAAGGGGGTGAAGAATTCGCATCATCTGTGTGTGTGTGTGTGTTTGCTTGGCCATCATCAAGTGGTGTTTCTGACTGGACGTGCTGCGATGATGATAGCTCAGTTCACAACGACAAAACACAGATCACTTGGTCTTGTCAATGGGACAATATGGCAGCTTTTTAAAAGTAAACTTTCCATTCAGAATCTTAGGGCATCCATTTTGGCGTCTCGTGCTAGTCATCCACTCAAAAGTAACGTTAGTATTTGGCCGGCTCGCAAGCTGAAATGAGTGTGTGCGGCACAAAACAGCGCGAGGACGTTTTGTTGCTTCTTCGACCAAAGCGCAAACAGATCTAGACCGGAAACAAAACAACTGGCACGCCGCAAACACACGTTTCGGCTTGCGAGCCGGCTTTGAGTGGATGACGAGCGTGAAACGCCGAAATGGATCAGGACGCATGCAAAAGCATGTGAAAAAACTACAAAGTTTGCTAGGACAAAAAGACTGTTAATCGCGCGATAAAAAAATTAACGCCGTTAAAATGGGTTTGCGTTAATGCCGTTAATAACGCGTTAAACTGACAGCCCTAGTTGTAATTATTATTATTACAATAAACAAACTGTTTTATATTTTAAAATGTAATTTATTCCTGAAAGAAATATTTCTTATTATTATCAATGTTGAAAACCGTTGTGCTGGTCAATTTGTTTGTGGGATTAGAAAGTAAAAGAACAGCATTTATTTGAAATAAACATTACACATTTCTTAACTGTTACTTTTAATCAATTTAAACCATCCTCGCTAAATAAAAGTATTAATTTCTTTAAAAAAAATCATACTGGCCCAAAATTTAAAAGCTTTAAAAGATCTAAACCTTAATTAGTTTTATTAATGATTGACTGTGCGCTAGTTAATCTAAATGTTACATGCACAATTTGATATACAATATTGGATAATACAGATAAATAAATAAAAATATATTGAATCCACAATTCTAACCAATTATACACTTTTGTTATCTGATGTATTTCTGCATGAACCGGACATTTATGCATCAGGATTTGATTGATATCATAGAAAGAGAGGGTTTAAAATGGGAAGAAAAATAAGAGGGATTTGTGATATCAGATGAAAATGAAAGTTGTTTGAGGCAGTTTGATAAGGAATGTCTTGTGAATATAAATAGGGCTGATTTTGACAAAGATATTTCATGATTGATCAACTAAACTAATAAACATTAAGGTGGTTGTTAACAAATCAAGTTGTTTTTTGGTGAAATGTGCCTTATCAGTTTTATTCCAGTTTCATGTGAATTATCCTTTCATATGTAGTTAATGGGCCCTATCTTGCACCCTGCGCAATTGACTTTGTACACCGACACATTTATCATTCCTATTTTGCAACCGACGCACAGCGGACTTTTCCTCCACAGGAGCACGTCGGTAAATTAGGGAATTAGCTTGCGCTCCCGGGGGCGGTTCAGCGAAAATAGTTCTGTGCGCAAACGTTCCCTGGTGCTATTTTGCAGTTTCAGAAAACAATTTTGCCACAGATCAGGAAAAACCTATAGTCTAAAGTCAGTGACGCGTTATTCCTACCCTATCTCACGACCAATTCGTACGAATTCGTACGAGTGATTCAAAAGTGGCTAATTCGTACTAATTCATACGACCTCACTCGTACAAATTTGTACGATTTGTCTAAACCCACGTGACGGTTATGTTTAGGGGCGGGGTCAGGGGTAGGTCATTCGTACGAATTCATACGAATTCGCTAATTCGTAAAATATGTACGATTTAGCTAAATCGTACTAATTCGTACGAATGAGGTCGTACAAATTGTTACGAATTAGCCACCTCGTAAAATTCGTACGAATTCCCGTGAGATCGGGTTGGTTATTCAGATGCTATTTTAAGGGCGCTTGCTTGCCCATAATGTAGCGTGTACACAACGCGCATACACTTTGCTTCTCTCATACACAGATGCAGAAGTTCCCATTTTTGCAAACCATACATAATTACAAGGAAAAATATTACCACACAAGAGAAATCATTGTGGTGTCCATGAAGATGTGAAAAAATAGGCATAAATCTAGTTTACACATTTACCCAAATTATTATATGCCTGTTTAACCGAAGCTAATTTGGGTTTCTCCCATCGACCCATCCCCATACAACGTCACTTCTCTGTCTTTTATGTCCCTGACGAGAACGTCTGTCTCCTCAGCTGTGAACCGCTCCTGGTGTGCGCCTGGCAAATCCGCCATTATAATAGCAATCCGCCACGGAACAAGCGTGCCTGCTTTTAAAGGGAATGTGATATGATGCTCTGATTGGTTTGTTTCAGGTTACGCCCAAACCTCACCTATGAGTAATGTAGCTACTTCAGACCAACCCAATTTAGATTTGCGTCAGGCGCAAGAGTCGTTATAATAGAAACAGCGCCCGATCTCTGCCCACAAAGTTACTTGCGTTTCCCATTTGATACTTGCGTTTCAGATCGTGTTTTTGTGCACCATATTCTCTTCTCAGTCGTCTGTTTGTAATTCTATGCATGTTAGCTCAACATGCAATGCATTAGAATAAAAGGACCCAGGTGTGGACAACACAACAGAAATGAATGAAGGCAACCGTCCACCTGGGTCATTATAAACACAACCAGTGACTGCTAATGAGAACGAATAAAGGAATTTGTCGGGTGTCTGGCTCTCTCACAACCCCCTTGATGTTCTGCCTCGCCAGGCTTCGGCTTGAGAGCACTTTGGCTTTGAAAAATGTCAATCCATTTAAATGGCCACATAGACCACGATCTGTTTCTCAGTGTCTTTTTGAGCGTGTTTTTGTTGTACGACATGAGGTTTGCTACCTGCTATATTGGTAGTACATTTATGGATTGTGTGCTTTCGTGAAATTAAACTGCTCAAAATCAATGTGCCTCCCTCACCCCCTTTGCTAACATTGCAGGTGCGAGACTCTATAATTCATAATTTCATTATGCAAATCTAAAGCTGCACATGATTGCCTCAGTCTTCTCATTAAAGATATTTGATTTCTGTCCAAGGGATGCAAATTCTAATAAACCTTTTAATAAACTTAAATACATAATTTGAACTACTATTGCAGAGGGAAATGAGAGGGGGATGATTAGACATCTTGAGCTAGGGCTCTGCTGCATGACGATACACTATGCAACAGTATGCATACTGATATATCATTTATACCGTGGTCGATATATTCCTGCAGCTATCAGTTGGAAGGTCTGCTTTATGACATTTCAGGTCAGAGGAATGACAAAATGTGGATGATCAGGACTGAGTTGCTTTGTAAGGTGCTGATCTATATTTATTGAATTTATTTAGTAAAGAGTGAAGGGTAAGTTTGCATAGAGATGTGCTAATAGGCTAGCATGCCAGTATCTATGCCAGTGTAAAATGTAAGTGTATAAAAAAGAGGATAAAACACCACCCCCGCAGAAGAAGATCATCGCCTACTTCAACACGGCCGGTTTAGCCCCGCCCACCGGTTCGCGCATTACACGCATAGCTAATGACATAGATGCCTACCTTGTGATGACAAACCGGATCGAGCTACCGAGCAATACAAAATATTGTGCAGTGCCTGGTTGTGGAAGAAGACAGTCGCTGCATAAGCTTCCTATGGATTCCAATAGGACTGCATGGATAAACTGAGGATGGTTTTGTAAACAAGACTCGATTTGCAGACCGATTAAGAGTAAAGAACGGTGCTGTGCCGTCTATATTGGATCTGACGGGAATTGTGCAACACGGACTCTGGGTCGAACATGTATGGGGGAATCATTCCGGTTGCTATTTTACAACATTGGACATTTTCAGAACAATTTTCCCCAAGTGCATCGACGGGTGAGTTGAAACTCATTATAACATGCAAAACTGTTATCCACTCACAGCAGTGGGTGTTTACTTCCAAGTCTTCAGTGCGAGACGCCCATAAAAACAGAGCGTTTTTTAGCTAGACCCAAAACTAGGGTAGAAAATAGCCTATTACTTATTCATTTTGATGTTTTTGACTGCAAAAACCAAGCGAACGTCATAAGTTGACCTCCGACAACAATATAATAAAATTTAAAAAGCCACTTCATGACCCCTTTAAACATTTTTTGATACCGATATGATACCTTGACTTCGATACCGGTTCCTGAATGATACTTTTTTCAATACCAATTTTATTTAAATCCATTTTACGATTACATTACACATTACCTGAAAATTTGAAGATATAGCAAGGAGTATTTTTAATTGTTTTTTTAATAAAATAGTGTTTTCTGATTCAGTGTTTGTTGCAAAGATGAAGTTGACGTTGCTGACTCGTCATCTTCGCATTATAGTGAACTTGCGCATAATAGAGAGAAATGCATCTTTCATTTGGATTCCATTATCAGAGAGTATTTGTATTCAATTCAAATTGGTTAATTTAGACATTTCAAGCTTTCTATGGCACACCTATTTATCATGTCTGTGAGGCTAGTAGCTTATTTCAGTTGTTTTCCTAATGCCTAGTTCACACTACATGATTTTAAAATGTCGGGCTGAACTGTGCAGTTCACACTACATGACTTGCTCTCAGTGAAATCATGAGTGTTCAAGTTGTTTAGCTGTTCACACCACACAACACAACGTGATTGATCCACAACAGGAGGTAACTCACTACACGAGTTAACAACGCACTACATAGAGATACAACCACGATCGGATGATAAGAGCATATCATTTGTGACTCAATGAGAGCTGTTTCAGTACTATAGTACGGTCTAAATCCTGAAAATAATCAAACAAATAACGAGTTGACAACAACACGATTCTATCTGGTCTAGAAACCATGTTTTGTAACGAAAAACCACGCAATAAAACGAACCAGAAATGACGCGAAACTGCAGAGAAGAACACAACACGCGAATATGGACGTCAGACAGAAACTAGTGCTGCACACTGTTTGCTCGACGATCTGCTCTGAGAAAAAAAAATGCAAAAAAGAAAAAGTAAGATTTACCTGGTGTCCTCAACCCATGCGTTGCTATGATTGGCTGTACTCATGACATCACTGAGATTGAGTCGCGCGACTGCTCGGGATATCTAGCATGCTAGATATTTTTCTGAGCTCGGTGACCTGTCTGCGAGGTGTCTGCGAGCTGTCTTTGATGCGTTGTTGGCTTTCACACTAACGGATTGGCGAGCGTTAATCGTCCGCTAATCGCCCGCGATTTGCACGCGATAACACCCTGACTTGTCGGCGACTCAACGATTTGCAAATCGGGCTTAAATCGGGCTTAAAATCACGTAGTGTGAACTAGGCTTAAGTAGCCTTAGCAAGTAGTTAGCAAGTTGTCTTAGTTCCGGTTAATTTGTGACGGGCTCCAGTTCTTCTTGCAGTCGAAGATGGAGCAACTTTCTGCTTATTCGGTTTATTAAGTTTATTCTGTGCACTGTCAAGTGCTTCATCAGATTTGTTATCTAGTCTCAAATATTGCATTGCGCACTCTTGGCATGGTGAAATGTAGCCACACTTTTGATATGTTCCACTTCTATGGAGATTGGGACGCTTACACACTCCAGCCTCACCTGTGACTCACGTCTCTGGGCGTAACCGCCGTAAACTAGTGTTTTTCCTTGATGCCTCGCCACAGCCAATCATGCTGCACGTTTATTGACGAGATTCAAGATACAGAAATTTGTTACCGAACGATAAGACATTTTTTTGATGCCCGATGATATCGAGGCAATTCGGTTGGTGCCTAAAAAGGTATTGAAATCGTTACTCAGCCAAATGTGTGGATTCCTATTAAAATGACTGGATATTGCCGGTGAAAATATGCACAAAAGTGATCGCAGCTTTAAGCTGCGTTCTCACTACACGCTACCAAGTGACACGATACCATTCATTTTCAATGTCAATGTCGACCGTTGGCCACTGGATGGGGCGTGTCTGACGACGCGACAAAGTTGAGAAATTTTTAACTTTTTGCAAATAAAGAGCGATTTTCGCGAGCGACAACCAATAGGAGTGAAGTCAGTGTAGCGCGTCACTCTTCAGTGTTGAGTATGACCAAGGCAAGTTGAACGAGAAGCTCATTTTATCAGTCAGAAACTGTCCTATAATGGATCATATATCACCGTGTACATACAGTGGTGTTCACCGTACTGACTCCGTGACTGAATGGTTTCGGGAACCCAGATAGACCGGTATTTGCCCGTTTGCTGCAGTTAAATAGCCGCGATGGCAAAGAGCACTCACTGTTTCTCGTTCATCTTCAATATTATGCATTTTATGTACTGATTCCATTTATATTTAGACTTTTCCTTCCAAAATATTTGTTTGTAGCGGCAATAAAACGTATTTGTTGTCTAACATAGAGTAACACCTGTGAATGTCACTCACAAACATTACTAGGCAACCAGTAGTGGGAACGCCCTCCAACGCAGCCACTGGCGACCTGCAGTGACAAAGTCATGTGAACGCAGCTTTAGTCTCAAGAAGAAGCAGATTTTGCGTTGGTTGGCATTTCCAAACAAAATTGGTCCAGAATTTTCATTTTGCCGCATCCCTAGTAGTTTTTATAAGATTTCGTTCATGCCACCCACCGGTACCTTGGGGGTAAAAAAAAGGTGAGGAAACAAAAATGTTAAAATTATTTTTAAAATGTGCCAGTGGTGGGTTGCAAAAAGGCATCATCGACTGGAGGCTGCTCTGACGTCACGGACATTGATCCTGAATATAAAACGAAGGCAGTGGGTGAGGAGACTCCCGACCGCTTCTGCTGCTGGGCAGGAGAGATGCGTTCAGCCTCGGTGCACAACAGAACGAGAAAAGTGAGGGGGAGAAAAGGGGAGAAAAAGCAAAACGGGACATGAAAACGGATTTGCCAACTGGCATCCCTCAGTGCAAGACTCGATAGGACTGACTCATTGTTTCTCTCTTACTCATTCGGTCTCTTTTTTTCTTTCCTCTCTCTCTCTTTTTGTCTTCTCCCCTCCCTTCCCCCAAAACGGCACAGGCTAGTGTTTTCTCTCTCTTGCTCGCTCGCTCTCTGCTTACCTCTCCACGCACACACACAATATTTTGCTCGCTGCTGCTGGCTGGGCTTATTATTCTGCGCTCTTATTGGTCGAACACGATGCTTTAGAGCAAGCTCTGATTATTTGCCACTGGGAATCCTGAAGCACTGAGGGGGTGCTGTCTACTGAGGTTCATTTTTCTCAAATGTTTTATTTTATTTTATCCTGGTATTAGTTCGAGCTGCTGCCTAAACTGAAAGAACGACAGCGCAATACCTGGAGAGGAACAACTTTAAAATACAAAATTGAGATTTTAGGGAGCATGCTCAGAAAAATCAAGTTTTTGAGAAAGAACTTTTGTTCTCAAAGAAATTACAGCAGGTGAAGTACCAGTCAATTAGGTACGTTTCCTTTCTTGAGTGGCTTTTTTCAGCGGTCCAAGCTGGATTCAGATCATGCTACCAATACGATCGGGGCACCACCGGGTCTGACCGTGAATTCCCAGCTCCCAGAGAACGTCACTCCCACCTCGCTTACACGCAACAAAAGACCAGGATTACTCCAAGCCATGAAGAAAATCTGGTCCAAGAAACGCTTTCAGGTGAGTTGTTGCATGCCTGATTTGTCTTGCCTTGCATGTTGACTCATAACTGACTGGGAGTTTGAGTTTGACCCATATGTGTGGGGTTTTGTCATTCAGTGGGCTCCGTCTGAGGGAGACTTGACCCAATTCCCTCCTTTAAGGATGTTAGCGCTTATTCGACTCCTGCGCCCCACCCTTTTCTTGTAAACAAATGACACCCATCTGGCTAATTGCGTATGGATGATTACAGCTGAATAGCTGAACGTCTACGACTCATTAAACTCTATCGTATCCTGATGCATTCTGGGTTACGCTAGGAACCAGACTAAGATGACCGCCTCCTGGGTACTTTGCTGTCTTTTTTTTAAGGTGTTCTCAGTGGGTCGGAAATCCAAGATATTGTTTATAATAGAAAATGTTTATAATGGAACCAGCATTGATTATGTCATGAGTCATATTGTTCAATTTTGCGCCAGTACAGAAGAAATATGGCAAGTCAGCATGCTTGTTTTCTTGTCCAAGAGCAATAAAACAGAAATGCTTGTAGCAGCAACTGATTTTCCCCTGATGGCCATTTCTAGGGATCTGTGGGATCGTAAATTTGACTACCTCACACTTCTCTGCATTAACAGGGAGATTGTTGCATCAAAACTAAAATGATTACATGCATATCTACTTTTTAAAAAATATTTACTACATTCAGTAAATACTGCAGCTAAACAGAATCACAATAGTAGGTTATTAATGCGCTCCAGAAATTCTACTCCCGAGGCATTGCAGTGTGGTTGCTAAGGTGCTTTTAGTGTGTTGCTAGGTGGTTGCTATAGGGGCTACTTACTGGTCCAGGTCAAAAGAGCTCACCACCTCAAATCTCTATGATATTCTGTAACGTAATTGTCCATCAGGTTAATCCTCATGTGATTTCAATAATGCAACACAAAAGTCCATATGAGTCCAGACAATAACAGTCATTGGGGTCCAGTGTTCTTTGTATTCTGTACAAAATGAAATGCATACAGTTTTGAACAACATTAGGGTGGGTACATAATGACAGGTTTTTTTTTTTTTGTTTGTTTTTGGGTGAACTATCCTTTTAAATAGCCAAATTTACTAATATTTAGAGTTGTTTGGCTTAGAAATGATCAGTTATTTGTGGTGTTTGCTTCGTATACTGTCAGTGTAAGGTCAAAATGCGAACCTTGTCCCCTCTCCCTGGATGGCCATATAAGTGAAAAAGAGCAATCTGCACACCATCACTTTGCCATTGGATGTAATTGCATAAGAGTACTCTCCTTTAGACAATATGTCATTGTGACATTTTACTGGTGAGAGGAGGTGAGAGCAGGACGAGCTCTTACAGCTTCCTCTCAAGCTGAATCCTTGTGAAGATGAAAGGAAAAGTGGGTGTGAAGGAGAGGAGAGGGGGATGGGTAAAAGAAAAAGATAATTGGATCTTAGTCGGCAGACGGAGACAAGCGGGTGGATGGGGCAGAGATCTAGCTTAGAGACCAGACAGATACCGAACAGGTGTCTGAGTCATAGTTTCAGATGTAGGCTAAATTCTATCATGTCATGTGAATTATATGTAATTAGTTCATTCCTTCATTGGATGTGTTTTAGGGAGATACTGTAGCATATCCCATTGATGCTTATAGAACTAAAGATAACTAGATTCACATTTCCTGAATCATATACCAATGCTTGCGAGGCAGCTAAAGAAGCTTACTGTAGGTGTTAGTTTTTTTTTAACACTTTGCCATCATTATGACACTCAGCAGACATCTTGAGTGCTGTGTGCTGCACATTACAGATTCAACATACAGTCTGTTTCCAAAATTTGAAAAGGTCTGCTTTTGCAGGCGGTGTACGGAGATATTTGAATCCAGTGTTTGCATAATCTTTTTGACACATTTAAAAAATATATATATACTGATGTATACTTCCTTACTGATATCTCTCTATCATGGGCAACCGGTTTGGCGCTTGGTGGAAAGAATAAAAATGATGTCTAATGGTGCGAAAAATGTCAATTTAGCGATTATATTTCAAGAAATAAGCATTTTAGTCACTTAAATATTGGCTTTTTTTTTGCTCTAAAGCCCATTTGAATTTTTTCTAGACCATTAGACATGGCGTTTTGCCTCAGTTTTCTTAAATGGTGCCTTCATACAAAAATGCTGTCTGTAAATTGACTGACTGGATAGAGAGGCAGCAAGGCAGTTGCATTTGTTTTCAGATATGGTGGCTATAAATGATTAAATGTATGCTGGGAAGACAAGATAAATCAAAATTTAGTATATGAACAGAAAGACGACCAGTTGCTGATGGTTATTTTTTGTTAAATGATCTTTATATCTTGAATTTTTTGTCTTATATTCCACTTGAAAGTGTGAAAAACCTAACGCTAACCCAATACTAAGTACAGGTAGTTAGTTAATAATCAGTACTTAAGTGAATACTGTGAATAAGGCACAAATGTACACCATTGAGGGTACTGCGCCAGTGTCAAGCTAAAAGTTGTTGTTTTTCTGACCTTGTTACTTGTAGAAATTGACCATGGCCATGACCATATGTAAGACCTCTGATTAACATGGCTGACATTTTTAGTGAGATGGTTTTTGAAGTTTAGAACAAATTTTGAACCAGAACGTTTGAGTAATATCAATGCATTTGCCATACAACAAGTTGGCAGTGCAGACGAGGTCATGAATCACGTAAGCTCCCATGGTTCTTTCTGACTCACAAGCATTAAGGAACCCCAACGGGTAGCTGAGAGAGCTGTGTTTCTTTAAGGTGTGAAGTGATTCACTTGCTGCATTGGCAAGAGTAATGAAAAGTCAGACCAGGTGAGATTGAAATAGCCTACTGCCTCAGAGCTGAAAGAATGGAGTTAGAGCAGAAAGGAGATACCGCAACCCAGATTAAATAGTGCCTGGCAGCATTCATCTCACCTCAGTGTGCCTAACCTGGCAACATACAAATTACCTGATGACCAAGAAGGAAAAAAATTATCCAAACAACGGTTGCCCAGAGAGGTTTGATTCATCCAGTGTGAATGCCTGTGGTGTGGGCTGACAAGAATAATAATTTGAGCTCTCCAAGGTGCTGACCAACGGGGCTTAGTGGTTTTTGTCTGGACACATAGAGTGGATAGAAAAAGATAACAAAAGCAGCCACAGTTTAGGGTGTTTTGGTGACAACTAATGACTATCATATTTTTAAACATTTTATATCTCCATTCTGAAACCTTAAGAGTTGTCTACTTAAAGTTTCAATGGGATTTAGAAAGCTTGTTGCTAATATAATACTTTTCTGAGCAGACAGAAAAGGTAAACTTGTTTATTTTTGGTGGATTTAACCATTTTATCATCAATATTGTTCAGTAGTAATTTAAGTATTAAAGTGATAATTGACAATTCTCCCGCATTATCCACTATCGTGGATTTTTCATTGAGATTAGTGTAATGAACTTTAGGGTAGATTTAACTGTTTTTGTCAATATTGTTCTGTTGTGAAAGAAAAATAAGCCTTATTACCCCTATGTCCGCCATCCGGGAATAATATTTTCATTGACCTTGTTCTAGAATTGCCGTCACTATGAGAAAAATATATGCGACTTTGTCCAAAAGAAGATATCGTCGAAGGCAGCATCGTTATGGGATATTTAGAACATCCTTGCAACCATCCAAAAGACCCTAGCAACCACTTAATGCATTAAAATATTTCCTAAGATCTTAGTAATTGAATTATTGCATTGAAAAAACAAAACAAAAATTTGCTTGGACAATCTCAGTTTCTTCAGAAAATATACAAATTTAGCTCTAAAAATATCTTGCTGAAGAAGAAAATGCTAATAAGCAATGTTAATTTTGTTATTTGTATTTTTTATCATCTTGTTATGGATAGTCCATTTCATTTTAATTGGATTACATACTCATAAAAAAATAATAGGTTGCGGTGCTCTGTCTTTTTTTGTAGCCGTTCTTGATGTTGTCATACAACATGGTCACTGAATGTCAACCGTTGACCGCTTGAGTCCGTGTTTACTTCTGCCTCAGCTCTTCACAGCACAGATGGCTGGCTGAAGATCCTCCCTCAGTGGCCTGCTCACAATCAAAGGAGTCCGTGTGCATTTGGCAGGTCATTTTGGATAAGTGTCAGTTTCGAAAATGTAATTGAAGCTTGAAGGGCCCTCTGTTCTTGTAGCAGTTTTCAGACCATCATAGGACAGACAGAGAACCAAAGCTCAAACATCATGTCAACCTCAGAGTCTCCTCTCTGTACAGTTGCTATTTAAAGTATAGATTACGGGAATTGATTGTTATGTGGATTCATTGATTTTCATGTAATTAGTGGCGATCGCAAAGGCATTCATCCATATTATCATTCATCATACTTGAGGTTAGCGATTTAGAATAAATCCCTGAATCTTTGTGTGTTATTTTCATTGTTTGTTCTACAGCGACGACACCTCAAAAATGACTTTTCTAATTGACTGGATGTGTAATTGTCTAGTGGACATTAAAATTGGATAAACAGAATAAATGAAGAGTTCAGATGCAAAAGCCTCTAAATGCAATTTGAAATTTTCTTCTAGAATGGTCATTTTTATCAAGCTTGTATATTTAAGTTCAGTAATTTCACTTAAATGATAATTAATAGGTAATCTTCATTGCCATTTAAATGAAATTACTGAACTTAAATAAACAAGCTTGATAAAAATGATAATTTTAGAAGAAAATTTCAAATGGCACTTAGAGGCTTTTGCATCTGAACTCTTCAAATATTTTCCAATGGAAATATACACTCACCTAAAGGATTATTAGGTAGACCATACAAATAGTGTGTTTGACCCCCTTTCTCCTTCAGAACTGCCTTAATTCTACGTGGCATTGATTCAACAAGGTGCTGAAAGCATTCTTTAGAAATGTTGGCCCATATTGATAGGATAGCATCTTGCAGTTAATGGAGATTTGTGGGATGCACATCCAGGGCACGAAGCTCCCGTTCCACCACATCCCAAAGATGCTCTATTGGGTTGAGATCTGGTGACTGTGGGGGCCATTTTAGTACAGTGAACTCATTGTCATGTTCAAGAAACCAATTTCAAGGCATGATGGATCCATCAAGAGAAATCGAGACTCATCAGACCAGGCCACATTGTTCCAGTCTTCAACTGTCCAATTTTGGTGAGCTCTTGCAAAATGTAGCCTCTTTTTCCTATTTGAGATGAGTGGTACCCGGTGGGGTCTTCTGCTCTTGTAGCCCATCCGCCTAAAGGTTGTGCGTGTTGTGGCTTCACAAATGCTTTGCTGCATACCTCGGTTGTAACGAGTGGTTATTTCAGTCAAAGTTGCTCTTCTATCAGCTTGAATCAGTCGGCCCATTCTCCTCTGACCTCTACCATCAACAAGGCGTTTTTGCCCACAGGACTGCCGCATACTGGACGTTTTTACCTTTTCACACCATTCTTTGTAAACCCTAGAAATGGTTCTGCGTGAAAATCCCAGTAACTGAGCAGATTGTGAAATACTCAGACCGGCCCGTCTGCCACCAACAACCATTTCACGCTAAAAGTTGCTTAAATCACCTTTCTTTCCCATTCTGACATTCAGTTTGGAGTTCAGGAGATTGTCTTGACCAGGATCACACGCCTAAATGCATTGAAGCAACTATCATGTCATTGATTTGATAATTTAATTAATGAGAAATTGAACAGGTGTTCCTAATAACCCTCTAGGTGAGTGTATAAATATAATGTTGCATTCAATAGAAAATGTGCATTTTCCCCTAAGAGTTTCAGTTGAGAAATGCATGTAAATAAAAACGGCACTCATACTATGTGTGAATTGATCATCAAATGCATTTCTTTGGCTGTTGTGTTTTGACTAATCAAGGCAATAGAACAATTCAAATCTTTTGCATAATGTATGACACTTGTGCGGTGGAGTGGAACCAGCCTTTTCGTCCATTAAGATGCTAAACATGGAGGCTAATGACAAACTAACCAGCATCACATGCTCATGAATCCATCTTCACCTATGAATTATTCAGATGTTTTAATGCCTTGTAAATGTTTTCTTTACAAGCAGAAAGCGCTGAGCATAGGCATATGAATTAAAACAACCAGCTTGTTATTCCTCTAAAAGTTCATCCACTTTTATTTGCCTTTCCCCTTCACCAACCCCGCAAAGCTCCAGGCACCAGTCTCTGAAACGGATGGCCGCCGTCCTTAGCTAATGCGGTTAGGAAACAGATTCACAGAAGAAGGGTTTGAAATTACTGGTGCATCAGCCATTAGGATTTCATTTCTCCCTGTAACTAATGGATTGGGAGTGACAGACAGCCGCTGCCCGATGCGTCCTCTGTGTTTCTTCAATTTACGTTCATCCATTGTGAACATAGTTGGATTGGAAGCGATACTGAAAAGCTAAGAATCACATTTCTCACTAAACAAGATGAATTTGTTAAGAAATGGACAAAGAAATTACATGCCTCCAGTATGTTGCTCGAAAGCTTGGAATAACAGTTTGTAACAGAACAAGAATCAACCATTTCGTATAGCCCATTTTAGATGTGCTGGATGCTTTCATACTTGTCTCAGATGTGTTTAATGCAAGGTGACATGCGGCCACACCAACGCAGGGATTGGCAAAAGATACTAGCTCATTTTTTTTAGCCTCTCAGTCACCAAATGCCCTACATATGAATTAATATCTAGGTTAACAGAGCAAAGACGGACATGTTTTTTTTTTTTTTTTTTGAAGGCCGACAAGTAGCACAGGCGTCTCGTTTCAAAGGAGCTCTTGTTAGTCAGCTTTGGGGATATCTGCTGGTGTGCTGTTTGAAATATTTGTTTTTTTTGCTCATTTGAAGTGACGATCATATTTGAAGCATTCTGTGCAACCACTAAAATAGCTCTTCTCTCTTTCTCTTTCCAGAAAACCGGACACTCTAACCGAACATTTGGGAGGTTCACTCATGGTGTGTTTGGCTTTATAGATATCAGGTTATTACAAGAGAGATTTTATGATAACTCTTCAGAGTCTGTCAGTCATCTAATGTCGGGTCTTTGTTTAAAATCGAGGATGCATTGATTATATTTTGCCCTCTGCAATTTGAAAGAGAGTGCAGATAATCTTGCAATATATGCCTCTGCTAGCAGACATGGGAGAAATTCAAACTGAAGAATTGAAGTCATGAGCGTGAATGCAAGTTGAACTGGTGGTGCCACACAAAACGTTTTATTGGAAATTTGATTGGAATGAAATATAGAGGACTTTACTGAATTGCAATTAAAACAAAATTCAAAAGTAAAAAAAAAATGTTTAAAAAGTTTTAGTACTTTCAGTTATTTGCCAAGCCAACATTTAAAATTTTCGTTGAAGTTTTAGTTAAAGGGTTAATTCGCCCAAACATGAAAATTCATTCATTAAATAACCCGTAAGACATTCGTTCAAACAAATAGAAAAATTTCTGTCCCTCCATTGACAGTCTATGCAACTACCACTTCCATTAAGAGATTGTTAAATTAATCCATATCAATTGAGTGGTTTAGTAAATTTTCATCCAACAGATTTAATTTGGCCTTCTATTAATTGTATTGTAAGAATTTGCGTCTGCATCGAGTACTTGAAAAATGTGTTTCTAACTTAGAAGTGCCATAGAAATAAAGTCCAAGTCTCTGTGGCTTCTGAGATTGATGATAAGTCATTAAGATTTAGGATTCCTATCACTTGATACTCTGAGGTAAGGATCTAGGATCCTTTTGAAGATGTAATTGTAATCAATCTCTGTATCAAGACCCTCTTCAGAGACACCTTGAGGACCTACATCAGAGGAAGTGCTCAGTTCAGACAAATATGATCTCTAAAGTGTGTGCCCTAAATTGAGAATAAAGTACCTCTGATGCTGCACTGCTCCCATTACCTATCAGATAAGTGTTTGTTATAAATTACTGCTAATGGGGATATCATTCATATTCATGATAATTATAAAATAATTTAGTTTGCTTTTATATCAGTCTGCACACTCTGAAAACATCTCCCCAATGCTGCTGATAGCCTATACGTAAAGCATCCTCAGTTTTAAGGACTGACTGTATACATCTTTAGGAATTGTCAAATTTGTGGAAATTTGTGTTCCTGTTGTGATTTGTAATAAATCATTGTGTTTTTGATTATTAGTGAAGATGCCATTCATTTCATTTCATTTATATAGCACAAATAAACACAACAGAAGTTGACCTCTTTTACAAGGTAAAAGTCCAGGAAACATGAAAGAAGTAGCAAAATAAACCATTTCGAGATTTGGTGAAATAAAAGATCAAACTTTAGCTTAAATTTAAACTCACGTAAATAGGACAGGGATCTCAAGGATAAGGGGAGACTTTTCCATAGCATAGGACGGACAACTACGAAAGCACAATCCCCTCTCGACTTAAATCGTGAATGTTGCTGGGACAGATTATAACTGCTTGTGGACTGTAGACTGTAGTTTAAAGTTAAAAGTTCAGATATGTACACTGTAAAAGAAATATTGTTGGTTTAACTTAAAAAATTAAGTAACCTGGTTGCCTTAACTGGAAAAAGTGAGTTAATACAATGAAGGAGATTAATTTAATCATCAGAAACTCAAAATAATAAGTTATCTGAACTAAATAAATTATTTAAGTTGATTTGACAAAAGAAAAAATGTTGAAAATATTTGTTTACAGTGTAAGAGGGTGCAATACCATTTATGGATTTGAAACCAAACAACAATATTTTAAAATTAACTCTATGACGCACCGGCACCTAGTTAAGAGACAATAAAATAGGAGTAATATGTCTGTGAACCCCAGTTATCATTTAGTGTTGTGTTTGTGTGCTTGGATTTGACTTTTTCTGGAATTGTCTGTCTGCTCGCACTGATAAAGAGGAGCCTGACAATGAATCTGTTCACCTTATGTACAAAGGCACTATAATCTCAGCATTAATAATGCAAAAAGCTTAGCTGTGCTTATCATTGAAGCAATTTATAGGACCTGCTGACACTTTTGCACCGATGTGATGGGATTTTAGACATGGCTCCCTATAAAACATCTTTAAATTGAAACTATGCTTTAAAAATTAATTAGACAGGCAGAATTAATGTGGATTACACTCTTTAATGCATTCTCCATTTAAGATCAGGCTCCATGAAAACATTTTCGAAAACATTGAACCTCGTGGATTAAAATCTTTCTGATAATCCTTAATTTTTAGAAATACATGCATAGCACCACAGTGCCATCTGTGCAACTAAATTAGTGTTGAACTCATTTAAAATGGATTATAATTCAAAATTAACTGGCTTAACAATGTAATGCATTTATTATTGAAAAATGTGTATTTAAAGGCTCAAACCCATTTATCCTGTCTGAAATCAAATATTTGATTAGCAACTTAAGGCATTTGCTGCTCATTTCACAAATTTGTGGCAGGATTGAGCCCACAATCCAACATAATTGAAAATTGAATTATTTAATTGAATGTGCAGAGACTTTCTTTAACTAAGACTTTGTATTTTGATTGACCTGTTTGACCATCCTTACAAGCTCAAGTGATTTATACGCAGAAAACAAAACAAAAGCAGATGGCAGTGATGTTGAGCAGCAAGTACGAGTCAACCAGGACAAAATAAATGGTGCAAATGTGTCCATTCAGTAATTTGTAGCTGTCTTATCTGTTTACTGGGATGGGATTCGTCTCTATAGTAATGGTGATGTCTTGTCTGCTTCTTTCCTCTGCCACTATGGAAGCGAAGTTTTCCGCTCCTGTCGGAAGCAAAGTTATGGTAATGTTTGTTTTCATCTTTGGGCTCAATGAAGTGGTTCATCCCCTTGTTCCCCACGATGCTTCTAATTCAAACACATTTCTACTTATTAATATCACTATGTGGCGATTTGCTTTTTTTTTTTTTTTTTTTTTTTTTTTTTTTACTCAAGTGATACACTTTTCCTCAAAGAAAGTAAAAAATAGTTTACTCAAAAGGTCATAATTAGGGCTGTCAAATGATTAATCGCGATTAATCACATCCAAAATAAAAGTTTGTGTTAATATATAATTATATATATATATATATATATATATATATATGTATATATGTGGGTGCACTGTGTATAATTATTTTATATATTTATAAATACACAAACGTGCATGTGCATATTTAATAAAAAAAAATTATATATAATATAAATTATATACAAATCTATGTACAGTATATACATAAAAATATTTCTTAAATATATACAAGCATGTGTGTGTGTATATATATAAAATAATTATATACAGTGCACCCACATATATTATGTAAACACAAACTTTTATTTTCGATGCGATTAATAGTTTTACAGCCCTAGTCATAATATGATTTTATTTGCTCGGTTTGATGTACGTTATCATTACAGGTGTTTTTTTGTTTTTTTTTACTTAATGCTTTGTTTCTTTGTAGACTCTGAGACTACAGAAGACGAAGCCGCTGAGCCACAAATACCCCTGGAAGCTAAAGAAGGAGCCAGAGGTTTTCAGGATGAGGGCCAACGAGTGCATGCAGGTAAATTACACTTTCAAATGAACTAGTGTGTCAACAGCCAACCTTTCAATTACAGTTCTGTCTTAAAGGGACAGTTCACCCGAAAAGGAAAATTCGGTTTTCATTTACTTGTTTAAGAAGTTGATGGGCCTAGTTTTTTTTTCTTCTTCCATAGTATAAAAGGCAATGGGGCCCATCAGCTGTTACTCTCCAAAATATCTTCTTTTGTGTTCAGCAGAAGACAGAATTTTAAACATTTAGATGTATCCTTTTAACCCTTTTAGATGAGCTTATTAATATTTACTTTATAACAGATACACAACCATTTGAAAGTTTGGGGTCAGTAAGTTTAAACTTTAGGTACTAGTGTGATAGTAAGTAGTTCAATTTTTTTTTAAAGGAGAACTCCGGTGCAAAATGAACCTTTGGTCTAATTACACATTGGTACCTAGTCGACCGTTCTCTGAGATTTGTTTTCATGATAATCGAATGTAAAGAGTTTTATCTCTAAAAACTGTTTAGTGTAAAACGCTAGTATATAATAGCCCCACACTAACACAGTAACATAATGAGGCTCCCTACATGCAAAACAAAGCATTGAGAACTTTGTAAGTGTACAGACCGTTTAAAAAGATATTTTATAAAGACAGTAAACTTCGTGTATACAGGCAGCAGCCATCTTGGAAAACAATCTTGACCAGTCGAACCACGAACGCCGTTCATACAGTTCAGCTCACTTGGCACGTCGTTCGTGGTTCGACTGTTACTGTGTTAGTGTGGGGCTATTTTGAGCCATGTTATTCCCCATATACTAGCATAAACGCTAAACAATTTTTAGAGATAAAACTCTTTACATTCGATTATCATGAAAACAAATCTCAGAGAACGGTCAACTAGGTACCAATGTGTTATAAGACCAAAGGTTAATTTTGTGCCGGAGTTCTCCTTTAAGTATTATTAAATACTAGACAAAATTGGAATATGGACTAGTGAATAAGTTCTAGTATCGTACGTTTTAAGGATTACATGTTAAAATGGCTGGCTATACCAAATCATCATATTAAAAGGATTTTCTGAATGAGCACTTGACACTGATTATAGCTGAAAATTCTGTTTTGCCATCATTAGAATAAATGAAATTTTAAAATACAGTTATTTATTTCAAATTGTAATTATATTTCACAGTATTACTGTTACCTTTATTAAAATATTAATTGAATGTTTTTAAATGCAGCCTTGGTGAGCATAAGAGACTAAACATAAAGAGATCTCACCACCCTGAAACTTTTGAACGGTAGTGTTTGTACTGTACTGTACAAACCCCTTAGCCATTAAAGGAATAGTTTTCCCAGTAAAATGAAAATGAAATAGTTTACAGGAACTCTGAGCACTTACATATATTAAATACAAGAGACAGTGCAAGAGAATAAGCATTTAGATTGAGTAAACAGAAAATTAATAGACGTATGCATCGTGTTTCAACGGTGTAACTATATGAATATTACATAATGTACATTTTTATTGCATTATGCCTGATATAATATTGAACAGTAAAAAGTAATAGAGCACACAGTTGTGGCCATTAACTGTTATTGATGGAGATGCGAATTTCTTCCTGGATGTTCAGGTGCCTAGAGGTCTGTACCAAATTGAAAAGACATTGTATTGTGAGTGTGTGGGTTTTGTGATTTTATTTGTTTATTTTTTATTTTTTTTATGATGACATCCTGGAGGGAGGACAAGACAGTTTTTATTCTGTTTTTTTTTTTTGTGGCACACAAAAAGGACAATCTTTTCCTAACAGTGGCAGTTCATAGCAACCACAGCTGTCAAGCTTCAAAAAACCCCATTAAAAAACAGCAAAAGCATAACAAAAGTCTTATGGCTCGTTTCCACTGAGGGGTACGGAACGATACGGTACAGTACAGTACGGGTCGGGTACACCATGATCAGGCTTGCGTTTCCACCGCCAACAGTACCCTTACTTGATAGGCGTGGTATACTGGAAAGAAGCGATCGACGTCATTTTCGCGCGAAGAAAGCGACATAGTAAACAACAATGGATGACAGACAGCAGATCTTGTTTGTTCTTGCTTCTCGGCATGTTTGTCGCTAGAAACAAGCGCTGGCATTAGGCGTTTCCAAGAAGCCAACGCAAAATCCGGCTCAGGAGAATGATCCCGAGGACGCAAGTCCAGTAATTCTGTTAATGGAAGAGCGCGTTCTTGAACGCGGCACTCTGCTCGCTCTGGCTCTGCGACTCCGGTTATCTCTGTATGTTCATTTCAGGCAACAATAAAACGAAATATGTTTTAAAACACCACTCTGCTTCTTTTCGATTTCATTTCAATACATTTTAAACATTCTAAAGCACATAAATGTGGTTCAGGCAACACATAGCCTATTGATTATCACTGCATGTAACGTTATATTTATAACAAAACTAAATATAAAACAACCCTGCCTCTTTTCGTTTAAATTTAAAAATATTAAACATATTCCAGGCAATATGTAATGTAATGTATTGCATATCGCATTGGTACAAATGTTGCAATAAACAACATTACAGATGATAATAAAATGTAAAAAAATGACAAAACTATCTCTTTTTGTTGAATTTCAGTTTAATCAATGATAGCCATTATAAAAGTATAAGTAAAAGGTACAAAATACAGTAAAGTTTAAATAATATCAAGAAACAATGAATTCAGTCAGTCAAATATAGGACTACAAATTCAGCGCTCAAAGATATGAAACTTCACGTAGCCTTCTGCCAAAACTATTGGCCAGGGAACGAATTATAGATTCACGAGACCAAAGATCACCTGTTAGGTTTATACAAGACGAATTATATCTCATGTTTAACCACTAAAGAGACGTCCGAGTCAGCGGCAAACATCAGAACGACTAGCCGAGGAAAGGCTGTTCCAGGCGGGGACACGAGCGCGAGCGTCCGGTGATCGCTTGGAATGGATCTCAGTCAAATTATCAAAAATCTATAAATAAACCACAGATTTGATCTCTAAAAAAGTACTTTCTCGCCTGAAAAAGTCTTAAAACTACATTTCGTGACACAATAACAGTAGAATTATATTTCAACTGTATGCTTCTAATGCCCTTGTAGCACGCGTGAGTGACGATACTTTGTCCACCAATCACCGTTCTGCAGTGAGTCTAGCTCCACCTTTTAGTACCCTTTCACTGTGCTAGGTACCCTAACGAAAGGGTACCCAAAAAGTGGTACGGTACGGTTCGGCTTTTTGGTACCATTCACAACTTTTGACAGTGGAAACGCAAATAATTGCGTACCAAACCGAACTGTACCGTACCGTACCACTCCGAGTACCGTACCGAGCCATTATACAACTTGTGCGATAGATTCCGGGTCCTCTACCGCCACACGATAGTTTTGATGTAACAATGGCACGTTGACCGCACAGAACGTTGTTTCTCATCTGTGAACATGACCTTTTCATGAATAATGAGCTAGATTTCAGTCTGACCCTCACACAAATCTTTCCTATGGCTTCAGAAGACTTGAAATCTAGAGTCAAAAGGCCTTTTTAATATATATAGTTCTTTGTGGCTTTATTTCTTTATTTATTTTTGTTTATTTTTAATTATAACATGCTTGGTCACAATCAACTGCCATGCATACAGCATTCGGGTTTGGAAAGACATGAGACGTGAAATATTCATGCTTCATGTTAAATAGAAAAAATCTTGTTTATCTGTGATTTTTGATGTAAACTTTTACAGCAATAGCCTTAGTTAACATTAAGGTGACTTAGATCACACATTATGCTTATTTAAGATGTTTTTAGCAGATCATTCAGATATAAATCACACATTATAGTAAATCTCTAGGCATTTCTTATCACGCATCTAAGACCAGAGGAGTATAAATAAAGAGGTTGGAGCAAACAGAAGCTCACGCATCAACTGCAAGCCACAAATGACTGCCGTGCACACACATAAACATAATGTATAATTATGTATATAATGTATAACATAATGTATAATTTTCCAGGCCTGCTCCCTCACTGTCGTCGCTCCTCCTTTTATGCTTCCGAAACTCATCTGTAACGGATATGTTATATGACCAGGTTCAGCAGAGGTGATTCTCCTTATCAGTCAATCAACCGGCCTCCCGCTGTTCTCTCACTGCTCTCTGGCCTCCAATAATAATTTAATAGATAGCTTGGAAATGCTAAATACTCTTGATATTGATAGCTAATGCTTTGGACGATATCTCTGGGTATCATCTAGCTATCTGCACAACCCTGCATGGGTTTATCGCGCATATTTCACATGTATTGTGTGAGCAGTCAAGTCGCAGCTCAAAGATCAGACCGTATAGTGTGAGCAAATGAATTGTGAAGCTTGGCTTTACATCGCATGCTTTACCTTGCTGAAATCGAACAGTGTGTGGCCGTCACAGTGGATAGGAGTGGAAAGTTCTGCGAGTGATCTACTGGCGACGTGCAAATGAACACAGATACACCCGGATCATTTCCATAATGACCAACGCAATCTACCTAGAGCAGTGCAAATTAGCATCTGGTTTAAAGGACAAGTTCTGTATTTTACAATTAAAGCCCTGTTTTAAGATCGTTTCTGATGAAATACAATGGTTAAGATTGTTTTTGTGATTGTTTTTTGCTGCTGTCCCGAGAATTTTCAGTTTCTGTGGTTGCACCCCCACATCTCTACAATGGTTGCATAGGTGCACAGGAACAATACTTTATAAAACGCATAAAACTTTGGTTTACAAAGACGTGAAACTCACCGAGTGGTCTGGGGTGTTCACTGAAACGCTCACACAAAAATCACTGCAAAAGATGCTTTCCAACAGGTTTTATTTTTGCCAAAGCGTAGATATTCAACGCACATGGCACCCTTTGGCATTAAATGAAACGCAGATATATATGGGGCAGAAGGCGCCTCCTAGTGGTCTAACCCTAACCCTACCCCATACCTAAACCTACCATAACCGATGGGGTGCCATGTGTGTTGGATGTCTACGCTTTGGAAAAAACGTCGTATATGACGCCTTGGGTTGAGAATGTGTTGGTACGTTGATGTATGGTACTACTCCGCCGCCGGAAACGTAAATGGGGTTGTTTATAGTCTTTCTGTAGTCTTAGGCCATGTCCACACTAATACGTTTTAGTTTGAAAACGTATATTTTTCTCTCGTATTAAGTCAACAAAAACGTATCGTTTGGAAAACGCTCTCCAAAGTGGATAAATTTGAAAACGGCATTTTTCGCGTTGTAGTGTGGACGGTAAAACCGGAGGTATTTCAAAACGATGACGTAAGTTTAGTCATGTGATCCATGTAGTACCAATAGATATTCATGTTTATCGGTATTGTGCCTGTTATGTGTTATTCATTTTTACACTATTGCTAAAATATGTTACTTTCTATTTTACTTAATATGTGCTATTCTTCATAGCACAGCACTGCAAAGATGACAGATAATGTAGCTTACTCACATTTGCTGTCCTGCGGCAAAACAGGAGAGCAGTTGGGTTTTAGACCAAACATATGGTGACTGAATGCGACCTGGATTCATCCGTGATGGTGAGATATTTTGCCAAATAAAATTATCCTGTTATTGTGCGATAACATTATTATTTATTTTCCCATCTGTATCATCTCAGTGAGCTTTTGGGAAGTTTCACGCATGCGCATTAAAGTGAATTTAGAAGTTTCTCATCAACACTGAAACGTCGGAAAACGCCTGAAAACGCTAGTGTGGACGGAGAGCGTTTTTAAACGAAAACCCCGTTTTCAAATCTATCCGAATTAATGTGGACGTAGCCTAATGCAGTCGCGGTATCGTAGGCTAAGACGTAAGTGGTTTGCTTGCAATTGGCAAAGGTGCATTATCGCCACCAACTGGGCTGGAGTGTCTATTATTCAAGCTCTTAACAGAAGAATGTACGGTTATGAGGCATTTGGAAAAATAGGTCTACAGTTTTACGACTGGTAAAACACCTGTTGGAAAGCATCTTTTGCAGCGATTTTTGTATGAGCATGTCAGTCAACACCCCAGACCACTCGGTGAGTTTCAAGTCTTCGTAAACTAAAGTTTTATGCATTTTATGAAGGATTGTTCATTAAATTCTCGGGACAGCAGCATTTGTCTAAAAAACGTTATTAGCCATACTATTTCATCAGAAACAATCTTAAAACAGGGCTTTAATTGTAAAATACCGAATGTTTTAAGACATGCGTTTTTGGGGCATTGCATAATGGTACAAACACCAGTAAAATGACTAGCGCAAACCTTGCGTGATTCATTTAAATACTCTCCTCCCATACATTTTGCATGTCTACGCCTTTTCAGCGCTAATTTTTCACTGTGTGTGTTTAGTAAATCTTGACTGTAGTTTTTTAAAAGTATCTTTTTCAAAAAGTTGCGCAAGCTGTTAGTAAATCTGGCCCTTAGTGTCTATCCAAAAACGTATGTGTGCTAGCACAACGCATTCTCATCCTTTAGCGTCATATAGAACGCTAAATGACAAAACGGCGCTGTACTACTCACATGGCACCCGTTATTGATAATATAACACGCGCTGTGAGGGCTAAGTTTAGGTGTGGGGTAGGGTCTGCGTGTCATATTCACGCTAAAGGATTTATAACGTCTTGGGTTCGCGTGTTATATTAATGATAAAGGGTGCCATGTCGGTAGTATAGCGCCGTTTTGTCATATAGCGTTTTATGTGACGCTAAAGAATGAGAACGGGCTGGCTAGCACCACACTTTAAGTATGAAAACCTATGAATATTAATGAGATCACAATATTATGTATGCATGTAATCTGATGTAATGTGTTACACAAAAACATTCTTGGTTGGAGGTCAAACGTGGTCGATTTTTGAATATTTTGCCTCATTACACCTTTTTTCTATTTTTGTGTCTAAGAAAAACTTTTGATGAGATTCATGAATATAAATTGTCTTTAAACAGAGGAGAAGCATGGATGTGTTTACAAAGATAATAATATGAGGCCTGTTCTCTTGATTCTATCTAGTCCATTTGCGGATTCTAGGCAATTGAACTCTCAGTTGTCAGTACGTATCATGACAAAAGCCTTCGCATTATCCCTTGGGGAAAGTGGTTGGGTGTGTATTTGAGACACTTACAGACTGGGTCCATTTCTTTCATCATCGCGAGAGAGAAATTAGAAGAGAAGAAATTAGAGTGATATTTATTCGATTGCAGTTGAGAAATGAAAGTTTTGAGAACAACATGCCCTGTATATAAATATCCACTTTGATCTCAGCGTCTAACATTGAAATTCATTTATCTTGTGTCAACGCAGTTTTCAACAAAGATAGATTTTTAGAAAAGTGCACCACAAGCAATGGAGCTTGAATTGCACTGTAAATTTTTGGTTTGTCATTAGCGCTGATATGAATGATGCTCTTGTCTTCACAACGCATGAGATACAGTTGTAAGATCCAAAGACTTTCTGAAAAATGAAAGTCAACAATTTTACCAACAAAGAGATACAGGAGGAATAAATGCGTCAGGATTTGGTGGAGCGTATGATTTCCGTAGTGGAGTAAGTGATTGATTTGATCTGTTATGGTAGGCGAAGAGAGGTGGGCGGAGGCCCATTGTCATTGATTTTGATGGATGCTTCCTGACTGCAGTCTAATCCATTCAGTCACTGTGAATTACACGGGCTCTGAAGGCATCAGACTTTGCTTCAACGCAGCTTGCAGCTGAAAGGCCTCACCTGGGCTTTATTCATCACACCTCTGAATGCATAACTCCCTTACATTATACATCGTTCTTTCTGTCGTTTTCCTTTTCTTTCTAGCATTCTAGCATATTTGGCGTTCTGTCTTTCAGTCTATCTAGGGTTTTATCTGTCATTCTATCATTCTATAAATCTCTCGTTCTACACTCTAAAAAATGCTGGGTTGTTTTAACCCGATTTTGGGTCAAATATGGACAAACCCAGCCACTGAGTTACATTTTTAACCCAATGTTTGAGTTTTTTTATATTTGACCCAAAATTGGGTTAAAACAACCCAGCATTTTTTAGAGTGTATCTATCTATTGTTCTTTCAATCTCTCATTCTGAGGTTGTAGGTCTGAGGTCCAGTTATAATCAAATGTCAAAATGGTCAGTTTTCCTTTTCACAACCATTCTCCATTCTCTCTTATAATTATAATTAGTTTTTATTGCTACTGTTCTTTTAGACTTTTATGTAAATTCCCACTTTGCATGTAAAAAATGTGAAAAATTTTGAACACGAGTTTGCTGTGTGTCGAGTCTAATAAAGATTTAAACAGTTTGTGGTTTTTGATTAATAATTTTTGCAGCTTTGTTTCAATAAAAGGTCTTTTTTAGTTTGCAAAGCACATTTTGGTTTATAAAGTTGTGTTTTTTTTTAATTTATTATTTTTTTTTATTTAAGTGCAATAAATTAGAAAACATGATATGACCAATAATAAATAATACCTTTAATGGAGTAGTTCACTTTTAAAAAAAAAACGTTTGCTGGTAATTTACTCACCCCCATGTCATCCAAGCTATCCATGTCATTCTTTCTTCAGTTGAAAAAAATAAAATAAAGGTTTTGGATAAAAACATTCCAGGATTTTTCTCCATATAATGGACTTCAATGGGAACCAAACGGTTCAATGTGCAAAAGACAGTTTTAGTGCAAACTGCAAACTGTTCAAAGGGCTTTAAACGATTCAAGACGACGAATAAGGGTCTTATCAAGCGAAACGATCGCTCATCTAAAAAAAAAAAAACAAAGTTTAAGTTTTATAAGCTCAAATAGTCGCCTTGCTCTGTTCTGTGATGCGCGTTCGTGACTCTCCTGTTCGAAATCGTTCATCAAAATGAACGAATGTTTTTTCGTATTATTTGGTTGATTCAATGAACGAAATGAACGAATTTACTCGGAAAAAGATTCGTTCATTTTGATGAACGAGTCCGAACAGGAGAGTCACGAACGTGCGTCACAGAACAGAGCAAGGTGACCATTTGAGCTTATAAAACTTAAACTTTGTTATTTTTTAGAGCGATTGTTTCGCTTGATTCATTGTCTGGAATCGTTTAAAGCCCTTTGAACAGTTTGCAGTTTGCATTGAAACTGTCTTTTGGACCTTGAAGCATTTGGTTCCCATTGACGTCCATTATATGGAGACAAACCTTAATTTATTTTCGACTGAAGAAAGAATGACATGGACATCTTGGATGACATGGGGGTGAGTAAATTATCAGCAAAGTTTTTTTTTTTTAAAAGTGAACTACTCCTTTAATAAATATTAGCTTTTTGGAGCATTTTATGTTGTTTAAAGAAAATGTTTGCAAAAGGGAAAAATTAGAGAAAATAGTTTCTATTGTTTGTATTTCTTGGTTATGTGGATGAATACGCCCATGACTTGTGAACGCTAGTACGTCGAGCATCCTGCCTCAAATTAAATGTACTCTGTTTGTTCCCATTTCGGCTCCCCCGCAGGTGAGAGAATGATGGATGTCGCCCCGGGTGCGAGCGATCGCTGGGCCGCTGGTGAGACCACAGTGTTGGAGAAAGAAGCTCTAGCCCTGGGATCAAGAGCTCCGGGGCCGCAATCAGCCAGGCAAGCCAACAGCCGGGAGCCGACGGGCACCCAGATCAGGCACCTAGGGGTCGAGCCTCTGATTCGAGCGTCACGCGCCAATCTATCCCGACCGGGTTGGGGGTCTGAGGAAAGTGTGTCTTTAGCTAGCGATTACTATGGTAGCACGTTCAGTCTTTATAGAGGAAGGACTTTTTCTGTACCCCTGTAAGTAAACCTTCCCAAGCTAAAATAAATCGCAATTAGCCACAGCCCACAATAAGCAGACCAAAACACAGATATAAAAAGATCCCTCATCAATAGACGAACAACCACAAACCCCATCACAGAGTCACAAGAGACCCTTGCTCTAACATGGTGTCCCCTGGAAGTGCTAAAGATGGGAGGGGACTGAGAACAAGACCCAGGCTGTAATTCCTCCTCTGTCTCTCTTGGTATCTGAGCTGTGCGTTTTGGTGGCCCCATGAGGCAGCTTACATCACCACAGGAATGACAGAAGATACAGTGAGTGGGCTCTCTGTGTTTGGATGAGGTTCAGCTCTGCCCACAGAGTGAAAGGGCTGTGTGAGCTGCCAAAAGCCTTACAGTTATATGTGACTCATTCATTTGCAAGTGGCAGCACAGCAAAAGTTGTTTTTTTTATATACATGTTTTTCATTTTTGGAGAGCTTATTTAAAATGACACTAAACAACTTCAGTGGATGCTCATATTAATTTCCTATTGTAATACAGTAGATATAACTTTTAAATGATGTTAATCTCAGAGATTTGATTGAGTCTTTTTTTTTGTTGCTGTGGTGGTTTGACGAGGGTTCAAAATATTCCTGGTTATTTTTTATTACAAAACGTTTTCCACTGCATATTGGTGACAAACAGCACAGATGATTTGTTACTCCAGATGAGCCAATCTGGAGTCATAATTTGTATTCATATTTTGATTTTGGTGGCTTAATGCAAGGAATATTCAACATATAGTCGATAAGTCATCCATCTAGTTGTAAAAGTTGAAGATGTGTGAGCCGTGATGAGTGTTTTCCTATGTAGTCGTGTATGTTTTGGATTTGAATTGCTTGTGCCACTTATTTCATTCTTAAAAATAAAACTTAAACCGTGTTTTTTGTTGTTAGTTATTGGACAAAAGCCATTATCTACTCACATTTGATGTTTGACGAGTTTTATTTTAGGTGAAGTGTAAGTGTAGATATTGTTGGAAAAGAAAAGAGGGTGACTTATTGTATCTTCTGTGTCATTCATCGCTACGAAGCACTCTTCTTCACCCATGTTTGAGCCAGGGTTGACTGTAACACTCTTAACACCAAACATAACTCAAACTCTCCTTCAAATGTTAGTTTTCTTAGCCAATTATAAACCAAATTTTCAAATTTCATTCCACTCTGTTTAGCATTGAACAATACCAAGCTTTGCATATTTTTAAACCCGTTTGTTATACTTTAGTTTCTGTTGTTTCCACCCTGTTGTTTGGTTCTGCTTTTGATTTGCTGCTCATTTGTATCATGAATGTGTTAAACAGAGATATATTGGTAATGACGGGCTGTTCCTTTTTGTGCCTAACCTTAAAGAAAGGCATGGCTCTGTCTAAGAGAGGGCAGACGCAGGGCAATGTCAGGTAATGATCTGGCCTTTAAAGCAGCCAACTTATTCTCTGTCAGATCTGTGTCACATCATGTACAAACTGAGATGCTGAGAGCACAATGACCTTTTGTGCAGGTCAGATTTTTTAGGAGCTGCTCAAAGAGTCTAAGAATAGACTTTCTGTAGAAGTGCTGCTGTAGGCCAAACCGTTAAATCTGAAGACAAAGCATTTAAACTCCAAAATAGTAATTGCTGAGTAAGCTTAAGGTGATGCATCTTCCATTGCCTGTACACTCATTCTGTTTTAATGTCACTAAAACATTACCATTTTACTTTGCCATCATAATAAACGTAATGGTAAAATTATGTTTAAGTTGACAAAGTTTTACCTAGCATTACTCTCTTAAAGAACTTTGAATTTCTGTCTACTAAAATTAAACTAATAATGTGTAGCTCAAAATATTGATAGGTTGAGACAAAAAAGGTTAAGCATAATAGAGCACCTCCCTCACACACTGTTATTGCCTTTTCATTCCTCATCTAGATTTATTTTCTTTTAGTTCATACTTTCCTTTGACCCCCATTATCCATACGCAAATTCTTTTCGTTTTCTACTCGCACAGCAGTCGATGCAAAATTGAAGCTGAACAAAGTTTGCATTAAACATGCTTGCATCACTTTTGTGTTAGGTATCATCGACCCCTTCGGTTTCCCCCTGGTTTTTTGTGCATGCTGTTTTCGGTGAACTGCATAGCATGAATTCTTGCATGCATGCACATGATGCCTTGAGTGACTCGCAAAGATAGGAGGGTATAGATCTTGTAAGAACTCTCAGATTGAGATGCTCTGTACAAAAAAAATTGTCATTTTTTTGCAAATTTTAAATATCATTGTTTCAATGGTAATGATCTCAAATAAAGTGCAGTCTAAAACACTGTGATGTGTTGAGTATTATTCCCTCAAGTAATGCCAAAAAATTGCCAAACTGTATATTCATGCGTAGATACATATGTAAATTGATTTATCTTGAATAGTACAGTGAACCATCTAGAACTGCTACTGCCAGTTGCTGGTTTTGTCATACTTTACTAACATCACATATTTTCTAAGGATCATCCTCTGTTTTAACCAAATTTGTGCTTTGTTTTTGCATGATTTTGATGCTGCATGGGAGATGTTTATAGTGCACTGGATATACAATACAAGAATTAGTTTGTCAAACTGCCGGATGGGAAGGAAGCTACACTGATTGGATTCACAGTACTGTATCAGCTCTGCTAGTTTATGGCAGTTTCTGTGCTGCGTAAACAAGTTTTTGTTTTACTGCTCTTCAGATATTTTCTAGTGCACAGCCATTTTGAATTTGACCCCTTTTAACAGTATTTTTGATGAATCAACATTTAATAGTTATGTGCCCGCTCTAATTCTTGTTTTCCTCTTCCTTCCTAGCACTGGCAAGTGAATCTTGACTTATTCTTGTAGATATCCAGTGATGTGTGGTGGTCTAGTCCAGTGATTTTGGAAGGTATAGGCTAGTAGGCATAAATTAATCTGCCATGTGCTAATATTACATTCTTTCTGCGCATTCAGTTGTGTAGTAAAGTATAAGACAAATAAATAACAATTTGTTTTAAAGTAGAATTCAGATTTCTTAATCTTATAGGTAGAGTATCACTTTACATTTAAATCTGGTCTTGACTGTCACTCCGAGATTAATGGAATATGTTTTATTCATGCTCTCCCTCATGAATCTCCTCACATTATTTTTTCTATTTCAGTTAATCAGTTAACAGAAGCTCATAATCATTTTTGATTTTATTTATCTCTCCTGAAATTTGAAAATTAGGAAGGTTCACATCAAAAAAATATTTCTCAAATTAAGACATTCGCAGAAGTAGAATTGAATTAACTTGCGCACAAACACATCCAGACAGTCCCATTTAAGATCCCACATCAGAGAAATTAGCCTCTCTGGCCCCTCTTCCAAAGTCCTCATCCAAACAGTTGGGCTCACCCCTTGCATAACCCCATACTCTAACAGAACATTTCCCTCAAACACCTTCTTTTAGGAGCCCATCTGAAGAAGTTTCGAGGGAATCTCCCCCTCAAGTCCTACCACCCCCTTCCCCCAAAATTGGCCGCTCTACTGCCTCTCCTTTGCTCAGCCGTTCTGGTTCGGCCCCTGCCACGCCCCTAGCCCCACGCAAGAAAGTTGTCATACCAACTGAATACCAAGACACAGTACCAGGAGAGTTTGAGGAGAAGATTAAGCAACCCAAATCCTCAGGCATGTCTCAGAGTAGTGCTCAAGACTCTCGACCGCAAACCCCCGTCAGCGAGTATTCCCGCAAGGAACTTACACCTCGGCCCTCACCAAAACTGACGAGAGCTAGCTCCAAGATCTTTGAGAAGGTGCGAGTTTTTGAAGAGCGCAGAAGAAGTATCGATAACCCAGAGGGGTCTATATCCGGACGTTCTTGGGCTGGATTTAATAGAGCCTCGTCCATTGACTCTGATGAAGGAGGGAGCCGGTTGGGGATCTCGAGGGAGAGCTCCAAAGAAGACCTACGTGAGGCTCTGAAGGCAGATGCAGCCCAGAGAAGGACTATGTTCAAACAGCGGGCTACTTCCCTGGAGGACAGACCCCGTTACTCCCAGAAGGTGCTGGACATTGAGAACAAGTTCACAGAGGAGCTCCAGCGCATCAAAAAACTTGTCGGTAAACCACATATGAAGAAATCCTTCTCAACAGACCAGCTCTCTACTTTTCACAGGAGCAGGCAGCCTATAGAGAAGGTAGACCCCCTCCCACCTCAGGTTCTTCAAAAACTGCAGGATAGAGAGCGTGCTCAGCGAGAGCAAGAGATGAGAGAGAGAGAGCAAGCCAAAGAAAGATCACCTCCGAAATCACCGTCTCGCAGACGAAAAGATCAACTGGCACAACAACCACTGGAAAAAGTTGAAAGTGATCTGCTTGTCCCATCCAACAAGATGGTAAGCACATTTGGGCATGAACCATCCCCACCAGAGGCCATGTCACTTTCTGATTTACCCGGGCAAAGATCTCCAAGACTGCGCGGCCCGAGCCCAAGTAGAGATAGTCCTCGGAGGTCTCCAACTGTAGAGACTCCAACTGCCATGGCTGAAGAGCGCTCTCGAGGAAGAGCTGAATCTCCATCCAGAAATGTCTTGGAGATGACATTACGCAAATTGGAACCAAGACCTGCAAGTCCACTGGTAAAACGTGTTGTTCGTGTTCAGGAAGTTCCTCAACCAGACAATGAGTCCATGCATAGGAAGACACCAATAGAAGTCACCCTGAGAAAACTGGAAAGAAGGCCTGAAAGTCCTCTGGTGCAAGGAGAAACTGTAGCCATTCAAGAATGCCCTGTTCAAGCTCCTGCCAAACCTCCAAGAGTTTCCTCATCTGAGGAAAGGATGGAGCTGGATGTGACTCCTCTTCCATTGGCACCAAAGCTCACCATACCAAAAATTATTATTGAAGAGGAGCCAATGGAGACAGATACACCTCCAGAAAAGGCTGTTAAAAGTGGCACTGGTAAAGAGGAAAGACCCCAAAGAAGCAGAGCAAGAGGACACAGACAGAGGCCAATGTCCCCTGAATTAGGCAAGTTAAGGCATATCCAGTGGGATGCAAATCTTTGACTTTGTAATATCCAAGGTGGATATACATCACATCTATTGGTTCTGACATATCTCTTTTGCTATTACAGAATCTTCGGATGACTCGTATGTGTCTGCAGGAGAGGATCCTTTAGAGGCTCCTGTGTTTGAGTTTCCACTTCAGGACACTGTGGCCTCCACTGGAACAGAGGTTCTTTTGAAATGCATCATCAGTGGCACCCCTCTCCCCGAAGGTAAGTACTTTAATGCTGCTGTAATAGTCCATCTTGTATAGCTGTTTTACTATTTTTACTGGAGGTAAAAAATACGTTTATTTTATATGCAGTAACATGGAAGAGAGACAACATTGAGATCAAGAACAGCCCAACCCATGTTGTAAAGGTAGAGGGAGAAAGGCACTCATTGCTCATCAAATGGACAAAGCCAAGTGATGCAGGAACATATACAGTTACCGCTACCAACGAGGTGGGCGAGGTGTCCAGCAGCGCTACTCTTTTCATCAAACCAGGTGAGTGTTATACGGTGAAGCTGTTCCTTCACACTGGCAGAATGTTGCTCTGCTGTTGGTTGCTAGTTGGCTTTCCTACTCAACCGCTGTATAGACCTTATTCGCAAACACCGGAAGTTGCTTACCGCGGCCATATTGTTGACATGACAACTGTCCTGCTGCCCATAGCCGCGCACAGATTTGAGTTGAGGGGGAGCTTCATCTCGTCGGTATCAAGAGAAGATAAGCTTGATTGGTGTGTGGACCCACATCAATATCAAATAATAGCATTAAGTAAAGATCCGTCCTTATTGCCAGCCGTAACCTATTCGGATATTTATATTTATCTCGATCATACAGTATCCATATAAGGTACAAACTACAATTTACCTCAACAAGGGAACATGAACGACACTCGTCTCATTCGTGGAGGTGGAAAAACAAGTGCTTTGTGACATGCAAGATTTGTTGTATTAAAATGTAAGTGCAAAAGAAAAGTTTTTTTTTTTCTTTTTTTTTAATTTTTCATTTAAAATGTTTGTGATTTTAATATAAGTGGTTACATATTTGACCACTTGCTTGAGCAACTTAATATAGTCTATAGAAGTAATGCATGAAATAATTGGCTTACGTTGTTGAAATAGTGAGTATGTGTTAAAATAAAAATAGTGAGTAGCGGGGTGTTTGTGGTACAGCCGTTGATCAGTTGTGCACTGTAATGTAAACGCAGAACACTGTATAAAGCACTGCGTCCTGCTTCTATACCGTATACACTCCGCACACGCATTGCACACGGATTATGTGTGAAACCTGTGGTAAAATGATGGGAACAGACTTTTCTGAGGGGAGTTGGCTGAAAGTTTTGCCTATTTATCCTAGCTAGCCTCTCCTGCGCTGTCTCAACCCTTTCTCCTTCCCTTCACGTTTTCTGACAGTCGGTAACTTATCGCATAAAAACTAACTTTGATGTTCTTATTACAGTTGTTAGAACAGCCGTGTATTACACAACACCATCACGCTGTTATAAAAAAAAAAAAACAGTGATAATACCATGGATAATTCCGACCCTACCTCGCTTGTCCATTGACAGACCATGCTTTCTATGTCAACAATATGGCCGCAGCAAACATTGATGACGCAGATCGAATAAGGTCTATAGGGTGACAGATCACTCCTATTGTTCATCGCATTCGTTTTTATTGGCAAAGAGCTGAACTCTGCTAAGGATGGTTGCCGTCACTCACGTCGCTGAAAATCTCAATGAAAATGAAGGAATTCAGGTTTCTTCGTCACAGCTTCATCTTTTTAGAAGACGGCTATTAGGTTTTTTTTAATGTATAGTATCAAATCAGAAGCATCAGGTCATTTTAAAGGGGTGGTTGATTGCGATTTGACTTTTTTCATTTTAAATAGTGTGTAATGTTGCTGTTGGTGCATGAACAGTATCTGCAAAGTTGCAGCGCTGAAAGTTCAATGTAACGTCTTTTAAAAATCAGGAAGTTTAATGCCTAAGTTTAATGGGACTACAGCTGGGTTTTAGACATCACCAACCCATACATTTACATCAACCCTCCCTCCGGAATATGCAAAAAAAGGGCAAGGCCATATTTCTTCGGCTCATCGAACGTGTTATTTTTTAGCTGTCAGGTCTTCTGTGTTCGGGTTTCCCACGGACGTAGTTCGTCAACAATGGATGTTTGATTATGTTCCTGAAAATTACAATCGTAATTTAGCTCTCTGTGCTGGGCATTTACGAAAGACAGCTTCCAGAATCTCCACGAATTCAATGCCGGATTCAACAAGAAACTGTTACTAAAACATGAAGCAGTTCCAACTTTAAAACCAGAGGCAGCAGTTGTAGGGCCACAACCTGTAAATAGGCTAAATAATCTTAAATGTATTTGCATGTATAATTTCAGACGTAATGTTTTGGTTTTATCAAATGCCAGCGCATAGATACTATTTCGTGTCTACGACAAACGCGTACAAACATTTTGGACCTTAATTTTCTATATGTACTAATTTTGTAAATTTACTTTATTACGTTATTTTTCGATTTGATCAAGAAAGTAAACCAATGCCAACGCTGTTTGTGTAGCTAAATAGCAGCCAGTTAGTTTGATGCTATTGCGTAAAACAAACGTGTATAAAGTTAAAAAAATATAGGCAAATTACCATTCAGAAACGTTTTGTAAGAGTCATGTTTAGGGAGGTTCTGCTTTACTCTCTTCATCGCCGCTTTCTGAGTGATTCTGGCTCATACTGATACTGCAGTATCGTCACCATTATTTACATTTGACAGGAACACATGGAACTTCGCCCGTAAATGTAATGGCCGTGAAGTATCCGGACAACGCGGACTACACAGTTTAGCCAATCACAACACACCGGCCCAAACTAACCAATCTGAGCCCATTGCCTGTTTCTGAGAGAGTGGTTTCATAGACTCAGGAAGTCAACCGGTCGTTCAAATGACAGAGGAGAAAGTGGCTTACAATAAAGGTGAAATTTATGAAAAATAAGACTTACACGAATACATGTTATATTGCACCCTATAAACACAATCATGCAAAGAAAAAAAGCAGTAAACCACCCATTTAAACATATACTTGCCTAGATATTTGGTTTTAAACCATGCAGAGGAAGGTTCCAAGTACATTTTTCGAGCATATACTTTTGTGCAGCAAGGATGAGCATATTGAGTTTCCAGCCTGAGTTGAGGATGTGGGAGTTTAAAGAGTAACGTATGGGATCTTAGAGGAGTGAATTTCAGTACCTTCAGATATCCATGTAGGATCAAAGGCGTTGAGTCACTCCGTCAACATGCAGCCCTGCAGGGTTTGCATCTTTGTGTTGGTGTTTAAATCACCCTCAACCTAGCAAAACAATCGTTAAATTAACCATAAAACATTTTCCTCACCGACAGCTCTGTTTTGATCACTCTGTTTGGTTGCACAGTGCTTCTGTTTTGCCTCCTCTATTATTTTCTTTGTGCTTCTTTGCTTTCTCCTTGTCTCCTTGAGATCTCCCATGTTCTCCTACTGTGGTTCTGCCTGGATAGTTACCATAGCAACCCAGAGGTTAAATTGACATGAATTGTTTAACTCCGTGCTGGTCTCATAATGAGTGGTAAAAAGAAAAGAAAAGATGGAAGCACATGTTTGATGAGACTGGACAAAATGGAAATGTTAGTCATAGTTAGCCACTGCTCACTCTTTGTTCAGTTGCTTTGTTTAACAAAAGAATTGGCAAATGGAAGTAGCTTTCATTTGCTGGTGTTAAAAAAAGTATGGAATTGCATTGCTATTGTTATTATTATCATCATCATCATTATTATTGTTTCTTCAGTGTTTTATTTCATATGTACATATGAGAATTTATTTATGTTTGTGTATGTTGAAGTGTACAGTAAGGTTAATGTTTACATTTGTTTTTTAGGGCTGTCAAACGATTAATCGCGATTAATCGCATCCAAAATAAAAGTTTGTGTTTACATAATATATGTGGGTGCTCTGTGTATAATTATTTTATATATATAAATACACACACATGCTTGTATATATTTAAGAAATATTTTCATGTATATACTGTATATAGATTTATATATAATTTATATTATATATAAATATAAATATTTTATTTATAAATAATATTTTTCTTCTTAAATATACATGCATGTGTGTGTATTTTTATATATACAAAATAATTATACATAGCACACCCACATATATTATGTAAACACAAACTTTTATTTTGGATGCGATTAATCGCGATTAATCGTTTGACAGCGGTGAAGCCGAAGATACAGTTCTACTCTGTGGATGATAAAGTAACTTATTCTATTTGATTTTATTTAGTGTATTTTTTTCTTCTTTTTGGTAATGTCTTTTTCAATTCTTAAGTAATTCATGGATCATTGCAGAAATTGCAAAAAAGAAATAACATTTGTCTGAAATGGAGATGTCTGAGTACATATTCTAATATTCTTCTATGTAGAGAACCCTTGTTTGTTCTAATGGTTAGAAAGAGAAAGAGAAGCTTTACCTTATTAGGGCAGTGAATACCAGGGGTATTTTTAGCACTCCTTCCTCCATGAAACGATCACTTAATAATCTCATATATAGTGGATCCTTACTTCATTGACAGCTTGTTGTTAAACCTGCCATTAGCCAACTAGGCCTTTTATTTTCCACAACAACACGACAGCTAGACAGTTGTTCCTGAGAAATCAAGAAGGCTTTTATCAACAGATGAAAGACCTGCAAAAAAATCATTTTCTTTACAGTTCATGAAACCATAGGTTTGCTGAGCTACAGCAGAAGGGAGAGAGTTTGTAAGAGGCATATAAATAGGATGGTTGCTATGAGAAGTATTTTATGGTAGTTCCTTTGACTTGAATGGAAAAAAGGGAGGACATCTGCATCTGCTTGCTCTGATGTGAATGTGAGAGGTAGTGTCTTATTGAAAGCGAGAGAGCCAGAGAGAAAGAGCAAGGGCGGGTACGGAGGACATAGTGTCTACTCCAGATTACCAGTTGAAATCTGAGGGCAATCACTATGGTGCAAATCTAAGGTGCTGACATATTAACACAAATACTGTCAGGACTGAACATGTGCTGGTGCCCTCGGTGTCGGCTTAGTACATGGCTGAGGTCTGGCTGAAGGATCAGGGCCAGGTAGGTTTGTGTTGAAGAATTTGGGTTGCGCTTTATTTTACAGTACGTGCACTTATTTGTACTTGCCTAGGAATACTGGTTAATAGAAGATAACCTCATGGTTATGGTTAAGGTTAGGTTTAGGGGTGGGTTCAGGGTTAGTACCTAGTTCTTTGCCCAGTTATTGTAATATCTCATGGGGAACAGGACAAGTGCTACCAGAATTTATATGGTGGATTTCCAGAGAATAGTACAATATTACAGATTTTGACCATCCTTTTCTATTTTTGGTTTCTACTTTTGGATACCTTGTTTGTATAAAAGTTGTATTATTATTTTTTTCTTTCTTTAGAGAAAAGTGAAATGAATCAGTGTCTTTAAGCCGTTGGAGTTCTTTAAAATGTTACCGCTTTGAAATTAGAATCATACCCGAGTACATGGTAATGTATATGTATGTTCTAAGCTGTTGTAAGAAGAGCCACGGTGTCTATTTTTTGTTCTGGTACATGCATGGCCGAGTCTCACTGCACAGCTTTGCTTCAGGCCTCTCACGGCAAACGGTTTCAAGTGTTTACACGTGTATCTCGCTTAAGGAACGACTCTCCGTACTGTAGCTTATTTCTGTATGTCCATTTGTAAATCAATATCAGCAGTTTAGTTTTAGATTGAATGGATGCAACTTAAAGACACCATGAAATGGCTTGGCAAGCACTTTTTTCTTTCCCGTTTGTTGAAACAGGAAGTTGAAATGGGACTTACAGAAGGAGTACAGGGTAAAATAGCCCATAGCATTTAGTTTACATCATAGGACATCCTACTTGGCAGGTGGTATTAAAACGAGACAAGTCATCAATAATTTTTGTCAAATGTGAATTCTGAAAGAGATGATCTACTGAAATATTTGTCAATATTTGTCAACACTTTTAGGTGTACACAAGCACATTTTGTTTTCATAAGGAGTTTTGTTTTAATGTGATATGTCTAGATTAATTAAAGTTATACCATGGTCTGGGTGAATACTCGATTCTGATTGGCTGCAGGGTGAAAAAGTGCCGTTAAAAAGTGATAGAGGACACCTAGTAAAGTAGTTCTGGTGAAACTGCCTGTTTACCATTCGAAATTAATAAATAAATGCGCTGCCTACAACGGCTGTGAGTAACCATAGCAACAGGCAGTCACATGCTCTATCATCTAACGTTAGATATTATAGCCTAATACAACAATGAGCGACTTCGTGCTATTTCTTTTAACATTTATGGAGAATATGGCAACTTTGACGACTGGTATGCTGCTGAAGAAAGAAAAAATGTAAATAAAACGGAGAAAATTACACCGCTGCTGCTCTGCTCCATTGAACTCTATTGGTAACGACGTAACTTGCGACCATAGTTGGAAAACGCTGCTTTCGGGAAACGCACCCCTGAATGAGACCCTGCGGGAGTTTTACGCAGCTGTCCAGACAACCAAGGCAGGAGAAGACTGAACATTACAGCGTTTCAAGCCTAAGGAGCCTGAGGCAAATGACCCTCTCTTTGATCTGATTAATTTATTGCCCTCTATAACGTTAAGCGCAAATCGCTGGAGCTCAGAGCTAATTGTTTTTTTATTGTTGTTTGATTAATTGTTTTATGTGTAATAAAAAAAAAACTATTCCTACCTTTGTGTTTCATGAAAAAAAAAAATGCATTTGTGAACCTGAAGGGAGCTAAGCGGACTATAGGCTAAATATCTCCGGTTGCTAAATAAACAGTAGGCAAGGCAAGTTATTATTTGTAAAAACTAGATTTAGCCTAATTAAAATATAAACTAATGTTTAAAAATGTTTTATTTGGCAAGTGACCATGGTATAAGCGGGTTAATGCCCTCCGAGGTGTCCATTGTCAGGTTTTAATGGACTTCGGCGGAGGCAACCGTCCTCCGCTGCACGTCGGCCGGTTTACGCCTCGCCGTCGTCCATTAAAACCTGACAATGGACACCTCGTCGGGCATTAACCCTTACTTAAACATAAGTGTACATTTGACAATCTAACCATTTAAAATTAAATAGCAGCAATCACTCCAATTTTTTGTTGTCAGGTTTGATTAGTATTGTTTACTTTTGTAAATTGTAGAGTGTAATGCATACAGCTTGAAATTCATCTCTTCTGATCATCTGCACAGAAAATCCTTAAAAAAATGTCCTATAGCATAACAATGTTGTTGTTGGTTACCCTTCTGGGTATATATTCTTTGTCTTCTGTTTTTGAAAGCAATCTGTCCCTTATACTGGCATTCCCATCGTCATTGGACCTTTATGAAATTGGATTTGGGATTACAGCATCCTTTCTCTCGGCTCATGTCTTTTACCCTTCACCTTTCTAATCCATTTCTCTCTGTCGTAATTCTCTGTGAATTTCACATCTGTGATGTTGAACCCAACCCCCCACCAAAAAAAAAAAAAACATTTTGTTCTGCAGTTTTGTTTTATAGTGTTATTTTTGTATAGTGTTATTATAGTGACATGACATATGTCTTGAATATGTTAGTAGGGTTTATGCATGTTTATGACAACTGTCATTAAGTGTCTTTCACTCAATAATGACATTTTCAATGCAAATATGACATTGTTTAAGATGTCTTTGTTATGACACCTTGACATAAACCATAACATCATAACCTGCAGTGTCTTTGTCATGACAACTTGACATTAAATTAAGTTAAACTGTCATGTGGTTGGCTTTGACATTGGCTGTCATGAGGCATTATAACTGTGTCATGAATATTTTTTGTGACCTCAACTACAGTGGTACAAATTGAATTTGTCATTAAAGAGTTATAATGGCTTCATGACAGCCAATGTCAAAACCAACCACCTGACAGTTTAATGTAAAGTTAACCAATAAAGCTAGGTGGTTTCTTAAGTTTGATCATTAATCTGCTATGTCATGTTTATGACGGGTTGTGTTGTCTTAGTAATGTCAAGTTGTCATGACAAAGACACTGACAGATTATGATGTATTGGTGTCATAACAAAGACATCTCAAACAATGTCATATTTGTATTAAAAATGTCATAACTGGAGCGAATGACACTTAATGACAGTTGTCACAAACATGCATAAAACTTCCTTCATATTCATAACATATGTCATGTCATGTTAGTCTTATGCACACCCCTTCAAGTAAAGTGTTACCAAATCCATTCCAATCTTATTGGTGTTTTTTTCACAGATCCCAGTCAGGACCAGCGTGGGAACCTTGGTGTACCCATGGACATCAGCAGTCCCATCACATCTGATGAGGAGTATCTCAGTCCTCTTGAGGAGGGGATGGATTTCTCCTCCTACAGAGGACCTGAGCCTAGGAAGATCGTGGACACTCGATTCAAGGAGCCTCCAGCCTTTCAGGTATCAGAGAATGAGACAGAGATGTTAAAATATTATGTCAGAATTGACTTTTACATGCACAGCTCGTACGCACTTCATGTAAAACCCACTTCATTAATTTTTAAGCCTTTATTCTGGAAAAGGTGTTTAGATGTTCAATATAGATTGGAATATTCATGTACACGTTATCATGTGGACATATTCTGAATAAACTAAAACATGACAATTCTTCTGCTATTCTATTTTGGAAAACCTGGAAATGCTGTTTGGATGGATATTTTTACCATTAACTGCACATTGCCTTTTGATATTTTTAGTTAAAAATGAGCCTCTGTGTGTTTACCAACATAACAGGTTGTTATTGGAGAGCAAACAGTTATAGAAGGTCAAGAGGTGACCATGTCTGTTCGAGTGAGTGGACAGCCAAAACCCATGCTTTATTGGTGAGTTCCACACTTCAAACTTTACCTTTATTTGTCTAGATGACTATGATTACACTTGATTTCGATAGTCCACTTTAAAAAACTATAAGTGACTTTGCAACTACATGTCAGCTAACTCTCATTAGAGTATTAATAGAATGTTTGGTTAAGGTTAATAGAATAAGTTAACATGTACTTGCAAAGTTACTCATAGTCAGTAGAATGTCTTTTGGGCAGAGGTGGGCAGAGTACACAGCTTTTTTTACTTGAGTAAAACTACATATACCCCTTGCTAAATTTTACTGAAGTACAAGTAAAAGTACTACAGTCAAATGTCTACTTAAGTAAAAGTACCGAAGTACTTGTTTTTAAAAGTACTTGAATACATTTTCTAAATATTGCATTACTACGGCCACAGTGCTGACATTTATGTACAGAAACGTCCTACACTCTTAGAAGAAAAGGTTCTATATAGAATCTTAAAAGGTTCTATCAGCGCTACGTATTTGGAACCCCTAAAAGGTTCTATACACTATTAAAAAAGGGTTACTCTGGGTTCTATATAGAACCCTGGGGTTCCATACTTGGTCAATAGAACCTTTTACCAAAAAAATGGTTCTAAATAGAACCATTTTGGAGTTCCATATTATGAAGCAGGGGATGGAACCATTTCTGGTTCTAAATAGAACAGTGTACATGGAGTTATGAAAAATGTTAATATTTTTTCCTTGAAGAATGTAAAAGATATTGTAAAAGTAAAATCAAGTCATTTTCATTTTCTTACCATGTTGCTTAATTTAACATTTAAGAAAATTTCAGAAAATTCAGAAAATTGAAATAGTCTGGCGAGGTGGGGCCATGGGTTGGCACATTCCCGGGATGGACCTGCTGCGTCTTCATCCATTGTTACGTCCGTGGTTTCGTCTCTTATCTAAATCTGGCCATGGAGTTGACTTTGGCGGAAAGCTGAAGGTGATTGCTGATTGGCTGTCCCAATCAGTGGCACCTTCACAATCCAATCACGTTTGAGAGGGAAACATCAAATTGAGGGTTTCCGAGATTTTTATTTTTTCCATTTTTTTTTATTTTTTTACAAGTAGTAACAATTACTCACTGTTATGGATAGAAATGTATTGTGGTAAAGAGTACAATAATTCCTTTCAAATGTAAATTGAGTAAAGTCATGAGTATTCATGAGTAAAGTAAAGAGTCAGGAGTACTCCCCAAAAATGATACTCGAGTAAAGTACAGATCCCTCAAAATTGTACTTATGTACTGTAATCAAGTAAGTGTACTCCGGTACCGTCCGGCTCTGCTTTTGGGGAACCATCTAAAAGAGTTAGATATTAAACAGACAGACTACTAATGTTCTAATGTCTGCTAGTTACACAATTACATACAGTTAGTAGAAAGCCTGAAAGTGGACTATCGAAATAAAGAATTACCTAAATAATTCATACAGTAATATAGATTTAAAAAGTGGACTGTTCGTTCATTCATTTCTTTATGGACTGTGACATGACAAATTTATTTTCCCTCGTATCAGGCTGAGAGACAGAGTGACCATTAAAACGGGTCCACGGCATATCGTCCGTGGGACAGAGGAGGGCAACTTTGAGATGGTAATTAAATCAGCACAGAAGTCAGACACCGGAGTTTACACCTGCAAGATCATCAACGAGTATGGAACGAAGCAGTGTGAGGGCAAACTGGAGGTGAAAGGTAAGGGCTTCAGCTGCAGCAGTCATGCATGGTTTGTGTTCATTTGGAAATCATAAGCACGATAAACCATGGAGGCCAAGTGTTGATATCTCTGCTTGCTTTAAGATTATGGGCTCTATCTTGCACCCGGCGCAAATGACTTTATACACTGACACATTTATCATTCCTATTTTGCACCCGCTCAAAGCAGGCTTTTTCCCTCCACAGACGCACGTCGGTAAACTAGGAAATGAACTTGCGCTCCCCGGGCGGGTTGGGGCAAAAAGGAGGCTTGTGTCGGTGCAAACAATCTCTCAGCTACACAGATGCATTTTACTTTTTGGAAATGATACATTATTTTAAGGAAAAATATACAGTAAAAACATGAGGGAAATCATTGTTGTGTCCATGACGATGGGAAAAATAGGCCTAAAGCTTACATATTTACCCAAATTATTATATGCATGTTTAACCGAAGCTAATTTGGGTGGGTTAGTCCCATCCCCAATGTCACTTCTCTTTCTTTTACGGCCCTGACGAGAACATCGATCTCCTCGGCTGTGAACCGATGGTAAATGCGCCGTTACAATAGAATTGCGCCATGGAACAAGCGCACCTCGCTCATCATTCTCTTAAAAGGAATGTGATGTGACATATATTTCCGTTACGCCCAAACCACACCTATGAATAGTGAAGCTCCTCCAGACCAGCCCCTTTTAGATTTGCGCCAGGCGCAAGAGGCAAAATAGCAATTGTGCCCAAGACCCGCCCACAAAGTTACTTGCACTTTGACACTTGCGTTTCAGATCGTTAAAATAGGGCCCGATGTGTGCAATTTTTCTTGAAATGCTTTTTTTCTTTCCCAGCTTAATATGCATAGACAACTATAAGTAAGCCATTCATAATTCATTACCCCGAAAATCACTGTAGTTGAGGTACTTTACATTATGAGCAGTTTGTAGCTTTGCAAAGTAGCTTCCCCAATGCAAATGATCACCTTTTTAATATTTAATAAATAGGATTTTCCAAATGATTTATGCAGCAAGATGATTTCAGTGTTTGATGGTTAGTCAGTGAATGTGTTTAAATGCGTACTGTTAGATTTGTGTCGGCTTGTAATTGTCTGGCCTTATTACACGTGAATGACCTCTGGGTCATTTTGCATGGTTTGAATAGTTTTTACATGAGAAGTGCATTCATGATTACAGAAGAGATTGTTGCATGCCTTGTTTTAATACAATTTTATTCTTGTACAATGATTTCTATGCACTAATAAAAAAATAACAGTCTTGCTGTTCAATGCATTTTTTGCAACCTTGGATGATTAACAAGATTTGCAGTTAATTTAGTGAACTAGTGTTCAAAAGTTAGGGGTCAATAATTTAAAAAAGATATTCAAACTTCCATCTAAACAAAATCTGCATATTAGAATGATTTCTAAAGGATCATGTTGCACGCCACTGAATAAAACAATAAATGAATAATTGCAACTTTTAATCTCACAATTGCGAGATATGAAGTCAGTGTTGTGAGAAATAAAGTCGCAATTGTGAGATATAAAGTCAGAATTGCATAAAGTCGCAATTCTGAGAACAAAAGACAGAAGTGCGACTTTTTATCTCACAATTCTGACTTTTTTTTCTCACAATTGCAAGTTTACATCTCGCAATTCTGTCTTTATAACACATAATTGCAAGTTTATATGTCGAAATGATGACATCTGTTCTCAGAATTGTGAGATAGAAACTCGCAATTGCGAGTTGTCAGGCCAATTCTAAGGGGAAAAACTAACTAAAGACTAACTTTTTTCCCCCTCAGAATAGTTTATATCTCACAATTCTGACTTTATAACACACTATTGTGACTTTATGTCTAGCAATTCTGACTTTATATCTTGTAATTCTGACTTTATAACACACAATTGCGACTTTATATCACACAATTCTGACTTTATATCTCACAATTCTGACTTTACATCTCGCAATTCTGAGAAATAAAGTCAGAATTTCGAGATGTAAAGTCAGAATTCCGTGATATAAAGTCACAATTGCGAGAAAAAGTCCGAATTGTGAGATAAAAAGTCGCAATTCCCTTTTTTATTTTTCATTGTGTGACGGAAACAAGCTTCCATAAAGACTGGAGTAATGGCTGCTGAAAATTTAGCTTTGCCAACAGAGAAATAATACATTAAAATAGAAAATGGTTATTTTAAATTATAATAACATCACACAATATTACTATTTTTATTCAATTTCAATCAGATAAATGCAACCTTGTTATAATATACTTTACCTTGGTATACTGATCATTTTAAGTAGTCTGAAAAAGCCAAAATACAGTCTGGCCATGTTGAGTTCTGGGTATAATTTTGAGCTGATCCGTTCTGAGCCGTGAACGGATTATGCTGACAGACAATGTATTAGCGTATTCATCTAATATTTCTGCTCTGCTGTACAGCACAAGCTATTAACAGGCTACATCTGCAGCAGATTAAACACATGCAAAGACTCAGTGCACTTTAAGCTTCTCTGGATTTCCTCAAAAGGATTTTTTTTCCACACTTATCTTTATCGTTTTTACTCCAGCTCGTCCAGTAGAGCCAGGCCTGGCCATCATTCGGCCAGTGAGGGATGTAATGGTGAAGGCAGGAGAGACTGCCCTGTTCGAGTGTCATGTGATCGGCCCGCAGGACACAGATGTTGATTGGCTGTCAGATGGGAAACTTATCCAGCCAGCTCTGTTGAACTGTAAGATGCACTTTGACGGGAAAAGGTGCAGGCTGCTGCTTAACTCTGTACATGAAGATGACAGTGGAACGTACACCTGCAAACTGAGCACAGCTAAAGGTGAGCAGCTTGGTATAGGTTTTATATACACTTTGATATCAACAACACATCATTAGCTATGTTTCCATCCACATATTTTTGTGAGATTTTGGGATATGGCATAAAAAGCACTGCATTGAAATGCCAAAGTGCACATACACTTCTAAAAATGTGCATAACTTGAGGCAGATACCAAAAATTATCCAATAAGAAAACGTGCAATGGAAAGACACTTACCGAATAAATCCCTCAATGACTTTGCCTCAAAAGAGGATGTGCGTCTCAAATGTTGGTTTGGTCATTCTGAAATGCCTGAGCCAATGTCTGTCATCACTATGATTTGGTATAATGAAGTGTCTTGCATGGTTGCCTTCCCAAACACAAGATGACATGACTTAAAGGACATAATTTATGCTGTACACAAAAAGAGCTAGAGTGGCTTGACCCTTATTAACCTGTCTGCTTTATTTCATATGTCATGTAATTTATAGAGGAGCTGACCTCTAGTGCCAAGCTAAAGGTTATAGCATCCATAGAGCCCCTCTTCACCCGACAGCTGGATGTACTGGAAGTTATCGAGGGTCGTAATGCTCGATTTGACTGTAAGGTGAGCGGGACGCCACCTCCTCGGGTCACCTGGAGCCACTTTGGTATGAGTCTAATTCCCTTGAGTGCCTCTCAGTGTCATTCCCTGTAAAATAACATCAAGATGGTTGGGTCATTTGTGTGTCATGTCTTCAACAGATCATCCTCTGGAGGAAAGCGATGACATTCGGATCTTAAAAGAAGGAGGACGGCACTCGTTAATCATCTCTCATGTTAGTAATGAAGATGAGGGCCTCTATACAGTAGTAGCGCATAACTCATATGGGGAGGCAGAATGTGCAGCAGAGCTGTATGTGCAGGAGCCTAGACCGGCAATATCCTCTCAAATGTAAGTCCTTTTACTTAAATTTTACTCAGAACCACTTTAAAAGGTTATTTCACCCAAAAAATCTCTCATTATTTACTCACTCTCATGTAGTTCCAAACCTGTAAGCTGGTATTTTGTCCAAGTAACGTTCCATATAAGGACAGTTCATAATGGCTGTCGAGCTCCAAATAGGACAAAATACACCATAAACGCACCATAATGTCATCCATAGGACTTGTACACCATATTCCGAGTCTTCTGAAACCAATATGTTGCTTTTTACAAGGGCATAAATGGTGCTTTGACAGGTTCAAGTTGACAATTTTCATATTTGGGTGAAGTGTTCCTTAAAGGATAGTTCACTTTGAAATTAATGTTTGGTATGTTTTAGTTTACCTCAAGGGCATCCAAGATGTAGGTGTCCTTGTTTCCGCAGTAGTTTCAATTTTGATATTTTTAGGTCAAACCGTTCGTGTCTGTCAGTCATATAATGGAGGTCTATGGTCACCACCTAAAAGAGCATGCACAGAGAAGTCCAAATTAAACATGATTTAATGACTCGTAAATAAAATAACACATTAATGGCCTAAGACACGAAACGAGCGGTTTGTGTGAGAAAAACGAACAGTATTTATTTTGTTTTTACCTCTTGTAACCATACCCACGTCCTGTGTTGTGGTAACAAGAGGTAAAAACGATATAAATACTGTTCGTTTTCTCACACAAACCGCTCGTTTCGTGTCTTAGGCCATTAATGTGTTCTTCCATTTACGAATCATTAAATCATGTTTAATTTGGACTTCTCTGTGTATGCTCTTTTAGGTGGTGACCATAGACTAGGGGTTTCACAACTACTGATTTTTGCTAGTCGACTAGTTTTGCATAACAGTCGACGACTAGTCGACTAGTCGTTAAATGGTTTATTCTAGGGGTGTGTGACATCACGAATAGTAAATGTCTCCACGATCTGCTTTTGAAGAAATATGGTAGTAGTATCGTGTAACAGTGCATTCTATCAGTTCTGGCGCCTCTGTCTCAACTGTACAACGCGACGTAGCCTACACATCACACGTTAAGGAATTGGTACGGGACACTACAATTCACAAAAGTTCATTGTTTGCATAAGCCTTGCCGGTTAAACATTTAATTCACGCGCTGTTCTAACGTGCGCTTTCCTGAGCGCGCGGCATATCCCCGACGCTCACAGGCATTAGAAGCCTGTCAAACAGCGCCTGAATACTGGACTAAGTTATCTTTCAATACTGTTAAATACACACAATGTTTACATAAACAGAATTGGCTATGTCTAAAGTGAAAGCAAACATTTGAGAGAAAATCTGGTGTAGGCTAATATGCGTCTATATTAAACACGTCGCGTGCTGGTCTAAGCGAGAGTAGTACTCGTATTTTCCACACTATAAAGCGCACTTAAAAGCCTTTAATTTTCTCAATCCGGCCTTTTCTCAAGCCTTATAATCCGGAGCGCATTATATATGGATCAATTGCTCGCGCTCGTGTCCATCTTATGCCCGCTTTGTCACACGGCCAGTTCAACCTCGTATAAATCAGGTTATATGTGTCTCCCGCTCACGAGCGCTCTCTCTAACACACACACGAACAGACACTGCTGTCAGCAGGCTGCGAATGTAAGTAACGTGCCCGCCCCAGCGCGCTCACGCTTACTAAATAAACGCCTCACCTCCGACGCCGCGCACTCGCTGCATTCCCTTTAGCACATCTAGTGGATGCATAAAGCAAACCCAGTCAAACGTTTGAAAAATGTTCTAAAATATGCCATTAAAGGTGCGCCTTATAGTAGTACTGCCGCTTGTATTTAAAGGGATAGTTAACAAAAAATATATATCTATATATATGTCATCATTTTGTTTCCGACTAGTCGACTAAGGCCAACAGCGCCAATTAGTGGTTGTGACAGTCGACTAGTTGATGAAACCCCTACCATAGACCTCCATTAAATGACTGATAGACACGAACGGTTTGACCTAAAAATATCAAAATTGAAACTACTGCGGAAACAAAGACACCTACATCTTTTCAAAATTTCAAATTTTAAAGTGAACTATACCTATAAATCAAAAAATGTCAAAAATGTTTTGCATTACAATATAATATCTTTTTATGATTCATTTTGGTTTATCTCTACCAGAGCAAAGCTGGAAAAAATGCCCTCCATTCCCGAGGAGCCCGAAGTGCCTGAGAATGAGGTGGAACGTTTCACCATGCCTGATTTTGTCAAGCCGCTCTATGATCTGGATGTAGTCGAGGGCAGAGAGGCTGTGCTCAGGTGCAAAGTGGCTGGCTTGCCGTACCCGACCATAATCTGGTTTCACAATGGCAAGAGAATTGATAGCACTGAGGACAGAAAAATGACACAGTGTAAGTTAGTTGATACCATAATTCAATTCTCTCACAATCTACTGAGCCTTTCCAGAAAGCAGTCCCTATGGAAATGATTGTGTGAGTTGTGGGAATAACAGGAATATAACGTTGTTCTTTTTGTTGTCTTTTCTGCAGTCAGAGATGTTCACAGCCTGGTGGTCCGCTCTGTTTGTCATGCACACGGAGGAGTTTACAAGTGTGTCATATCCAATAAGGTGGGCAAGGCAACATGCTATGCTCATCTTTATGTGACAGGTGAGTTTAATATCTTCATGGCTTCTGCTAGATATGCATGACAACTTGAACATTAGTTAGGCAGTCCCAAGTTAGCAGCCAGATCAAATAACCAAAGCTTATTTAAGATCTTTTCCATATCCCAGACTGTTGAAAATAACACTCTGACCCACATCTCAGACTGTTTGAAATAATCCTACAATTTATTTTAAGTCTAAAGCAAATGCATGTGTGTGTAAGAAGTGGTGAGAGACTCCTCTGGCAGCAAATAAATATTCTAACTTGACACTTTTGCTGTTTTAGACATCCTTCCTGACCCACCAGATGGGGCCCCAGTCATTGAGTCCATCACTGGCAAGACTATCACGCTAAGCTGGAAGAAACCCAGAAGACTGGATTCGTCCATTGGTATAATTATGCACGTTATTTATGTATTTTTTTAATTTAGAAACTGTTCTTGTACTGTAACGTGTCTCATTTAAAGGTTTGAAGATCTCCGAAGGACAATTTTAATTGGTCAGTGGTTGCTCTTTCATAGCTATAGGGTAATGGAGTTCTCAGTTAAGATTCTTCTAAATATCCACTGTGTCTCAGATGTTTCCTAAAATACTTAAGGGGAAAAAATAGAGACTTTTTGATATACAGGAAGAGTACAGAGCTATAGGATCATTTGTTTATGAAATCATTTGATGAAAAATGCTCATGAGTTGTCATTGTCTGTCTTTTTATTGTAGATGTTGGTATCTTGACAAATCTGAGTTTGAGATCACTTCTGAAACTCTAAAGACAAAATTGAGATTACTGGGGGGTTTAAGAGCAAAATCGGTGAAGCAAGGCTTAAAAAAATTAAGTGTGATTTTTTTTTTTTTTTTTTTTTTTTTTTTTTCACCAGTAGTGGCAGCATAATTGCAATCTTTGTTTGGGCAGCCTCAACCAAAAGTGTTAGTTTGTAATTTGCCCTACCTGTTTTGTGACCAATGGACGACAGGATAATTATTATTCAAATTTACAATTCTTTTTTATTTTTTTGTGCCATTAGTGCTGCAGAAATATTGCACTTCACTTTTAAACAGAAGTCTCTATTTCCTCTCTGCCTAATCTTCTTGTGGTCTTAAAGAAATGGAGTTAATAAAGGATTAGTTTGCCCTATAGGACGTTTTCACACCAATGGAGAAGTCTCTCAACATTTAAAGGGGTCATGAACTGGCTTTTTAAATTGTATTATTTTGTTGTCTAAGGTCAACTTATTCATTTTGATGTTTTTGAATGCAAAACCAAGCAAACATCATAAGTAATAGGCTATTTTGTACCCTAGTTTTGAGCCTAGCTGAAAAACGCTCGGTTTTTATGGGCGTCTCGCACTGAAGACTTGGAAGTAAACGTCCACTGTTGTGAGTGGATAACAGTTTTGCATGTTATAATGAGTTTCAACTCACCCGTCGATGCACTTGGGGGAAATTGTTTTGAAAACATCCAATGTTGTAAAATGGCAACCGGAATGATTCCCCCATACATGTTCGACCCAGAGTCCGTGTTGCACAATTCCCGTCAGATCCAATATAGACGGCACAGCACCGTTCTTTACTCTTAATCGGTCTGCAAATCCACTCTTGTTTACAAAACAATCCTCAGTGAAATGAAGTGAACAGACGGATAATGTTTTACCTCATCAGCTGACACGTCATTAAAATAAAGTTTATCCATGCAGTCCTATTGGAATCCAGAGGAAGCTTATGCAGCGACTGCCTTCTTCCACAACCAGGCACTGGACAATATTTTGTATTGCTCGGTAGCTCGATCCGGTTTGTCATCACGAGGTAGGAATCTATGTTATTTAGCTATGCGTGTAATGCGCGGATCAGTGGGCGGGGCTAAACCGGCCGTGTTGAAGTAGGCGTTGATCTTCTTCTGCGGTGGTGGTGTTTTATCCTCTCTGACGTCATAGCTCCCCACTTTGAAAAGTCGTTTGCTGAGGCTGGTGTCAATAAAAGCTTTTTATTGGACTAACAAGGACGTTTTCAGTTCTGAAACTTACAGGATATTCTTATAATATGATGACCTCTTAGATGTCAAAAGCTCAAGGAAAAATTTATTTCTCAGTTCATCACCCCTTTAATGGTAAATGAATTGAAACAATAATTCAAAAGCACCAACTCTTCCATTAGAGAGATCTCATTTGTGCTCACTGTCTTTTGGCAACTTCTCATTAAACTAAATATAGCATAAATATTGATAGAAGAACAGTGTAGTGATGCTAGTTGGATAGCAGCACGAATGGTTGACCTAACATGCTCTTGTTTTCGTTTACACATTACCAAGTATGGGCCTGTTGAATATAGTTGTGTAGCTCTGTTATACAGTAACATTTTATTTATTGCTTTCCAACAGACGTTCTATGTCTTGGTGTTGTTGTGGGAAACAATCACAGATTTAATGCTGCATTGACTGTCCAAGCCCTAAAATTTTAGTGTCCTTCCATACTGTCAAAAACGGTTTCCTCTCCTTGCAGTGTAATTGAAAAATGGATTGGAAAGTTAGATCCATAAATAATCAGATTTCCTTTTTTAGTTATAGATTTAAAACTTAACCCAAAATGATTGATTTATATTTCCAGATCCTAGCTCCCTGATGTATGCTGTTCAGCAGCAGGCCCTGGGGTCGATCCAGTGGACCATCATCGCCTCTTGCCTGAAACAGACCACCTATACTATCACCAATCTGTCTAAAAGTGTCCGCTACACCTTCAGGGTGCTATCAATCACCAGCAAGGCCTTTAGCAAGCCGTCGCCTGCTACCGAGCCAGTGCAGCTGCTAGACAGAGGTATGCCTCAACAAACAAGGACAGCCGCTGTCAGACGGGTCAATGAGATGTATGAGTTACTGCAGGAGCCTGGCTTTTATCTCTCTGTCTGCAGGTCCGTACATCCAGGAGGCTCCTGTAATCACTGACAAGCCGGACATTGTGTATTTGGTGGAAAAGCAGCCCTTAAGCATCACTGTCACTCTCAACCATGTCAATGCATCGGTCACATGGAAGAGGTATTTTGCATTTTGATTACTGATACTGAAACTGATACTTTTTTATGCTATGCTTGATTATTTGATTATCCATAAGCTATGAAACTGTTGATAAATACGACATCTAAAGAGATAAATCATTGAAAAAAATCATCATTTACTCATCTTCATGATGTTTTTTTCCATCAAACATAAAAGGGCAGAATGTCTGAGCTCCTCTTTTTCATACTACAAAAGTTAATGGGAATATGTACTTGCAAGCTATAAAATAAATTAAGAAAGTCTTGCCTTTCTAATCTTTCAAATCATGATAAACAGGATAGCTAAATTTAAATTTGATTGCACTGAATCAATTATGGAACTTATTCTTTTTTGTTCTGCCTAATACTTATTAATAATTTAAGAAACTGTTGTCTGCTGTCATTATGCACTCATTTGCGCTTCCTTATGTTATTTCTTCCTTCTAATACAAAATGAGATATTTAGAAGAATGCCCTAGTCACTCTTTTACATGCATCAAAACTAGGAATTTAAACTTGCAAGCTTTAAAAGAGGCATAAAAGTACCACAAGAGTAATACATATGACTTGTTTGCATTGCTGCAAATCCTCTATATCTATACAGTACACAAATATATTATTTACAGAAATGCAGTTCAAGTTTTTCCTATGCTAATAATTCTCTGATGCTATAATTAAGACAGCACGGTATTAGTATTCCTTAAATATTTGAATTAGGGTTTGTTTAAAATCTCTGATTCTCTAGTATTTTATCATTTTTAACATTATACATTTTAAGACATTAATGTTTGTGTTACTGAGGCCAGCTAGTAAGAGCTGTGTGAGTGGAGTGTTTGCATATTAAATTCTGATCAGTCTTCAATCGTACACCTATTGGCATACTGAATTCTGATTGATCTTTTATTTCTTGCATCTATAGAGTGCCGAAGTGATGACGTCACTTTGTAGGACGACTCGGAAGCTAGCGGCGCATGGGTTCCTTCGATCGAAAAGCTATGCATTTTCCCCATAGACTTTTGGAAAATCGCAAAAAATAAGATCTGTGTTCAACAAAGAGTTGTGACCCTTACACGTTTTACAAGTTAATCCAAAATTTATACATTTTGAAGCCTATATAAAGTATTTAAACACAATAAAGTTTAAATCAGACACAATAAAGTTTAAAAAACCACAGGCTGGTTATAACTGTGTGTTTTATGTCATAGATCAAAACGTGAAAATATTTAGAGGCTTTGTTCACCACAGACCTTATTTCAGGCGATTTAGCAAAAACCCATTCAAAAATCCCATAGACTTCAGAGCGAGGGAACCGGTAGTGCTAAATGCTAACTCACTTCCGCGTTTTGGCCTACTTCGCCACTCTATTTAATAGCCATATAACCTAAAATATTTACACTTTTGCATTTGCAAGGACATGTATATGTTGTTGACCTGAATAAAACAAGAAGTTATTGTGGCATTATATTTTCAGAGGGGGAGTGACATTGTCTAACAGACCGGGTCTGTATGAGTTGAGCATGCCTGATGATGACCAGCACACACTGAAGCTGTACAAGGTAAAGAGCAGTGATGCTGGTCAGCTCACTTGCGTCGCCAGCAACAAGTATGGCAGCGACTCCTGCATCCTAACCCTGGAAATGGCAGGTACGTTGCCTTTTTCAGAATACAAACTGTATGACTATCTGTATTATTGCACATATTCAGTCTCATTGATTTCTCTGTCTCTAGTGGCACCAACTTTTGAGTCCATCATGGAAGACCTGGATGTGAATGTAGGCGAGACTCCTCGTTTTGCGGTGGTGGTTGAAGGAAAGCCTGTCCCAGACATCCTTTGGTACAAGGTGTGTGCTTTTTTTTGTAGTGCATGCCCCATTTAATTCGAGCACAGTTTTTTAGGATTTATATTGTATTAAAAAAAATTCTGTCAATAAATCAAGATTTGGGGCAGTGAAAATCTATAATATTCGACAAACTCTCAACATATGATGTTCTCCAATCACCGCAGAACCTAAACCTCTGGGTAGGAGAGGATCCCTCTTGTCCTTTGTTTTCATCACCTGCCACATTAAGGCACATTTTGACAGGATGTAAGGTGGCTCTTAGCCAAGGTCGGTTTAATTGGCGCCATGACCAAGTACGATTGGTACGAAGTACGAAGTGATGATTGGCTTTAGCATTGTATGCGTAGTATGACCAATAAGTTGCCGCCTGAAAATGTGTTAACACCATTTCTCGCCAAGGACAACTGGAAGCTGCTAGGGACTGGAAGATGCTGGTTGATCTTGATCAATGGTTTATTTTTCCACCTGAGATTGCTACCATTAACCTAGGACCAGATATTGTTTTGTCTGGATCAACACGCATTGTTCAACTGATAGAGCTAACAGTGCCATGGGAGGATGCGGTAGATGAGGCATATTAGAGGAAGAAACTGTGATATGCTCATCTGGCCACTGAAGCAGAACAGAGAGGATAGAGAGTCCAGGTTTATCCGGTGGAAGTGGGTTGTCGAGGTTTTGTGGCACACTCTACAACACTGTTCCTCAGAGATGTTCCTCAGAGATGTCGGATTCAGTGGTCAAGAGTTGCATAGCACAGTAAAGAACTTATCTGAAGCAGCAGAGAGGAACAGCAACTGGGTGTGGTTGAGACGGAAAGATTCTGGAAGGCTATGTACAGGCTGCCACGCTATGGTTGAATTCTTGAAAAACGTGAAGAGTCTGTTGGTTTATTTGTATAGGTTGTATAGTATTTACAGTCATTACGTTCCTGTGTATATTGTGTGAATGGCGAGTGGTTGGGCAGAAATTGTGTTTTGAGTTAGGTGGTATGCCATACGGAACCGTTGCCACTGAAACTGCATTAACGCACCAGTGGGGCTCGACAGCCTTAGTCAAACGGGTTGGCGTGTATGGTTGGGTTGCACGAGATTGTGGTTAGGTCTCGGCAGCAGGAGGAATGTAGAGGTCAGTAAGCTGGGCTGAGCTGAGTGGGAGACGGCAGGGGGTGACTCTGGGGCGCCAGAGTCACTGTCGAGCCCTCTTGAGGTGTCGTGGGCTAGTCGACGAAACACTGAGGACGGAAGGTGCCCACTTGAAGACCCTAGAGATGTCCCCTACTCGGCTCAATCCAGACGGTTGTTGTGCTGGTCCACTAGGGAGAACACACTATAGTTGCAGCCGTCGTGTGTAGTGACGCACCAAGTACACTGCAGCCATTAACGGCGGACAGAAGGGGAGTCGCACCACCATATGGAAAGAAGCGTAAATGGATGGAGAAGCATAGTTTACTGTAAAGCTAAGTCTTAGTTTTGCTTATCTTGGCAAAAGCCGAGTACAACTCAGCATGAAGTTTTAACATCTACTCTTGTGTAATGGAAATCGGTTTGCGAACTAGGCATGTAAATAGCAGTAAAAAACAGCCCATTTAAAGGGGACTCCTTATGTCTGTTTTTACAAGATGTAATATAAGTCGTAAGTTCTCCCAGAATGTGTCAGTGAAGTTTCAGCTCCTTTTTTTGGGTAGAAGCAAAAACCACACAATTTTCGTGTGTGTATCTTTAAATGCAAATGTGATGCTTTATGCCTTATGCCTGGTTCAGATTACACGATTTTAGCCCGATTTTGGCACGATCCGTTTGACGTAGGGTATCGTGAGGATTCGTAAACGACAACGGGCGTCGGGACGCAAGATTCGATCGTATCATCTTGTATAGTGTTTCATAGTGGGCGACAACCTACGGCGCGTCTGCGATGCTTCACGACATCATGACAAAAAGACTAGCATGTTTCATTTTTTTAACGGTCCTCCAAGATGGGTTCCGTCACATGTATGAGGTTGACCAATAGGAGCACAAGCTTTTACGTACACAACTTTCAAAAATGGCGAAACGAAAGAGAGACGATGTTGCTAAAAGTAAAAATATATAAGAAAACAATATTTTACCTCAAGTTCTCTCTTTAGAGGGTTGACGGCCCATACTGTACTCTTCTAGCAATCCAGGAACGTGTCCATTGTCGGTTTTCTTTCTTTTTTTCTGAACACAGGACAGCCAATACAACACTCACTGCTTCATCCATTGTTTGTTAACGTTCGTTTCCGGAAGTCACTCGCTACTAGTTTCACCTTCTCGATGACATCATGCGCCTCGTTAAAGACGGCACGTGATGACTGGTCAGGAAGCAACGTGTCTGACGTGTCTTGTCCACGACACAACAAAATTTTAGGAGTCAAAATTGTGTAATCTGACACAGTGACTATCGTAACAGACAAAAAAAAAAATCGTGTAATCTGAACCAGGCATAAAATACTCTGGCAACAAAAGAACATGAGAAGCATTATGGGCCATTTCCAAAAAATGCATTTTTGTATTCCACTGCGCTGCTTTTCCATTGTTTTCTATGTAAACACGCTCTACAGTATGTAAAGGGACCTTGCTGGTTTTTCTCCCATTTGGGACCATTCACACACACTGTCTTTACATCTAAAAACACGAGGCAGTGGAAAACGCAAGGTGTTGAAAATGGCGTTTTCAGCACGAAACGCGAGTACAACTGTCAAACACGTCCGTCTAGAAACAGAAATGCAATGGAAAATAGGGCTGTCAAACGATTAATCGCGATTAATCGCATTCAAAATAAAAGTTTGTGTTTGCATAATACAGTATATGTGGGTGCACTGTGTATAATTATTTTATATATATATATATAAATACACACACATGCGTGTATATTTAAGAAAAAACTATTATTTATATATAAAATATTTATATTTATGTATAATATAAATTATATATAAATCTATATACAGTATATGAAAATATTTCTTAAATATACAAGCATGTGTGTGTATGAATTTATATATATACTGTATATAATAATTATACACAGTGCACCCACATATATTATGTAAACACAAACTTTTATTTTGGATTAATCGTTTGACAGCCCTAATGGAAAAGTAGGGCGGTGGAATGGAAAAACGTGTTCTCTGTTCACTGATACTGCCAATAAGAGAACATTTCTATTGTTTATCACATAGCTGAAACATTCTTGTGTTGAGTGTTTTGAAACCAATAGTTCTTGCTGTTTCGTGATTCTCGTGCTGTGGTAGACGTTTGTTCTCGTATCAGTTGCAGTCAGTTTAGCTGAGATTTCTGACTTTCAAGTCAAACCACGTCAGCCTGTTTCCCACCTGCTGATCTCTCACTAATGGTGCCTGTCTGATATTTCCTTTAGCCACATCACCTTCCTGTGAGCATCATCATGTCCTGTAAATCATGCTAATTTATGCTTTGAATAATACTTTTGGATATTCCATATCCTGCCTCAGGGCTTTGCCTTCTGTTTAATTCCTCACTACCCTGTTCACCTCAAACCCACACAAATGCATTTCAAATTCAAATCACAGCGGTGGGATGGCTGCTTAGTCAATCTTTTCCTCTGATTTTCAGGGAGACACCCTGCTGTCCGAAAGCAGCCATTTCACATTTGTGTACGATGACAATGAATGTTCTCTAGTGGTGCTTAACACTCAAGCAGATGACTCAGGGGTGTACACCTGCACTGCTAAGAATCTGGCCGGTTCCGTGTCCTGCAAGGCCGAGCTGACCGTCCACACCGGTGAGCACTTTAATGAAGCCATTAATGAAGGAAGTTGTTGTCTAACCATTCAAATATAATATATTAAAAATAATATCTGGAAATATACTGATGTATCTTGAATTTATTTGCATTAATTCGTTCATTTCAAATAGGTTTTGTTATTTTCAGTTAATATTAAATTAAATTTTTTTTAAATTTTTGTTCACAATAAATAGAAAATAATGTTAACAAAGCACAACAAGAGAGTTTTCAGACAATTAACATACTGTATGCATATTTGCAAGAATATATATGAAATATGATATAATAAATACATATTTATGTATAGTGAATGTGTTGAAATATTAAAATATAAAAGCAAAATGTGAGAATAAGCAATTTGAACTGTGCACGTGCAGCCTGTGCTTGGTAATTCATTTTATTGGCTTTCAGAAATTGTCTTTGTGATTTGTTTTTATTCCTGACTTTCTGTGTGTAGTCAAGGTGGTGAAAGATGACACGATGGAGGATGAGGCGTCCATCCTAAGGAAGATGCGGAGACTCACTGATTACTATGACGTGCACAAGGAAATTGGGAGGTGAGTCATCCGCCCAGAGCCTCACTTGGACACACCATTTATCTCTAATGATTTCCTCTGTCGGCCTAGAAATTCAAAGAGCCGACTCCATCAGCTCTCGCTGATGACATATCTCAGGTCTTCTGACTCATCACAGAGACGTCTAAGGTTTAATAAAGATTCAGCCGGATAACGGGTTGGCACATTATTAAAAATACACTTTTGGTTTGGAAGTATGCAATTTCATGCTCCACAATCAAAGAATGATTCAGCCACATCAGAAGAGGCCAAAAGAGCCTTGAAATTTCTTGTGTTGTTAAAATATGGGATCCTTGCACTTCTTAGTAAGGTTTGTACAGGTTCTGTATTGAGTAGTCTCGCTTAGCAGCTCTCATTGGCCAAGGACCGCCCAGAGGCCGTCTGACTGACATGTAAAGCAACCAATCAGAGTTTGTTTTGTTCCGCGTCATGTGAAAATGTAATGTTGACGTCCCTACAATAACAGACCAGTGTGTAAAACTGAAGTAAATGTATTTTAATTAGGGCTGAACGATTTTGGAAAATAATCTAATTGCGATTTTTTTTAACCAATATTGCGATTGCGATTTAATATGCGATTTAAATAAAAAAGTTATTTACCTTCTGTATTAGTCGACAAAGACAAGCAATAAATCATTGTACAGTAGGGATGGGAACCTTTAGATAGCTCATGATCCGATCTACTTTTTTTCTTATTAATTAATCTTAATAACTCTTAAAATATGTATTTAATTACATGTGTAAAAACACATACTTTAAAAAAATAAATACATTTTTTTTTTAATTAAACCAATTAGTTAAATAGGCTATATAAAATAATATAGCTTCAAAATATAAAAGCTAGTAAATAAAGAGAAACAAAAAAAAAACATTACAAGCAATAAACAAAGAGTGGTCTCAGTATTTAAAAGTAGGCTGTAAAAGTAAGCTGGAGTGATTTCCCCTCAGTTTAGATACGATAAGCTGCATTCACACTAATGCATATATCTCTTTTGAAATTGTAAATGTGGTTTGTCCTGTTGGTTTAAGATATAACTGACCGTGTTTACATTAATTTCGCGTCATAAAAGCATTTTGACATGCAAGTACATTTACCAATGAGTCACTCACGGCCGCCGCATGCACGAGCTCTTCACAAAGCACGCGTTAGTATTTTAAAATGAAAGCAGCCTTCTCAGTGATTTTCATGGTTTTAATATATAAGCCAACTGCATTCCAAAAGACATAAATAATGCCTCTGTGAAGCATTTGTAAAGAAAATTCCCGCGGTAGAGAACGCGCACTGCAAGTGTAACGTTATAACATCAAGCAAAGCGGCAAAACCTGTTCAACGAAGCCCGCAAATGTCCTTGTAATTCGGTTCAATCCCGAACTTTATGAAATAACGTTACTATGTTTTGGAAGGTTCGAGCGGTGTCGTGTGTGTGTGAGTGAGGAAGAGAGAGAGCGAGAGAGAGAGAAAATAGAAGCAAGCAGATTCAGAACCCGGTTCGTTTCTAAAGCACGTGCAGCGTCATCACGCATCTGTGTTTAAAAACTAAGCTCAGACTCGATTCTGAAATTCTCTGAATCGATCCAGGATTGTTGAGGAGAGGAGAGAATAAATAACACAATAAACTGTTCTTTTCGGGACGCCAGACCGCGTAGCGTGGCAAGTTGATGCTTTATCTTGCAGACTGCTTTTCTCTCGCGTGTCACGTGACCAGTGTAACCGCAGCTCTTGCGATTACAAAATCGCGTTTCATCATATCGCGATTTTATCGCAAATGCAATTAATCGTTCAGCCCTAATTTTAATGGGTCTATGCCGTCAACTTGACATATTTCACATTCTTTTGAAAATCCAGCATTTAGTTGATCCTGAGAAGCGCTCATTGTCACAGTTGTAAATGCGACGGCTTGCTTTTTCCATGAGGGGGTTTGGCATCATGGCATCTTTATTTTCGTATCAAAACGTGACCGGCACGTCTCCTGGAAAACCTGTAGAATTCAACCAAATCAAATTACAACTTCTACAGTGTCTCCAATTTTGTGTGCAATATGCATCACACGGTCAGCTAACGGTCCGTGGCAATGACGTCTGAGGCTGAGAGTATGTATTGAGTAACTACCCAGAAAACCTTAATAGAAATATTAGGGCTGTCAGTTTAAACTTTAAAGCGATGCGTTCAATAAAGTGGACATAAACAAATTAGCTTCTAAAGGCACTTTTTGTTAGATCTATTCAGGGATTTACTCTTCTTCTACAACATGTTAGAATATTTGAATTTGGTTTTCAAAATGTTTACTATATGCTATTAATTAATCAATATATCATGCAAAAATCTAGGTAAGATTTGCGTCTTTGAAATGGTTCAGTATAATATGGTCATAGCCATATTTTAAAGAGAGGGTTATTTGTTTGACACAATGGTACACTGAGCAGCATTTGTGGCACAGTATCTCTTCTCCGCATGCTCTTGCTTTCTCTGTGCTTTAATTATAATCTTCATGGCCGACTGCCACCGTTCTATTTAGACCTGCACCCGCTGCAAACAGACACATGCTACCGCGCTACTCACTCTCTTCCAAAACCTAGTGAGCTTTCTGTCTCTAAAAGGATGTGAAGGCATCGTAGGAGTGCTCTTTGTAGACCTTTTGGCAACATTGACCTTAGATGGTGTACATAAATGTTCATAATAAATATAGACTTTATGTATTCACTGAAAAGTATTAAAAAAAATGTTTTCTCTAACAAAAATTCACACAATATTTGTTTGTACATACACTACCTTTCATAAGAGTGATTTAAATGTTCTAGATTTTTTTTTTATGTTTTTGAAAGAAGTCTTTTTCAACCAAGACTGCATTCATTTAATCCATAATACACTAACATAGTAATATTGTGAAATATTATTACAATTTAAAATAACTATTTTCTGTATTTTATTCATGTGATGGCAAAGCTGAATTTTCATCTTCATAACACACTCATCCTTCAGAAATTATTCTAATATGCTGATTTGAAACATTTTTGTTATCATCGAAATTAAGAACTACTGCATAATATTTTTGTGGAAACCGTAAGAAATGCAGTACATGGCAGTACTAATGACATGAATACATTTCTGTCATTGCTGATTCATTTAATTGTCTTTTTCTGAATTCAAGTTTTCATTTCTTTCAACGAAAAAAAAAAACAGCGTACTTTTGTGTATTTTTGTGTAAACAGTGTATTTTTATGCTTACAATACAGTCATTAGCTTGGCAACATGCTAATTGCAAACTATATTAGAATTGATAGTTTTTGACAATTTGTGCCCAAATATTTTACAAATTATTAAATTTGGTAAATATAAACAAATATATTTCATCAGTAGAAAGACAAAAATAGAGGTAAAGATATTTGCTTTGTTACTATCTTTTCACTGGCGGTAACACTTTACAATATGGGTGCACTAATAAGCATTAATTCATGCTTAACTAATGCACAGATAATACTGAATTAATGTGTAACTAATGATTATTTAAGCTATTCATTAATGATTACCACATTAGGAACTAATTAAGATTCTGCAAGGGTTAATTAAATATGTAATTTTGGTTTAATTCCATAATAACTCATTTTTTAACTAATAGTGTTAATTAATATGTTAATTACCAGAATGAGCCAAAGCCTTGCATTTCAACTTCCAGATAATATGAAAGGTACACTAATATGCATTAATACATGATTAATTACTTCATTGTTAGTGCAAATTCATGTGCAAATTACTAAATGACTAGTTAATAATGGTGTGCCCCAACAAGTAAAGTCATAACATAATGATACCTTTGCAAATCATTAGCTAATGATTAATTAAAGCAAACAACTGGAAGTTGAAGTGCATAGCTTTGACTCATTGTGGTAATTAACACACTAATTTACACTATTAGTTAATGAAATATGTTATTAAATAATTAATACACAATGACACATTGAATTAATACCAATTCATGTATTACTTAATCTATTAATCATATAGACTCTTTATTACTTGCTGATGCACTAATCATTAATTAATGGTTTAGTTCTTCGTGAGTTATACATTAACTCATGATTATCTGTGCATTAGTTAAGCATGAATTAATGCATATTAGTGCACCCGTATTGTAAAGTGTTACCGAATAAACCTTATTTTTCTTATTCTTAAATGTTCTTATTTTCTACGATTTGATGAGAAATGTTCTTTCCTTAGAGGGGCGTTCTCATATGTGAAGCGGGTGATACAGAAGGCGGGAAAGATTGAATATGCAGCCAAGTTTATTTCCGCTCGTGCTAAACGGAAGGAATCCACTCTGAGAGAGCTGAACATCCTGTCTCATCTAGACCATGAGAGGATCCTTTACTTTCACGATGCCTTCGAGAAGAAGAATGCAGTTATCATCATTACAGAGCTGTATCCTTGTTATCATCTCTGAGAGCTTTAGGGATCACTGGCAATAAAAGCATGTTTAAGTTTAAGTTCATTTTATACTGTATATACATATGACGCCGAGGGGTCCTGACCAAGTGTCAAAATATGACGTGAGTTGGGAGTTAGAAAGTGTTGCAAAAGCATGTAATGATATATTTTAAGAAATATTTAAGATTCTGCACTATTTACTGGTCACAAAAGAATAAACCAAATACTAACTCTTGTTTTCAGTTTAACACTGAATTTAAATGATTATGAATTTAATATAATTTATGATTAAATGGTATGTAAAATAGAACCCACACTTTATGTAATTTCTCACATCCAGTCTTGCATAATCACACTTTTTGTACACACATCAATCACCAATGGTGTAAGGATGATGATTTGTTCACAAGCTTTTCCCCATCACTCTGTTGTCTTTGACGATGTGTAAAGATGCCATGAGGAGCTTCTCGAAAGGCTTACAAAGAAATCAACAGTAATGGAGTCAGAGGTGAGTGAACTGATTTTATCTTTCAAAGTCACCATACAAGTTACAAATGTGTGAACAGACTATTCTGTTACAGTTTGTCACATTTGGTTTGTCCTGTGTCATTTATTTTTGCATCCTCTAGTTATGTTGATGATAAGGAATGTATTACTTTATTTCACAGATGAAAGAAGCTTTAGATTTACTCAGACAGTTTAGGCACACTCATTACATTGGACTGAAATTCTCTGAATTGTTTACTGCAGATCCGATCCAGCGTGAGGCAGCTGTTGGAGGGTCTTAGCTATCTTCATCAGCTTGACATAGTTCATCTAGACATCAAGGTAAGCATTATGTAATCTGCTGTCATCATCATTTCCTTTCCAGTAAGCAATAATCACAGTAAGGAACCAATGTGTTGACAAAAATCCTCTATATTTCCGCTCAGCCTGATAACATCCTTATGGCAGACCCTACCAGTGATCAGATCCGCATATGTGATTTTGGAAATGCTGTAAAGTTCACCCCTGATGAGGCACAGTACTGCAAATATGGCACTCCAGAATTTGTCGCCCCAGAGATTGTTAACCAGACACCCGTCTCCAAGGCAACGGACATCTGGTAATGCACCTGGTCCCTTTTTCACAAAACGGCTCTTGAACAAATCTGTATGCAGCCTCTAAAGTGTCATGAATACATAAGTATTCATGACACTGAATACATGAGTATTCAATTGTGTCTTTCTCACAATTTAACTTTTTTTTTCTTACAGGCCTATTGGAGTTCTAACATACTTATGGTAGGGTTATGTCTAATATTAAGTGATTTATATAATTTTAAATTATTTTATATTTACCTATAATATTCATCACTAATACTTCAGCTAGACTTCATCAAAGAACTTTGCTTTGCAGTCTCACTGGAGTTTCTCCTTTTGCTGGAGAAAATGACCGCAGCTCTGTTCTCAACATCAGAAACTATAACGTGGCTTTTGAAGAAAGCATGTTTACCGACCTCTGCCATGAAGCCAAAGGATTCGTCATCAAACTGCTGGTGGCTGATAGATTGTAAGTGGAATCTACAGGGCTAATCTGCTGCACCAAGCTCCTGTTTCCAGAAAATTGTTTCCACTGCTAAGAGCACTTTGTGTTAACTGCCAATTTGTTTAATGTTGTTTTATCTGCAGGAGACCCGATGCTAATGAATGTCTTCGGCACCCCTGGTTCAAGGTAACAACAGAAACCCATAGCTACCCACATGCGTTATTTAAATTAGTACAACATATATGCCACTTGGTTAATTTAAGTTGTGAACATTTTAAATACATATTTCTTTCTTTTAGACCTTGAATAAGGGCAAGAGCATCAGCACAGAGCACCTTAAAAAGTTTTTGTCTAGAAGAAAATGGCAGGTAAGATAACATTAGTGACTTTTCACCACTTAGAACATTAAACAGGGTTCCCATTGGTCCTTGAAATCATTGAAAGTTTGTGAATCTGAAAAACACAATTCAAGGCCCTGGAAAGTTTTTGAAAATACATACAGGTCCTTGAAAGTTCTTGAATTTATTTTGTGCAAGAGCTTTTTTGGAAAAAAAATCCCTCCGGTCCGCTAACGTGTCATTTCGCCAACACTTCGGGACACTTGAATATTAGCTTGCTTGATTTACGTCAGTTACTCATATTTACGCGTTACATTAAGTGTTTCCCGTGTGAGGTACTTGTACATTGCCATGACGTTCACACGTGCATAAAACGACTACGATGGTACATCAACGTTTCACAAACACACCGTGAAACATTGCAAAAATAGGCTGAGACCACTGAAACATGATGCCTGGAAAATGCAAGTTTCAAGATATTTGGAATATTTTATAATTGATTTGATCTACACTATGTTGTCCCCACATTAAGTCCTTGAATTTGAGGGTGTTGAACCTGGAAGGTCCTTGAATTTGAAGTTAACCGAGGTGTGGAAACCCTGATCATAGACTATTTCCATATGTGGTTGTAACAATGTTCACATCTCTTTTAGCGATCTCTTATCAGCTATAAATCTAAGATGGTGATGAGGTCTATACCCGAGTTACTGGATGACTCCTCCAGCCATATTTCCATTGCTGTTCCACGACATCTGAAACAAAGCTCACCACCACCTTCATCATCTTCGGATTCGGATGAAGACATTGACGAGCTGCCTTTTATCCCAATGCCCCTCAACATGGAATTCTCAGGATCTAGAATGTCACTGACTGAAATTGTAGGGGATGATGAAATGGCAGGTAAACCAAACGGAAATGCTGAGAGGCCTGCTTCGATCCATCTGAAGTCAGAGCCGATGGAAGTGGAGACGTCAGAGAGAGAGGGTGGAGATGCAGTCGCTAGGGGTAGAGCCAGAAAGAGGTCAACGCAAGAAGATGAAAAAGGATCGTCTGATGAAGAACCAGCAGAACTGGCAAAAAGGGCAGAACAGGCCAAGAGACCAATGCGCAGAGGTTCAAGCATGGAGTCAGATGAGCCAGAGGGAGCACGTCGCAGAGGAGAGTTGCGCAGAGGGAGCTCAGCTGACAGTGCCCTACAGCTCCACATTAAACCAGAGGAGGGCACTGAAGAAAGCCCACCCACTGGAAGTAGAGTTCTACAAAAGTCAGTATCTATGGAGATTCCAAGGAGGAGCCCAAGCCCAGGAGCTGCAAAGCTGAGCCAGGAAGACTATGCCCTAAAATTAGAACTGATGAGGCAGAGACTTCTCAGGGGTGGCTCTGTTGACAACAAGATGAGCGGATTAAGAGGCCCATTGCTGGAGACATTAGGTATGGGGGATGAGAAGCGTTTTGTGAGGGGGTCTCGTCTAGGTAACCCTCCACTTGTCAGAGCAGCATCCAGTGAGTCACCTAGAGATGACACCCCAAAGACCAAGATACTCCGCAAAAGTGCTTCCTTCAGCCAAGGTGATTCAGAGCCCATGCCATTGCACAGACGGATTGGAGCACCTCTAGAGATCCCACTGGCACAAATAGAGGAGAGGCGGCTGCAGCAAGCTATTTCTATGTCTGCTCTCACAGAGCCAGTCAAGGATTCTCGCCCAGTCACTCCGAAAATTCATACGCCAGAACCAGAGAGACATGAGCTGGAGAACATTGAGGAAAAAGAGCCAGCAGTCTACAAGGACAGTAAATCTGAAGAAGTCATTGTTGAATCAAAAACGAATGCAGATGAAGTCAGAAATGTTGATCAGAACTCTTGGGAGACTGATGCACAAGAGAAGGGCCAGAGCAAGTTAGAGGAACCCAGTAAAAAGTCTGAAAAAGTTGCTGAAATTAAGCTGAAGACCCCCGTAGCAGAGGAAACAATCGAAGAAGAGGAAGATAACGAAAGAGAGGATAAAGAGCCAGAGAAAGAAATGGAGCCTCCTGCTCCAGAGATTGAGGTCAAAGAAGTTGAGGATGATGTAAAGGCATCAACAAAATCTCCAGAGATCATTTCCACCAGGTCAATCATGGTGACCCCAACAGCTGCCCCAGCTCCCAGCCCCCACAGTGTCGTCTCAACGAATGTGACCCCATCTCCCCCTGCACGTACAGTGCTCCCAGATGGTAGAATTTCTGCATATGCCAGTATCATGCAGACCATCATGGTACCATCGGTCCAGGCATCTAGTCAACCTGATCCTGTTCCTGTCCCCACACATTCACCAACGTCCACCCCATCATCAGTTCCAGTCTATGCACCCATTTCCAGACACATCTCTGAACCAACACTTTTATCATCTTCTTCATCCAAATCAGATCTTCACCAAACCACTGAACATGCGGCAGTCTTTTCTCGGATTGCCTCAACAGAACACCCTCCCAAAGAGCCAAGTCCTCCTAAGACTCCCACTCGTGCTTCCCTTAAGCGTGAGCCGTCTCCTGGAAGCAACATCCAGGACCTTGCATCTGAGGAGGTCTTTGAAGCTCGCTTCAAAAAACGCGAGTCCTCTCTCACTCGCAGTCTCAAACGTTTCTCTTTTCAGAAGACTGAAGAAAAGCCCACCACTGTTGCTCCTGAAACTGCAGAAGATATGTATCGACCAGGGCCAATTGGTGCTCCTTTAGAGTTTGTGCCAAGGAGGTTAGAGGAGAAGTCCAAATCAGTTCAGGATCTCCGTGAGGCAGAGAAGGACCCTGGATTCATGAGGAGACTCTCCATGCGCTTGAAAAGAGCCCCATCAGTGGAGAGGCAGGAGGAGAAGCTCAAAGAGGAGGAGGCACCAAGGCGACGCCTGTCCTGGGCACTAGGACGGAGGGGATCCCAAGAAAAGAAAGAGATTGAAATGGTGAGGTTGGATGGAGGTCCTGAGCCTCCCCCAGAGCCTGAGTCCAAAGCACCTTCGGAGTCACCTATCCTTGCGATACGCAAGAAGATTGGCAGTACCATGGCAAGCTTATCCACAAGGATTAGGAGCCACTCTGAGGAAAGGAAAGACGACAATGAAGGCAAGATGGAGCTCAAGAGGACACCTATATTCACCAAAATACGCCGTTCCACCTCTGAAGGGGGCAGTCTGAAGAGGATGGGTATCCCACAGAACCAACTGGCTGACCAGTCAGGGAAAGGGACCTCATCAGAATCTCTGGATTCCATGTCAAGCATCCAATCAGAATCAGCTTTTAAAGGTATGCCAGTTTTTCCTGGTTAATCTTCTTATTACATTAACTCTTTCATGTTGTTGTCAGTTCTCCTAACTTTAAAGACCGTCATTTTTCTTTCCCTGGTGCAGATATTGAGCGTAGATCACGGTGGGACCGCTGGGGCTTGACAAGGGGAAAAAAAGACAAGACAGTTTCACAACCAGACATACCAGCTTCCATTGCTCGGGAAAATGGCTCTCTCCGCTCTCGCCAGTACACACGTCTAACATCTGGTATTGTTTGTTTTATCTGCGTGTTTCACTGTAACGTCTGCGCTAAAAGTGACATCTGTTTGATGACTTCCTGCTTTGTCATAAACATTTACATATATCATCAATGAATCAATTATGCATATGGACTTGCTTTGGCACAGCTGTGGACGATAAATTATAGTGCCTGTCTTTCTTACTTTTTCACTTATTCTCCCAACAATTAGATTTCCCTCCTGTGTTCCATATCAAATTGAGGGACCACGTTCTCCTGGAGGGAGATCCTGTCACTCTCAGCTGCCTCCCTGCTGGCAGCCCTCACCCACACATCTCATGGATGAAAGGTCTGATTCAAATTATAATATTAGCTTTGATGGGACTAAAGATAGATAAATATGGAATCTGACCTAAACGGAGTACAATATGCTTAACAGCTGATAATAATATAACTGTAAAATATTGTAAAAAGTGTATTATCTCACTTCTTTAAAGATTTTGTTCTCTATGTTAGCATAGTGTCTTTCATTTCATACTAAAAGATTATATTTCTTGGTATACTATTCTTAAAGGAGCTGTATGCAAGAAATTTATTTTAACTAATCATAAATGTTCCCTGATTTGTCACTAGACATTAAGAAATCATGTTCATTTCAAATACTTATTTCACTGTCAACAGTAGTCCGGCCAGGATATTGTCATTTAAAAAGTAAGGTCGCAGCCCTCGACTGGTGTTGATGTTGTCATGTTGTGTTTTGTTCTGATGCGTCACCCTCCACCGATCTACCAATCACGGACTCAGTAGTGTTGCGGCATTCGGGTTGCCAGCTCTTCTCTAGTTACCACAGCTGCAGAAACAAACGTGTCGGAATCGGATAAAAGAATTCTAACGTTGCGAACCCCAAAAAACTCTATATGAATCGGAAATACTTTGTTACAAAGTCCGAAATAAATAATTAACAGAAAAAAAAACTCACTGTGCACTGTGTATCCTACATTCCTGCTGGAACCGGCAGCATATCTGACAACCTCGAGTCATGGGGGAAGGTGGGGATACACCCTAATTTGAAAGTGATTGCAGTACCAGTTTTGGCCACAATCTTGCATACAGCTCCTTTAATTGTTTTATATGTGAAACAATAATTATAAAACAGTATACCAAGAGATATACAGTATGCATTTAATCAGGATCTGTGCTGTGCAAAACCAAGGATCCTAGATGCCTTAAAGGAGTAGTTCACTTTAAAAAAACTTAATTGATAATTTAAACTGATAATTTACTCACCCCCATGTCATCCAAGATGTCCATGTATTTCTTTCTTTAGTCGAAAAGAAATTAAGGTTTTTGATGAAAACATTCCAGGATTTTTCTCAATATAATGGACTTCAGTGGGAACCAGATGGTTCAAGGTCCAAAAGACACTTTCAGTACCAACTGCAAACTTGTTCAAAGGGCTTTAAACGATTTCAGACGATGAATAAGGGTCTTATCGAAACGAAACGATCGCTCGTTTTATAAATAAATAACAAAGTTTAAGTTTTATAAGATCAAACGCTCGCCTTGCTCTGTTCTGTAACGCACTCCTGTTTGAACTCGTTCATCAAAATTAACAAATCTTTTTCCGAGTCATTTGGCGAAAGAAACGAACGAATAGATTCGGAAAAAGATGTGTTCATTTTGTTGAACGAGTTCGAACAGGAGAGTCACTAACGTGCACCACAGAACAGAGCAAGGCGAGCATTTGATCTTATAAAACTTAAACTTAGTTATTTAAAAAAAAAAAATGAGCGATCATTTCGCTTGATAAGACCCTTATTTATCGTCTGGAATCGTTTAAAGCCCTTTGAACAAGTTTGCAGTTTGTACTGAAGGTTTCTTTTGGAACTTGAACCGTCTGGTTCCCACTGAAGTCCATTATATGGAGAAAAATCCGGGAATGTTTTCATTAAAAACCTTTTCATTTCGACTGAAGAAAGAAATACATGGACATCTTGGATGACATGGGGGTGAGTAAATTATCAGCAAATTTTTGGGAAAAGTGAACTAATAACCAAACCTGTTTAGTTTTTGGCTAAGGATGTCTCTCCATCTCAAAGTAACACCACCAAAGTCAGTCTTAAATGTCAACATAAGCATCTCTAAAGAACACCTCTAAAGAACACCAGATTGTAGCTTTAAGATTAGGATTTTGGCAAAAGTTAAAAGTTCCCAACTAACATTTTTTGCTTTTCAACTTTGTGTATTCTCAGATAAGAAACCACTTGTGATTGACCCAAGGATGAACATGATATCCTGCCCTGATGGGAGACAGCTGCTGATGATAATGAAGACCACCAAGAAAGATGCAGGCCTTTATGAATGTGTGGCTTCAAACGCCCTGGCCTCTGTCACCAGCTCATGCGTTGTGTCCCTTGCTCGTAAGTTTCAGACAAGAAATAGACAAGTGCGGAAGTGAAAGTCCAGCTAATTAAGGAAGGAGAATAGATGAGTAAATGAGAAATAGATTAAGAAAATACAACAGTGAAGGAAAAATGCAATGTTGGGGACACGGTAATTCAGTCAGTGTGAAAAACCCTTAAAGGGTTAGTTCACCCAAAATGAAAATTAAGTCATTAATTACTCACCCCCATGCTGTACCAACCCCGTAAGACCTTCGTTCATCTTCGGAACACAAATAAAGATATTTTTGATTGAATCTGAGAGCTGGATCAGTCCTACATAGAATGCCTAAGGGGCTGGCTCTTGACGGCCCATAAAGTCATTAAAGAAAAAGTTTAAATATTCCATGTGCCTACAGCGGCTCAATTATAAGTTTATCAAGCGACGAGACTACTTTTTGTGCGAAAAAAACATAAATAACGACTTAATTCGACTATTCTATTACTTCCTTGTGGGCGCATGCGCGAGAACTGAGACGAGGACGTTCTTCTCCTTCGAATACTTTTTGTTACCGGCTGCTCACCGCTTAGGAGGTATAAGATGATGTGCTGATATAGCTGGAAGCGCAAAACTTTCTGTTTACAAGCAGAGGAAGATGCGCGCTGTACATACGCTTTTCAATTAGCGTATTTTCCGCACTATAAGGTGCACTTAAAAGCCTTTAATCTTCTAAAAAAAATGACAGTGTTCCTTATAATCCGGAGCGCCTTATATATGGATCATCATTTTATACGGTAGGTGGCGGTAAAACTCCTAAGCGGAGCAGCCGGTAACAAAAAGTAGTCGAAGGAGAAGAACATCCTCGTCTCAGTTCTCGCACATGCGCCCATATGGAAGTAATATAATAGTCGAATTAAGTCGTTATTTATGTTTTTTTCGCACAAAAGTAGTCTCGTCGCTTGATAAACTTATTTTTGAGCCGCTGTAGGCACATGGAATATGTAAACCTTTTCTTTAATGACTTTATGGGCCATCAAGAGCCAGTCCCTTAGGCATTCTATGTAGGACTGATCCAGCTCTCAGATTCAATCAAAAATATCTTTATTTGTGTTCCGAAGATGAACGAAGGTCTTACGGGGTTGGTACAGCATGGGGGTGAGTAATTAATGACTTAATTTTCATTTTGGGGTGAACTAACCCTTTAAGGAATAAGAAGAGAAGTACCACAAAGCAACGTTCCAGAATTTTTCGGAAAAGTAAAGGATAGAACAGAGATGAAAGTGGGACACAGTGAAAGAACAGATTAATTTATTTTTTAAGAGTTAGTGAAGGAGTTAGTGAAGCTAGATTCAGGAAGGAGTTCTTTTAGCCTTGAGAACAGAAATGCCTTTGGCTTTCTAAAATCATGAGCAGACTAAAGCACTGCTTATTTTGCAAAGACATTTTCTCCTAACAGCCGGTCATAAATTATTCACTTTTTGTGCTTCAGAGCTGATTAATATGGAAAGGTGACTTGCTAGCAGAGGGGCAAATATTATGTAGTTGCTTCGCCGGACAGTTTTTTTGTGTTTAGTGCATGAAATTATTATGCTAATATTATGATAATATCCCATTTTCCTCAGGGTTAGTGGAATAGTGGAAAATAGTGTTAAAATGTTAGGAATTTCTATAGTTATATGATTGTTTTATGAGTCCAGTGTATACAACTTCACATAGCAAGTAATACACACTTACCGTTCAAAAGTTTGGTGTCTGTAAGATTTTTTAAACATTTGTGAAAGAAGTTCACGAAGGCTGCATTTATGTGATATATGTATTATTGTGAAATAATATTAATTAATATAAAATTAATTTAAAATTCCCGCATCATTATTCCAGTCTTCAGTGTCACGATATTTAAGAAATCATTCTATTATGCAAAAAACAGTTTTTCTTAATTGTTGAAACCGTGGTAAAAAAATAAATAATAATAAGTTATTCAAAAGAATAGCATTTATATAAATGTTTTGTAACATTGTAAATATATTTACTGTCACTTTTGGTCAATTTAATATGTTCTTACTGAATTAAAGGATTACAAAAATAACTTGCAACAGCATTTTGGATGGATGTAAATATTTATCAAGACCATGTAAGAATTTCTAGTAGTAAAAACTGGATATTATTCTGTAGGTCTGCCTAATAGTCCTGGGACCCCTGAGGTTCCTCAGAAATATAAAAACACCGCCCTGGTTGTGTGGAGACCCTCAGACACCACGGCACCATGCACCTACTCTCTGGAGAGGAAGAAGGAGGGTTAGTGGACATCTTTCTTTATTTATCTTGCTTTGATTGATGATTTAGTGTGGGATTTGTGTTTATAAATATTGTCAGCTGCATTCCCTATTATTTAAAATGCAAAAATTTTAATGTTTCATAATGATAACTGTTTTGCTCCACTCTTAAAATCCACCCTCCATCTTGATTTCCCAAGTTTTTTATCTAACTATTAGTATATTTCAAATGTAAATTCATAAAAAATGGTGGTGAATGTAGAGGAAAGACAGTTATCTTTCCTTCTACTGCCCTCTTTTGGAAAGGATGGGTATTGCAACAACTTCTTCTTTACAATTAATTTTCCTACAGGTGAGACTAACTGGCTGATAGTAGCCACAGGTGTGGCTGACTGTTACTACAACGTCATGGACCTTCCAACTGGTGCCACATACAGGTTCAGAGTTGCCTGTGTGAACAAGGCTGGCCAGGGACCTTACAGCAACTTGTCTGAAAAAGTGGTCCTGGACTCAACAGGTGCACAAACGTTTTGTCTAGATCAGTGATTTCCAACTATTTAATGTTTTCAGGAGCTAATAATTCACAAAAAACACAATGTTCAGATTCATTACAAGTGAACACATATTCAGTGTATTTTGAGTTGTATTCTCTTTTACCATTTTAAGACAAAAAAAGATAGAGATTTTGTCTACCAAATATGTCTAGCTTCTACCACAAAATATTGTAGTTTAATTAGATTGATGGCTTTGATGTCAACTACAAAATGTTTTCTCCTCCTATTTAAATGATTATATAACATATACACTACTGTTTTTTATTATTTAAAAAAAAATGAATACTTTCTCAGCTTGGATGCATTCAATTTATTTCAAAATTGACAGTAAAGACTTTTACATTTATATTAATGAAACAATCCTGAAACAGATACATTAAGCAGCAACTGTTTTTGAAATTTGCAACAGAGGAGAGAAGGAAATGTTATTTGAGCACCAAATCAACATATTAGGAGGATGATTTCTGAAGGACTGAAGACTAGAAGAGTAATGATGCTGAAAATTCAGATTTATTGTAAAATATATTCAAATAACAGTTCTTTTAAATTGTGACAATATTTTCACTATATTACTGTTTTTGATCACCAAGTGTCACATAAGTGAGCATAATATAATAAAATATTTTAAAAATCGTACTCGCTTCAAACTTTTGATCAGTACAGTAGTGTAATAATATCATTTTGAATGGGACTTATGCATCTATGCTTCTTCGTTATTCAAATTCAAAGTCTTTTCTACAGCACCTCAAAAGTCCAGTGGAACAGTTGTTGTCAAAACGCTCTCGTCAGCTCCGGCTCCTGCACCAGCTGTGGTAACATCTACCATGTCTTTACCTGCAATGAAGCCTGCTGCAGCAAAACTGACTCCTTCAGCGCCCTCTACAGCCCAGCCGGTACAGCCTGTGTCTCCTCCTGCGTCAGCTACTACACCTTCCCCCGCTGCCCTCCCCCCGAGCCATCGTACTGCGCCTGATGTCCCAACTCCACCCCTTGTTACTCCTACTCCTGCCAAAGCGAAGACCACTCTGAACATCACTGTGTCCAAACCCTCCCCAGCTCCTCCTGCCAAACCCTCACCGCCTGTCGTTCTGCCCAAACCTCAGACTCCTGTCAGTGTGGTGTCTCCACCATCTCAAACTCCTCCAATGTCCCCACCTCCTCTACTGTCCCCTCCGCCCGCTATCGGCAAGCCTATCTCCTCATTGCCCATGTATGCCCCGGCCGCCACCACAGCACATGTGACCCCAGTCATCCCGAACACGCCTTCTCCTGCCCTGTCACCACCCGTGGTGTTAGTTACAAGTCTGAGTCCCTTAGGGGAGGGTACTGGCACACCCAATCGCATGACCCCAAGTGGACGAGCCACTCCATCTGGACGCATCACTCCTACCGGGCGCAGGACCCCTATAGGAAAACCGGGAGACTTGACCCTAAGGCAGGGTGTACCCCAAAAACCATACACTTTCATGGATGAGAAAGCAAGGTAAAGTGCAATGACTGATCACTTTTATATAACCTTATACTAGTGTTTCACAATAGCTTTTTTTTTTTTGCAACATCAAATACAAAAGCAGCTGTAAGTAATCCATATGATAGAATAGCATGATGAATGCTGAACTTTTATTTTGTTTTATTTTTATTTTTTTTGCTATTTACTTTTTAATCCCAGGCTTCCCTAAGTGAGATAAGAAATTACCAAATGATAATTATACCTACACTTAATAGTTAACTACTTCATAGCTAACATTCAAGATCATCATGTATCATCATGCAAATAAGTGTTAATTAATAACACTTACACTATATATATATATATAATATATATATATATATATATATATATATATATAATCAAAAAAATTATATAAAAAATAACATTTCTAACGTTAATTTTTTACCATAATTTTATTATATATATATATATATATATATATATATATATATATATATATATATATATATATATATATTAGGGCTGTCAAAAGATTAATCGCGATTAATCGCATCCAAAATAAAAGTTTGTGTTTTACATATAAATCTATATACAGTATACATGACAATATTTCCTAAATATATACAAGCATGTGTTTTAGTTTATATATATATATATATATATATATATATATATATATATATATAAAATAATTATACACAGTGCACCCACATATATTTTGTAAACAAAAACTTATTTTGGATGCGATTAATCACGATTAATCGTTTGACAGCCCTAATATATATTATATATATATATATATATATAATATATATATATATATATACAGTGCCCTCCACAATTATTGGCACCCCTGTTTAAGATGTGGTCGAGGACTTTTAAAAATTCTCCCTTTTTTTTAAACAACATAGAATCCAAATGCAAAAAGAGAAAAAAATCCAACCTTTTATTTAAGTACATTACTTTTGGTGGTAAAAATTTTTTTTTAAATTTAAAAAATAAAAACTTCAAATCATGTGTCCCACAATTATTGGCACCCCTGATGTTAATACTTTGTACAACCCCTTTTGCCAACAAGACAGCACTTAATCTCCTCCTATAACATTTCACAAGATTGGAGAAACACAGAGAGAGGATCTTTGACCATTCTTCTTTGCAAAATCTTTCTAGATCATCCAGTATCCTGGGCCCTCTCTTGTGCACTCTCCTCTTTAGCTCACCCCACAGGTTTTCGATTGGATTGAGGTCTGGGGACTGAGATGGCCATGGAGGACCTTGAGTTTGTGACTGAACCATTTTTTGTGTAGATTTTGCCTCACGTTTTGGATCATTATCCTGCTGAAAGACCCAATGACGACCCATCCTCAGCTTTCTGGCAGAGGCCATCAGGTTTTTATTTAAAATGTCCTGGTAGTTCCAAAGCGTTCATAATGCCATGCACCCTAACAAGGTTCCCAGGGCCTTTGGAAGAGAAACAGGCCCACAGCATCACAGATTCCTCCACCATACTCACGGTGGGCATGAGGTACTTTTCGGCATACACATCTTTTGTTTTACACCAGATCCACTTAGAGTGTTTGTTGCCAAAAAGCTCAATCTTAGTCTCATCCGACCAAAGCACACGATCCCAGATGAAGTCCCAGTGCCGCTTGGCAAACTCCAGACGTTTACGTTTATCAGTGTTGGTGAGAAAAGGCTTTTTCCTAGCATGCCTCCCAAACATCTTGTTGGCATGTAGAGAGCGTCTGATGGTTGTTTTGGAGATTTTGTGACCCAAGATGCCACTATTTGATGATGCAATTCTGTGACAGTGAGCCTAGGACTTTTTTTTACTTCTCTTAGCATCCTCCTCACTGTGCGTTGTGGCAAGATAAACTTGGGACCTCTTTCCAGCCTTGTTTGTCACTGTTCCAGTTTGTTTTAAACTTCTTAATGATTCCTCTAACTTTAGATATGGGCAGATAAGGTGAGTGGCTATTTTCTTGTAGCCATTGCCTGACTTATAAGGTCATCACACATCTGCCTTACTTGAATGGTGTGTGTTCTCTTGTCTTTCCATGTTGACAAATGGGTAAGAGAATTAGGCCTCTGTGTCATGTCATATTTATACCCCAGGGAAATAGGAAGTCATGAATTACTAATTAAAAGTTCCTAGATACCCTGACCAACATTAGCAACTACAGAAAATATATATTTTTAAAAATCAATTACATTTTTCAGGAGAATTGTTAGGGGTGCCAATAATTGTGGGACACAGGATTTGAAGTTTTTATTTTTCTAAATTTAAAAAAAAAAAAATTTCCAACAAAGTAATGTACTTGCATAAAAGGTTGGATTTTTCTCTTTTTTTGCATTTGGATTCTATGTTATTTAAAAAAAAGGGAGAATTTTTAAAAGTCCTCGACCACATCTTAAACAGGGGTGCCAATAATTGTGGAGGGCACTGTATATATATATATATATATATATATATAATTTATTATTATTAAATAGAATATATATTCTTTCTGGCGGTCTGTCTGTATTTTTGTAACTAATTCATAGTTCTTTTGTACAGTGACCCCAAAAAATATCTGGTCACTTGGACAAGATGTATATACGTTTTGCACTATATTATAGATTATCAAACCACATAGCATTTATTTTACAAAAAATATGAACACCTTTTTCCAAGCAACATTTTTCTTTTTCTTTTTTTTTTCTTTTTTTTTTTTTTTTTGCAAAAATACATTTATAATTATACGACACATGACAGCCATTGATTATCATGCGTTTCCTTCACCACAGAGGTCGTTTTGGCGTGATCAGAGAGTGTCGGGAAAACGCCACCGGTAACCTGTACATGGCCAAGATTGTGCCGTATGAGCCTGAGAGCAAGCAGGCCGTGTTACAGGAGTATGACATACTGAAGTCCCTCCACCACGAGAAGATCATGGCTCTGCATGAGGCCTACGTCACCCCACGCTACCTGGTGCTCATCTCCGAGTGCTGCTCAGGGAAAGAGCTGCTCTACAGTCTGATTGACAGGTCAGAGACTGCTGCGTGCTTCTTTAGGTCTTCATGTCACCGCTTTTCAATCCTCCCCCAGCACTTTCTGAATTTTGTACCACTACACAAACACTTGACTTGATGAAGTACGGGGTAGTTGTATGGGGGTTGTCAACAGAGCTGTAAATTGTGAAACACTTTGTTTATCTCCCTTCCTAGGTTCCGATACTCAGAGGATGATGTGGTGGGATACATCGTACAGATACTTCAGGGTCTGGACTATCTGCACAGCCGGAGAATCCTGCATCTGGATATCAAACCAGAGAATATCATTGTGACTTACATGAATGTGGTTAAGATTATTGATTTTGGTAGTGCGCAGACCTTCAATCCGCTGTTCCTGAAGCAGTTCAGCCCACCCATTGGAACACTAGACTATATGTGTAAGACAACATTTCTGCACATATTGGTTCATATATTTCAATATTTTCTTGCTAATATAAAAAAAAGAGTCACTGTAAAAATGAATACGACTGAATATGTTAAATCTAATCAATAAAATTGAGGCAACAGAATGCAATCAATGTTATTAATTAAATTTAACAAATTAGAATTTAGTAATAAGTAACCAAATGAATTACTTAAAAGTTAACCATTTAAAAATGAGCAAAATTTACACATTTTCCGAAATAAAAATATAAAGACCTCATTGAAGACACCTGATGTTAACAAGCAGAATCGCCGAAGGAGAAAACCATAATTTAATATAAGTCACCATTATGGAGATCAGTGTGTGTTTTAGTTGGGCTCTTGACCCTTAAATCATTAACTTTAGATGTTGTTTAGCTGTTATACGTGCCAGATGAACAAATAGAAAAGGTGATTTGATGGTGTTGGTTATGTTTTAACATACTCATTAATTCACAATCATTTGACCTGAATCACTGAACTCTATTTGTTTTTTAAAATAAACACATATATTTTAAAAACGAATGTGTTTTTCCGATATTTTTGTTTAAAAAAATGTGTAAATTCTACTCATTTTAAATGGTTAAGTTTTAAGTAATTAATTTGGTTAATTTTTATTCAATTCTAATTTGTTACATTTAATTCATAATATTGATTGTAATCTGTTGCCTCAATTTTATTGATTAGATTTAACATATTCAGTCGTATTCATTTTTACAGTGTAGTTAACTACTCTAGCAACCAATCAGAACACTTTCAACAGTAGACAAACATTATTTATTTGCATCATATTCGTAATCCTTTTAAAATGTCGTATGTTAGATATTCCCATGGTATCCCATTCCTTCTCGTTTAAGTAATTGTGCATTTCTGTACACTTTCTAATGTGTTTTTAATCTCTGCTGGTTACTGAAAGCCCCTGAGATGTTGAAAGGAGATGTGGTGGGTCCACCAGCTGACATCTGGAGCATTGGCATATTGACTTATATCATGTGAGTGCTGCTGTCCACTGCAACTCTGTCTTGGAAAGTAAATAAAGTCTATTTTGATTTTATGTTGACTTTAAATGTCCAGGTTTGCTGTGTGTTACCTCCATTCTAGTTAGCAATCTTATGTCAGCGGGAGCATTTGAATCGTCACAATTTCACATTCCAGAAGCTCTCTGGAGCTTGTGAGCTGTCAGTGTCTGTGATTATGTTTGACATAAATGCTATTCTAGTATGTAACTCGAAGCTTTTGTCATGCTGTACACCATTCAGGCTCAGTGGGAGACTGCCGTTTACAGAGAATGACCCTGCTGAGACAGAGGCCAGAATCCAGGCAGCCAAGTTTGACCTCAGTAAGCTCTACCAAAATGTGTCCCAAAGTGCCTCTCTGTTCCTCAAAAAGATCCTGTGCAGCTACCCTTGGTGAGTAAAACAGTGCATTTAAAACGTGTGAATATCAAGAAACCTGTCGAGACCATGTCCGTGTCAAATTTCAGCCAAAATCAAAAGGAAAACATTTATTTTGCTTAGTGAAATGAGGCCTTTTTAGGACCACAATTTTGGGAATTGTGGCATTTCTTCGCAATTCTAATTACTGTAAAATACATTTTAACAGTGAGGATATAATTAGAATCACCATTGAGAATCATTGAGACTTTTAAATGATTATAATATTAATATTTTAATATGCATACTTAATTTAATATGCATAATATATTTTATGTTAAGATTTTTATAAAAATCACTGTATATTTTATATATATATATATATATATATATATATAGCATATAGTATATGAGTGAGTGTGTATATATAATATACATATAATATATGTATATACTGTATGTCACGTACAGTATATATGTATAAAATATATTACATATATTTTATTTAGAAAATATATATTTAGACGCATATTATTTAGAAAATAGGTACTCAAATAGGTACTTATTGCTGTTGTAAAGTACCAAAACAATCACATTTTTAATGCACAAAATAGATATTATTTTACATTTAAAGTATTTATACATCATAATAGTGTTGTTTATTTTTTAAAACTGCTTTTATTTTTTAAATGTCTGTATTTTTGATTGAATAATGCGAGAAATAATTTTACAACAGCGATGAGGATCTAAAGAATCACCATTGAGAATTATAGCAATTTCTCTATTATTTAAGAATATTTATTTTAATGATATTTTTGCATTATAATTATGTCTTGAAATGTATTCTTTTTGTAATTATAATTTTTTTGCAATTCCGTTTGGTGTGATGTTTGTCGCACATCACCTAAGGTGCGTCCCAAATCGCATATCACAATATGCACTATTCTACGCCATTTTGTAGTATAAATAGTGCGAGTAGTGCGTTCACACTGAAAATTAAAAAGAAAAAGTGCACTTTAATTAGCTGGATGATGCACTTATTTAACTGAAAAAACAAAGTGTGGGACGTTGGACACTCCATGCACTCAACTATCGCAGATTTAATATTGTTTCAACGCTTTAATAGACAAAATAAACGTATAAAGTTCATACACTACACGGCTGACTACATAGTGTATAATGCGTCATTTGGGACACAGCTCTTGCTTTCAGGATAGGCCAGGCTATGTGTCTTTGATGTTGACTGATTCCTGTTTTTGTCTGTGTTTCAGGGCCCGTCCTACCATTAAGGACTGCTTTAACAACTCCTGGCTGCAGGACGCTTATCTAATGAGACTGCGGAGACAGACTCTCACATTTACCACCACACGCCTCAAGGAGTTCCTGGAGCAGCAGCAGAAGGTCAGGGCAGAGGTGGTAACAAAGCACAAAGTCCTTCTGCGTTCCTACCAGAGCACTCCACAATCCCCGTCCACCCCTGCAGCGCCCATCTCTCAGTGAGCTCCACCACTGGACGTCCTCCAGAGAGATGACAAGACGGCTCCTGGGTTCTCCAGGATGAGGACAGAGAGAGACACAGCCTCAGGACATCCCAGCCCTTGGTGGGCCGCTAAATGTGCGGTGTGTGTACGCAGATAAAGCACAGAATCTTCAGAGTTTATACCACCTGAAACACACACACACACACACACATGTCCAAAAGCGTAATGGATTTCAGTGCATTACCATCCGTTAGCTGTGGCCAGCATGCACAGTGCAGTTGTGTTTATTGTTCAGGACGTCGTCCTTACTTTAAGCTCCTCCCGTCCTACACTTCTTTGCTATGACTTTTTGACAAACCTATTTTAGCAGGTCTCAGCATTGCATCTCTGGCTAGTAGTCAGGAACTAGGACCCATCCTGGTTGAGAAGAGTGACTCAATCAAGAAGACTAGTCCATCACTCGACGCAAAAAAAAAAAAAAAAAAAAATGTCATGTTAATGTGTATTTTTGGTGGTGTCTTCCAATTGTGAACCAGGGCCTTGAGATTTGTGGAAAATGGTGTATATCTTTTTTTTGAACTAGTTTTTATGGCGTAAGTAATACTTTTATTACTGCCAGTTGTTATATCAGTATATATGAAAACTATATCGACTGAAATCATGGTCTCAAACAAGATGCTTTTACTAATGTGATCTAATCTAAAGTGGATTGACTTTATTGTAATATTGAAAGGCCTCAGCTTTTGGGAGTGACATTTTTGCAAGAATTCCCAGTTCATTAAAGCACACATGTGGTTTGGTTTTCACTGACACTTTTGATATGTTGAAGTCTTTGCGTTCAACACCAGGAATGTATTATATATCGCAGATTTCAGTGCGTACGGTAGCATACAGCATGCATCGGTACAAATTCCTCTTCATAGCGTATCGGCAGCACCATTGGTTTCCAGAGAAAACTCAGTCCTTGTGAATGCAAGAGGATGAACAATCCAAAGTTGTTTATGCAGAGATCGGCTGATTCGAGATGTGCCTGGAAACTAGTGATCTTGTAATGCATGATCAGAATGGAGATGTCTCAGAGAAGTGCCATTTTTTTTTTTTTTCCTGAGGGGACTAGAATATATGTTATCAAACATACGTTAGCTGCTGCGTTGAATGTTTATGAGAATCTATAGTATATTATTTTGAATGTTTTTTGCTGAAAGATTCGCTTATGAGAGTAACTTTATGGTTGAATGATTATCACTATCTTTGGTCATTTGAAAAATGTCTTGTTTTGATCTAAATCATCTATGAATCTAAAGCAGAACATGTTCATGGAGATTTGTCTAAAAATAATATTCTTTTATTTGATTTACATAGTTTGTATTTTTTTGGATTTATTTTTTGAACAGTTTGCATCCTGTTTGGTGAACATAGTCACAGAATCAGTGCTTGATTTATTTTTTATTTGTTTTGTTTAGTTGTTAATTTATCTAATGGATGAGTGAGTGATTCACATCCACACACACACAAAAAATCATATTCACATTTACAGCAAACAAACCTACAACTTGTGAAACAAAGTGGAATGAAAACAGCATCAGGGTCCCACATTCATGAAAAAAAAAATGAATATGAATTTGAACATTAGAAAATGCTCTTTGTGGTAAAATTTCCATAAAGTAATTTTAGAACTGCTTATCCAGTGATCACAGACAACAGGAAAAGGCATGTAAATCCAAAAGCTGTGGGAAAGCTGCAGTAATGTTCTCATTGTTTTTAGCGCAGTCCATATCGTGACATCATCTGTCCACACACAGCAAGTAAACACCCTTTGACCTTCTATCACATTGGATTATACAGTAAATAGCTGTTTGCTTCGTTTTTATTGCAGTACTAATTCAGTGCAAATTCTTTTGTTTTTCATCACTTTGCATAAATGCTAACATTGGGGTTTTTCTTCTATCCAATTTGTATATTATTTGTTTTTGGGTTATTCAAATTGTTCAAGCTTCTAGTTTCAAATATATTACGGTGCGAAAACTAAAACCCAATAAAGAATTCAGACTCAGTGTGTTGTTGTGAAAAAGGTTTTATATTATTTCATTTGTGTGTGTGTGTGTGTGTTTACTACTCTTTCAGTCATGCCGAGCAACCCTTTAATGTGAAACTAAATCAAGCTTTTCTGGAATGAATTGTGTTGCACTAAAACAGTGACGATGTGGAGATAATATGAATGTTTTACAGTAGAATGAAGTGTGTACATGTCGAAACCATGACTTTTCATGAATAAAATCAGCTGTCAGCAATACTCAACAGACTACATTAATTTATTATTATTATTCCAGTCATTTCTGTGTCTCTAAGTACATATTACAAAGTGGAAATGGTCTAAATGTCATTATGAGACACTTTAGAAGAAGAAGAATTCAACCAGATGTAGTTAGACTCCATAAACGGGCCATTAACTCGCACTACATTCATGTGTTCAAGTGAAGCCAATCCAAATGTAAGGACTCTCAAGCTTTTTACATGTACGCTATTTTATTTTGGACCATTGATGTTTCACATCAGCTCACTCTTAGCCTTAGGGGTTTGTCATGACAGGTTGACTATATACAGCACAACTGCTTACTCTAGAACACTTGTTGATCTTTTATCAACATCAGTATGTCATCTCTAAGATAAAGATAAACTTAAGTCTCAAACTTAAGTACTCTCAATGGAACTGTATTTATAAAAGTCAGGCACAATAGGAGGACAACTGCACATTTGTTGGATCCTGAGTAAGTAAAGGTCAAGGAACTTCAGGTTGAGTATTAGTTGATTTTGCTGATAACGACTATTTATGATTATAACTGTCATATCACAATCATTTATCATTGTACTTAATGCTATTCGTTATATTGCCTGTTGTTTTAACTCTTAACCTTGCTATCTGTCCATCCATCCATCTGAATTTATCAGGACAAATACAAAGCAGCTTTATAGTGACAATTGAAAATTAAAGTAACAGAGATTGCTTTGGCCTTGCATCAGCTCTAGAATAAAGTTATTGTGCAGCTAAAAGTCTGTTCACTTCCGTTGCAAAGATCATTATTAACTTAGGCCGCTAACATGAAATAGGTTCCAAGGTACAATCCTTATATATATAATTTATATATATATATATATATATATATATATATATATATTATACTCATATCTCACCTAAAGTATTATTAGGAACACCTGCTCAATTTCTCATTAATTCCATTATCTAATCAACCAATGACATGGCAGTCTTCAACGCTTCAATGCTTCAATGCATTTAGGGGTGTGGTCCTGGTCAAAACAATCTCCTGAACTCCAAACTGAATGTCAGAATGGGAAAGAAAGGTGATTTAAGCAATTTTGAGAGTGGCATGGTTGTTGGTGCCAGACGGGCCAATCTGAGTATTTCACAATCTGCTCAGTTACTGGGATTTTCACACTCAACCATTTCTAGGGTTTACAAAGAATGGTGTGAAAAGGGAAAAACATCCAGTATGCGGCAGTACTGTGGGTGCAAATGCCTTGTTGATGCTAGAGGTCAGAGGAGAATGGGCCGACTGATTCAAGCTGATAGAAGAGCAACTTTGACTGAAATAACCACTCGTTACAACCGAGGTATGCAGCAAAGCATTTGTGAAGCCATAACACGCACAACCTTGAGGCGGATGACCAGATGAACAGCAGAAGACCCAACCGGGTACCACTCATCTCCACTACAAATAGAAAAAAGAGGCTACAATTTGCAAGAGCTCACCAAAATTGGACAGTTGAAGACTGGAAAAATGTTGCCTGGTCTGATGAGTCTCGATTTCTGTTGAGATATTCAGATGGTAGAGTCAGAATTTGGCGTAAACAGAATGAAAACATGGATCCATCATGACTTGTTAGCACTGTGCAGGCTGGTGGTGGTGATGTAATGGTGTGGGGATGTTTTCTTGGCACACTTTAGGCCCCTCAGTGCCAATTGGGCATTGTTTAAATGCCACAGCCTACCTGAGCATTGTTTCTGACCATTTCCATCCCTTTATGGCCACCATGTACCCATCCTCTGATGGCTACTTCCAGCAGGATAATGCACCATGTCACAAAGCTCGAATCATTTCAAATTGGTTTCTTGAACATGACAATGAGTTCACTGTACTAAAATGCCCCCCACAGTCACCAGATCTCAACCCAATAGAGCATCTTTGGGATGTGGAGGAACGGGAGCTTCGTGCCCTGGATGTGCATCCCACAAATCTCCATCAACTGCAAGATGCTATCCTATCGATATGGGCCAACATTTCTAAAGAATGCTTTCAGCACCTTGTTGAATCAATGTCACGTAGAATTAAGGCAGTTCTGAAGGCGAAAGGGGTTCAAACAGTATTAGTATGGTGTTCCTAATAATCCTGTATAAACCTGTGAAAACACACTGACGGCGTGCACATTTGTATTACATTTTCAGTCTATAGGTTTGCACATTTGAATTTGTGCACAGGTGTCTTTCTTTACAAACCTACAAAAATCCCTTTTCAGGCCTTAAAAATGTATGACACAGAATTATTTATTGCTTCCGAGTAGCGATGTGAAGCGGACCTATTTTGACAACGTTCTATATCTGTACAGAGGTAAAGGGAAGGAGGTCTTCGCAGGAGAGAGACTAGTTGACACTTCAGGACTGCGTTGTCGTCGTGTCCAGGCGCAGGTCCTTCATTAGATCCGGATACGGCCTGGATCCGGGGGACTGCGGTAAACCTCGGGATGAACAGAGAGACTATATAAGCATAGATGCCATTCTTCTTATGAACAAGTACATCAGGATTTATGGGACGTGTTCCCGGTTCTGGCTGACCTGATATATGCAGCCTAACATTGAATTATAGAAGTCTATAGTGTGTTATGTGTATGCTAGGCCAAAGAGATGTGTTTTTAGTCTAGATTTGAACTGACGGATTGTGTCTGCTTCCCGGACAGTGTTAGGAAGATTGTTCCAGAGTTTTGGTGCTAAATAGGAAAAGGATCTACCACCAGCAGTCGATTTAGATATTCTAGATATTATCAACTGGCCAAAGTTTTGAGATCGCAGTAGACGTGAAGGACTATAATGCGTTAAGAGCTCGCTCAAGTACTGCAGAGCTAAACCATTTAGTGCTTTATAAGTAATCAGCAATATTTTTAAAAAATTACCGATGTTTAATAGATAGCCAATGCAGGGTTGACAGAACCGGGCTAGTATGGTCATACTTTCTGGTTCTCAATAGACGTAAGAGCATTACAATAATCTAGCCTTGAGGGCTACATGACCTCCAATCTAGCCTTGAAGCTGCATGAACTAATTGTTTCCGCATTTGTCATTGAGCTTAAGACATAATTTAGATATTTTTACGATGGAAGAATGTGGTTTTACAGATACTAGAAACGTGACTTTTAAATGAAAGATTGGTGTCAAAGAGCACACACTGTTTCCTTGATGACAGAGCTGTCATCATCCCACCAGTGTCACATGATCCTTAAGAAATCATTGTAATATACTCAAGAAACATTTGTTCTTATTATTAATGTTGATAACATTTGTGCTGCTTAATATTTTTGTGAAGAACTTTTTTCCCCCAAAAAGAACAGTATTTATTTTAAATAGAAATCTTTTGTAACATTATAAACGTATTCACTCTCACATTGGATCAATTTAACGCATGCTAGCTGAATAACATTATTAATTTCTTTCCCAAAAAATGAAGTCTTACTGACCCAAAACTCTTGAATATACGTATAAAAACCTAATTTAGAAACAATCAACTTCTTTTGTAATCATTTAAAGCTAATTGACTGACTTGTTTTAGTAAATCATCATTACAATCTCACACTATCAAAACCCCACGATCAGATCCTATTCCAGTACTGTATGTCATAACCATTTTGACATCGATGAAACAGTTTGCAGTTTAATTTTCAAGATTTCCCCAGTCAAATCCGTCAGTCCACTAGCAGCAGCACTTCCTGCCCTTTAGACATGAATGATCCTCAAAGCTACTGTACGAAGCAACAATCCACATCCAAGCATCATGGCGAGAGCATTTGTGAGTCACAATCGGTTATAGACAGAGCTCTATTAAATGCTGTGTGGCTCAGCTGCATGTAACAGCTGACCTTTGATTTGTCGTCTGCATGAATGTGTACCATTGTCTGTTTAAATCAAGGAAAGAGCAACAAAAAAGGCCCTCCAATGTGTCTGCGGGAACTGAAAGATGTGGTTCTGCTGGAGATCAATGCAGTGTCTTTCCAGACCCCTTCATGCTCTTGAAGGATGGACTAAGAACAATTATGTTTTTGAGGATCCTGATGTTGTGGCCCAGGTCATGTGTGAAGCCATCTTGGATGACCAAATCAGAGATATGTTCATCTATATGCAAACTCAAGTCACCATTAAATCAAAATGAAAGATATGCAAAAACGATGTGATCATCGCAACTGGCCCACCTTTACAGGTACTCTGCCCTGCCCCATCTGTGAGCCAGTGGCATCGCTCTCTCCTCTCCTTCCAAGCACCAACCTTCTCCCAGGGCCAGCTCAGGTCTACATCTCTCAACACTGCAAGAGTTAGGTGGTTACAGCCGGTCATCAGATGGGCACCCCCCTTCCTTGGTGTTTCGTCGATTTAAGCCCATAACACCTCGGGAGGGCTCGACAGCAGATCCAGCGTCCTGGATCTACCCCGCTGACCACCACCCAACTCTACGGTGTTTTTAGTCCTTCAACAGGTTTGCTCTGCCACCGCACCTCCCGCTGTATCCAGATCCAATTTGATGCTGCTTCCGCCTGTTCAGTGACACTGCCTATTAGCCGTTTCCTGGCCATCCCTTCAATCCCCAGCACTCCGAGTGCTCTCCAGAGTGACTGTCCCGCAAAACCTCTGCAGCCGACCTCTACTGGTAGATTCCAGGCCTTCCATCCTTTTTGCTGGCTCTCAAGGATAAGGCCTTGATATTTTTTGAGCTTGCGCTCATGCGCCTCCTCCATCCTATCTTCCCAGGGTACAGTTAACTCTATGAGTACCACCTGCTTGGTACCTCTAGAACACAGTACAATATCTGGTCTGAGGCTAGTGAGTGCTATCTCCTCCGGGAATTTGAGCTGCTTTTTCAGGTCTGCCCGCATCTCCCAGTCATTTGCTGAGGCCAGGACCCCTCTACTCCTCCGTACTGCTGCAGTGCTCTCTCCTGTCCGGACGACAGGAGATTTTGCAACAAGAATTTGCAACGCAACTTGCATTTCATGCTGAATAAACGTCTCTTATTGACCTAATTGGTTGTATTTTTCCCTGTAACCTCTCTGTTGCGGCTGTTTCAGCGAGAAATCAATAGACTTTCCTGACCATCAAATACACTTAGCCAGCAGATTCAGGGAAGTATGATGACCTCTGAGCAGTTAGAGACACAGGTGAGGTCTCTCTTCTCTCTCGTGTGGTTTTTATACTTCAAATAATGTCCTTTGTCTTTCATTTGATTGATAGTTTGTACTGGTTTACAATAAAAGGCCTTTTTCTAAAAGCATCCCCCTTCAGGTCATGTTATGGGTCTTTTTTTTTTTTTTTTTTGCTGTGAATTCTTTACCCGTTTTTATAAAGAATTTTTATAAAGTAAACAAACAAACAAAAAAAAAAAAAAAAAACCAAACACATGACGTGATCGATCATTGATCAATTCACAAATAATATTTTGTCCCCGTGATAACAACACTATATAGCTCATAGTGTTAAAAATCAAGCGATATTCTGTATATTTTTTGAAAGAACTTGAAATGTGACAAAAAAACTTCGAATTTATAATCCGGAGGGTCTTGCTGATGCTTTCATTGAATGACTGTAGACTGTTAAGTGTAGTGTGTGATGAATATCAATGATGTAAACTCTGTAATCAACATGACGGAGTGCGCGAACTTTGAGGACTCTCCCTATCCTCCATTCTATAGACGGTCTCAAGCCCCCCCGCGCTCGCAGCTTCTGCCAAAAAAGTTCACAAGAAAGTTGTCTTGCTTCTTAAAAAGCGTAAAATGCACACGCATTCGTTTGAAATCATTCAGGTCTGACTATTTATAAGACATATTACTTGTCGGACGTTAGAAAAAGCTGTTTTAACTTCGAAGTGAGCTTTCAGTTACGCAGAGGCCAAGAGATCTTTTAAACTTGTTTGCGTATTGGATTTTGTCAATTTTAAAGGGGCAACGCATATTAATCAAGCTCTTGCCCAAGCGACTAAGATACTTTGTTCCAAAGTCAGATTTATTAATATTATTCAGTTCCAGTGAAAGAGGAAGAAAAATAAATCAACGAGAATGCTAACATTGTATAAATATGTTATGGTTTAAACTTTGAACGAAATTGTTCGGGGAAAAAAATATGCTGTAAGTTAAATGGACCCCACCAAAAATCTCAAATTAATTTTCAGACAATCTTACAAATGTGAAATGTTCCAAACATTTCTTACTTCAAAAAAAGAGTAATACGTTTTATATTAGGCCTATAATATTGTGTGTATGGTATTATTCATGTATTTATTTACATGCTGTGTGATACTTAAATAATAAAACCATTAAAATAGCAATTGATTAACTTTTTACATGTATATTACATTTTACATACTGTTAATATTACCGTGCGGAACAACAACAACAAAAAATAGCTAAAGTTTATTTGTGCTGAGCTGTCTTGGTTTGTGGGGCCACCTTAGTTCCAATTTTGAGTAATAAATATGTTGTATTTGAACTAATACTAAACGAGATTTTCACAGGTTAGCATACAGGTAAATGCGTGCGTTTTCCTTCTGATTCGTAACATATTTCAAATCCATAAACTTTTAAACCTTCGAAGTGGCTTGCATAGTTCTGTCTTGCCTGAGTGTCGTTGCCCCTTTAAGGCGAAGGGTGCCTTGAAACCGCCGAGTTCCATGTTTTTATGTTGAAATTGAGAGCAGAGCCGAACTCCATGTTGAGAAAAGTTATCATCCAGGAACTTAACTTTTTATTATTATTTTTATTTAATTTTCTTTATGTCGTATAACGTATAAAACATAGATACTACATTCAGCCTAGTATGGTTTCGCATTATGAATGTTCTTAAGTGGTAAAAGTCTTTTGGAGTTTTGGGTGCATTTGCAGGGAGTCTTTTTTTTTTTTTTTTTTTTTTTTCAATTCAATCGTAGCCAGCGGAAAGATTTTAATACGGAAACCCCTTTTAAGTTGCGATTTTACTTGCTTTACGGATCTCATGGACCACCCGTCCTCCTCGATCATCACGCAAGTGAGCAGGGATGAAGAAGCGAGTGCTCCTTTACGGGACAGAGGTGAGTTGAGAGAAAGTTTTGTGTCGGCACATGTCAAACTCCTTTGATGAATGTTTGGCGCGCGACGGACGCTTCACACACAGCTATATTCTGTCAAAGTGTAGCATTGACTGGACTTTATTGAAAACTCAGTGTTATATCAAACATTTCCGCTCACCAAAACACTACTATAACGTGTGATTTCCACTTTCCAAAGTTGATGACAGTTGAATGTGGATCCATGAAGTCCATTAATAATGATACAGTGGAGAAACATCACATACAGACAGTTGCCATAAACTCGAGATTTATTTCAAAACGACTTTTATTTTTATATATATTTATAAATGAATGCGTTGAGGGGGCGTGTCCATGATGACAGTCTTCACTGACGTTTGAGGGAAGGCTATAGTTCATGTTGTTTACCTGTAGTGTTGTAGTACATCAGCTATCCTGTCTGAGTCATATTATGTTTATGTATTCGTATATCCCGTAATAAACGACTTTGAATCCCTCCTCAGGTGACATATTATCATGAGACAAGATTCCTTAACTCCCTTATCTCATCTCTGATGTTTAGATTGTCTTTTTGCCATGGCAACTGTCAATGCATGAATGTGCAAGTGTCGTTGTTTATTGAACTAAACTGGTGTAGTATGCGTGAATGTGCACAAACCTGCATATTTTTTATTGATTATGTTTTTTTACGCTTTAGAATAATCATAAACTCGTCAAAATGAAATAAAACTGGAAGTGGTGGAATTTAATGGTTCAAGTATTAAAGACTTTAGATTTTTTTTAAAATTATGCAATCAACCAATCTGTCGATAAATAATCAGTAAAGTGTCCAAACTTTTGACTGATAGAATTATTGAAAGGTCGTAAGTCATAATGTCACAGTAAACAAGATAGGTCACTGTTTGCAGGTCAAAGGCTAGATGAAAAGTGACACTTTAATCAATTTTTGACTTCTCAGCAAAACATTATGACCTTAACAACTTCATGAGGTGTTTTGCTTCTCATTTCTGATTAATTATTATTATTTTTTGTTGTATTTTAGACAAAATATTCCAACTCTCTGTGGCGCCGTAAACAAAATGTGTATCTCATCTGTCTTTCTTTTTTTTTTTTTTTGATGAATGATATATACACTCTTGGGCAAAGGGGCAAGTCAAAAATTGCAAAATATTTAGTGATCTTTAAATGGTCGTCACCATTTTAATCACAAATCACTGGTCAGGAAATTAGCATGAATTGGACAAATATTGTAGATAAAGTAACTTAGCACAGAACAGCTTTCCCTTTGTTTTCTTAAAATGTTGAAGCCGTGTGGGTAAATTTGCTGACAGATTTTTACAGTCAGTGTTGATGGTTTCAAATAGTTCACGAGTAGTTGACAATTGTCTCCCAGTTAATTTGAGTTTAATGAGAGGCCACATATTCACTAGGGTTTAAATTTAGACAGAAGAAGGCCTAAACGTGAGCCTGATGGAATTGTTCTCAAGCCACTTACTGATTTTCTTTGCAATTTGTCTTGTTGAAAAATTCGATCTGATCGTACCATTTCAATTGTGGGAAGTAAGCCATTCTGGAATATTCCCACTCTAAAGCATTAAATGACTTTTCACAGTGAAGTAGCTCACCAGTAAAAAGGCTCCCTACACATCAACACCTCTTCCTCCATGTTTATCTGTGGTACACATGCATTTATTACTATATTTCTCATCAAATTTTCAAAGACACTGTTCTGGAGTATCACCATGCAACTAGTGTTTCATTGTGACTCCACACACATCGCATATTCTGCCAAAAACTTCATTCCGTTTTGATGTTTTTTTCTGAGACAGCAATGTTTTTTTAAGTATTGCATTAGCTTAAATTGTGCTAATTTCCTGACCCACAATTAAAAACTTAGTGTTTAATGAGCTCAACCGTGTTTTCTGCATGATGCCGACTACAGTGAGAGCATGGGGAGGATCCGCTACGGGTAAAGACATAGCAGTCTGCCTCGCTGCTTGTTTTTCCGACCGCTGTGTTTTTCACCAGCGCTCCTTTTCCCCCTCTCGCGCACACAGAGATGGAGATAGTTTACAGGCCTGTGTTTTTGTTACAGATTTGAAGAAAACCACTCCCTGTAGCAGGTTCAGTACATCACACAGATCATTTACCTAGAAATGTAACCTAATTTTGCTAAAGTAAACTTTGAAACTAAATCACGTATTCATGCACTGTAATATATATATATATATAGGAAAGATGAATTGTGGTAAAAAAAACAACAACAAAAAAACGGCCTTTGCAATGTACCTAGAGAATGTTTCTAAACTTGGTATTTACATCTCCGCTTGTCCATATGAATGTAAAAAGATTGTTTTGTTAGGCAAAATGTGACGTGGTTGAAAAGGAATCAGGAGCATTCACTGACTGTACAGCCATGTGTGATATTAAGTTTCACATTGAGTCTTGAGTCTCTTTCCTGAGAAGTGTTTATAGCAGTATTTGACTAAATGACTAAAAAGCTGAGAAAAATGTTATCTTATGCAAATGAATCATGTGTGAAGATTCCCTATGAGTGTGAAGACACAGACACAAGATCCAAAGTTGTAATTTTAACTTGTGCACAAAATTGGAAAATCGCATAAAACATTTGCAAATACAGCAGAGTTTCTATCCCATGTGTTCAAGAGAAAGAAATGTCACTTCCAGTGCAATGAAACCGACCCGCTGGTTTGTCCGTTTATCCAATCACATCCTCAGTTGAGGCAAAGTCACGTGAGCTTTTTTGTTTTGGGCGATTTATTTGGTAAATGTGTTTCAATCGTAGTTTGTGCATGTCATCTTATCAGTAAAAAAATTAGCTGACTCAATTGAACAGAAAGTTTTTTTTTAATTTATGCACGTCTTGGGGTTTCCATTAAAGGAGTAGTTCACTTTCAAAAAAAAACTTTTGCTGATAATTTACTCACCCCCATGTCATCCAAGATGTCCATGTCATTATTTCTTCAGTCGAAAAGAAATTAAGGTTTTTGATGAAAACATTCCAGCATTTTTCTCCATATAGTAGACTTCAATGGGAACCAAATGGTTCAAGGTCAAAAAGACGGTTTCAGTGCAAAGTGCAAACTGTTCAAAGGGCTTTAAACGATTCCAGACGTTGGGTCTTATCAAGCGAAACGATCGCTTATTTTTAAAAAAAAATAAAGTTTAAGTTTTATAAGCTCAAAGGGTCGCCTTGATCTGTTTTGTGATGCGCGTTCGTGACTCTCCTATTCGAACTCGTTTATCAAAATGAACGAATCTTTTCCAGAGTCAACTCGTTCTATTTCGTTCGTTGAATGAACCAAATGACACGAAAAAAGATTTGTTCATTTTGATAAACGAGTTAGAACAGGAGAGTCACGAACGCGTATCACAGAACAGAGCAAGGCGACTATTTGAGCTTATAAAACTTAAACTTTATTTAAAAAAAAATAAGCGATCGTTTCGCTTGATAAGACCCTTTTTCATCGTCTGGTGTCATTTAAAGCCCTTTGAACAGTGAAACTGTCTTTTGGACCTTGAACCATTTGGTTCCCATTGAAGTCCATTATATGGAGAAAAATCCTGGAATGTTTTCATCAAAAACCTTAATTTCTTTTCTACTGAAGAAAGAATGACATGGATATCTTGGACGACATGGGGGTGAGTTAATTATCAGCAAAAGTTTTTTTTTTTTTTTTTTTTTTTTAAAGTGAACGCTTTTTTAAATTCAATATCCTAGAAAAATAGGTGTTGTGAAACATGGCTACTGATCTGTCTCTTATGATATATAGTTGAAGGTAGTCAAGATGAAGAAGTTCATTTAAATGTGAGTATATGCACATGGAAGGATATGGAAAAATAAAGTTGCATAAAAATCCATGTCAGAAATTGCATGCATCCTAATTCGCTGAGATTGATTTGTTTTATTGATAATCATTCTCTCTTTTAATGCTAAACTGCTGCAATTGATATACATTTTTTTTAATTTAATGTTTTATTAGTAATTTTAACAAAATGTTTATATTTTAATATTTAAAATGTAAATAAGTTGTGTATATTTTGAAACCAATAATAATTTTAGCTGTTTAAAGTATTTATTTTTTAATTGATTCCTTGATTCCTCAGTGCTTGTAGTTTGTGATCAGATTGCATGGTTGATGTGTGGATTTTGTCATGGATTCAACTTTTTTTGAGTGTGCTTGCTTCATACGTACATTTCCCTTTCTTGGCCGGTCTATCAAAACTGCCATCTCATGAATCGTGGGAAGACAGAGCAACTTGAGTTGTATAAGATTCAAATTAGTATTTTGTGGGCTTCAATGCAAAGGCTATCTGTGAGATCTTTTTACACATTCATTTCTAAATATGATTTGCTATACATGTTTGTTCTTAAAGTTGAACCACATCAAAGTAAGTCAATTAGTGCTCTGTCACATCTCTAAACATGATGATAGCCATCGTGTCGTGTGTGTTCAGTTCTTCATGTGTGGCTTGTTTCTACATGCCCTGATGCTTAAGAGGAATCCCAGGATTTTCTTGTCTTGAGTGTCTGTACTCATTTAGCAGGCACTATTACTACTTTCAGGTCATGTCGTAATGTCTGTGTTCTGTTTACAAGTTAAGAACTCCTGAATGCTCCTACATAAACATAATTACCAGTAGGAAACTCTGGATTTTCTTTGACTTGTGTGTTTGGGGTGTGTCGGTGTTAAAGGATCATGGTGGAAATTGAGGTTATTTATAGTAAGTTATAATGTTGAATGTTGACATAGCAGTTGTAAAAAGCTCAACAGTAAGGCAAATTTTTACTTTCCCTGCCAATAATTTCATTTTATTAATAATAATATATGATTTTTTAACTATTTATTTGTATGATACAACTGCAAATATGTATTTGAACACCTGTCTATCAGCTAGAATTCTGACCCTCAAAGACCTGTTAGTCTGCCTTTAAAGAGCAACATGCAGGTTGAACTTATTTCTGAATTAATTCTTTAAATTGTCTGTAGAGGTATTTTAAAAACACATATGTAGAAATTACTAATGAAATCTTATTTGTTGTAGAGATTTTGAGGAAAATGCGCTAGGCTCTGGAATACGCCTTTCCCGCTAGCAACGCGTCATATGACATAGGCCGAGGCAAATACAAGAGCTCGCGTTCCGCTTTCTCATTGTTGAGTGTTGATGTAGTTAGAGCAGTAGTGAGAGACAGAAAGTTTTAGATCGAGTTTTAGAGAAGCCATAATGGTAAATTATTGTGTTTGTGCTGGTTGCACGAATTCCAGCCTGTCAGGACGTCGTGTCCATCATTTTCCTTCTAAAACAAGGCTTTTTGGTCTTGGGTGCGTTTTGTGCAGGTGAAGAGAGCAGAGCAGACTTCACTGCCACGTCTGTAACCATCGTTTGTGGTGCACATTTCACTCGCTTTAAATGGCATCACTAACTGCAGTTGAAAAGCATTATTTATTTGTTGTTATGGCATGGTCATTAGTCAATGTAGATGGTGCTAACCAGCTTGGATGGACTGCATAATCACTGTCACTGTAGAATATGAGAAGACAAAACGTTGCTGGCTTAAATTAAGACAATCTAAATGGATGTTTAATCAAGAACAAAGTCGAACCTATGTTTGCTAAAGCAGATTTATTGCAAAACACTAAGGTACTAGCCATACAGTAGATGAACCAGCGTTAGCCACGGTGCTAACTTACATTAACTCACCAAGTCACTTGCCCTATTTGCTACTGGTTTCCTTAACACCACAACTCTAACGTTACTTCTCTCCTCTGCCCATTGTTTTTCCCCCGATCTCCCCCTGACTTCTATTTATCATAATTATATGCCTGTGGGCCATCATAGGCATGTTCGTCAACATCGGAGAACGCGGTTTCTTCATTCGCATCCATTGTAACCTGAGCTTGAATTTGACGAGACTCCCTCGCCGATCGTCACTTCCGGTTAGTGCTTCATAGACGCGGAAGATATTTTATCACAATTTTTCTCAAAATATCGTTAATGGCTAAATATATATTACTCCAGTTAAGAAAAACTACTTGTTTTATCGTCACCATACACTATGCTATATAGAGGTGTCCAACAACCTGCATGTTGCTCTTTAAAATGTCCACCTCCACTCCATTTATTATCCTAAATTAGATGCACCTGTTTAAGGTCGTTAGCTGCATAGACACCTGTCCACCCCATACATACACCCCATCAGTAAGAATCCAACTACTAACATGGCCAAGACCAAAGAGCTGTCCAAAAACACTAGAGACAAAATTGTACACCTCCACAAGGCTGGAAAGGGCTATGGGGAAATTGCCAAGCAGCTTGGTGAAAAAAGTTCACTGTTGGAGCAATCCACTGGTCCACTGTTGGAGCAATCATTAGAAAATGGAAGAAGCTAAACATGACTGTCAATCTCCCTCGGACTGCGGCTCCATGTAAGATCTCACCCCGTGGGGTCTCAATGATCCTAAGAAAGGTGAGAAATCAGCCTAGAACTACACGGGAGGAGCTGGTCAGTGACCTGAAAAGAGCTGGGACCACCGTTTGAAAAAGTCATGGTTTGAAATCATGCATGGGACAGAAGGTTCCCCTACTTAAACCAGCACATGTCAAGGCCCATCTTAAGTTTGCCAATGACCATTTGGAGTCTTGGGAGAAAGTCGTGGTCAGATGAGACCAAAATATAACTTTTTGGTCATAATTCCACTAACCGTGTTTGGATGAAGGAGAAGGATAAGTACCATACCATCCCTACTGTGAAGCATGGGGTGGTACCATCATGCTTTGGGGGTGTTTTTCTGCACATGGGACAGGGCGACTACACTGTATTAAGGAGAGGATGACTGGGGCCATGTTTTGCAAGATTTTGGGGTACAACCTCCTTAGTTAAGCCGTGTTTCCACCGCAATTACCATTAACTATTCGTCCCAGGAACTTTTTTCATAGGAACTTTTTTTGGGACGGGAAGATTATGTAGTGACGTTGAACTGCATGCAACAGCTCCTCCCAGTCTGCGCGTTTGTCTTGAGTTTTGAGTTTGTTAACTGGGTTTTGAGTTTTGTATGGAGGAGATTCAAGCTGTGCTGCTTTTGTGTGCGATTGGTTTACTAACAAGGTAATTAACAAAACTGCAGAAAAGAAACGAGTACCCAAAGCGTATTCAGAAAGCTTGTAATGCTAGATATAAAAGAAGATGTTTGTTAACAATGGATGGGACAAACGTGCGCCATCAGGCAGAAAGAACAAGTGGTAAGAACCAATCAGCATGTTCAGCGCACAAGTCCCACTCCGAAAGTTCCTGAACTCTGAAAAAGTACTACCTCACAAGCAGAGGGGAGGGGGGGGGGGGGGGGGGGTTACACAGAACTTCATTTAGACCCTGGTTCCTGAGATGGAAACACATCGAGTACCACCCCAAAGTTCCTAGTTCCTAGGGAAAGTTCCTGCGGTGGAAACGCGGCTTTAGAGCATCGAAGATGGGTCGAGACCATTATAAATAAATTTGGCAATTTGGTCAAAACCTCATCTAAGCTAGCTGACTAGATGCCTTAGTTTATAGACCCGTTTAAATCAGTGCAGTTTCTGACTTTGCACCAACAATGCTTCAGTCTGTAACCAAAGTCCAATTGTTTATATTTTTATGGCATTAAAACATAAAACATTGCTCACTCGTGCCGGTGTGACAACCGAATCTCATTGTCGGTTGTCGTCCACTGTGACACACTATATGAGATGAAGTGAAAGCTTGTCATTTTGAATCTCATTGTCATTTATGAAACCTCACGACACCCTACATCAAACGGATTGTGCCAAAATCAGGCTGATATTGTGTAGTCGGAAGTACCCTGCATTTACGAATAGGATCCCTATCCCTAATACAAAATATTGATTAAGAATAGTTGCCTTAGCTCACAAAACAATACCACCATATCTCTTTCGTTTCGGCATATTTGAAAGTTGTGTACGGAAGAGCTTTTGGGCTCCTATTGGTCAATCACATACTGGACGTGACGGATCCCGTCATGGAGGACCGGAAAAAAATAAACATACTAGTCTTTCTGTCGTGATTCGTAACATTGTGAAGTATCGCAGACGTGGCGTCGTTTGATGAGATTGATTCTATGAGATGAAAAGACCCAACATCAAACAGATTGTGCCAAAATCAGGCTGATATCGTGTAGTCTCAACCTGTTTACTCGTGTAGGATCCCTTTAACCTGTTAGGCTGCAACCCGACTTTTGAAAATCCCTAGAAATGGCATACCCAAACTAAAACGGAACCTGGCAGTTTATTGTAAATGTAGAATTAATTAATGTCACAATGAAAAAAAGGTTACAAATTGCTTCGAAGCTTTATTAGAAATGTATTTTTATGAAACATCTTGATGAAAATAAAATTGAAGTTGGCATTGTATCAATCAAGAAATGCACTGCAGCTAAAAGCCATATATTTCAAGATCATGTCATGACTTCATATCAGGCAAACTGATGTTTATTGTCATCTATTCAGTCTATTGTCTCAATTGATTTGTGATGCAAACGAGCCCCATTCAGTGTCAGTCTCCCCTGCAGACATTCACACCTCTCCAGCCTGGTTATGGCTCTAAATATACTTTTCTTTTGTCTGCATTATAATTACTAACAACTGGCTATTCACGCTGTTTCAATCCCTAATTTATTTTATCAATGTTCTCACTTCACATCTGAAATTGTATCAAATGAGCTTCTTGAACAAAAAGAAACATTTCAGTTAGGATTTATATTCATAAATAACAGCTAGGTGCCAGGTCCTCCTAGGGCTAGCTAGCATGTTAGCTTAGCACACCATCAATACACGACAATTTATGAGATTAAATCAGCACATAAGGAACTTTGTTTTTCCTGGATACTAGAGTTATAGCCTAAACTCTTTAAGGGGTCATCGGATGCAAAATTCAGATAAATGTGTCTTTGCAGTGTGTGGACACAACCACCATACAATGAAATAAATTATTCACTCCTTTTTTTTTGAATTCTCAAAAAGCCTAATGAGACTCAGTAATCAAGTCATTTGGATTTTCTGTGCAATTAACCTATGGCTAACCCACGCCCCTCCACTCATTCGGACAGTCAACATTCAACATGACATCGTGACTTTTGCGTAAACATACACGCCAATTTCGAGTCAAGTGGCGTGTTATCTCAACGCATTTTGAGCTATCCGCGTGTATGTGTGTATGTCTACGCCATTAACGTCCGCGTCATTCCGCGTGTCTGCACACGCCGTCAAATGTCCGAACAAAACAAAGCAAAATGTACATCTACATCTGGGGAGCTATGTTTTTCTTTCCTAGGATGGTAAGGGAACAGTCATAAATGCCTTTAACCTCAGTGAAGGTTAGGTTTAGGGACAGGGTTGAGGTAAGTCATATATTTATATATACAGTAATAACGTTAAGTCAACAGCGTTCATAAACGCGCTGAAAAGCGATTATGCGTGTTGATAGCACGGCAAAAATGGAAATACGAATTGGCATGTTATACACACGCTACTTCATGAGATCAGTCTGCAACATTCAGGGACAGGCGCTATGGCAGCTGTCACAGTAGGCAATTGGTGATTTTTGGAGACAGAAAGTTTATATATGTCATCTCGAAGTCCCTAAAGGGCATTAACTATGCATTCGAGGGTTATATTAAAGGGTTAGTTCACCTAAAAAAATAAAATTAAGTCATTAATTACTCACCCCCATGCTGTACCAACCCCGTAAGACATTCGTTCATCTTTGGAACACAAATAAAGATATTTTTGATTAAGTTCGAAAGGTGGATTACTCCTACATAGGCTCCTAAAGGATTGAAACTTGATAGCCCAAAAAGTCATTGGCTCATCGTGTTTGAGGGCGTGGTTTAGCCATAGGTCAATATGATGTCATATTGCTCATTGCTCACGCTCCACCCACAACCACTGACGGACTGTCTCAAATTAGCATATTTCTTCCTCAGCCATTTGTATACTGCCCTTGTGTGACACCCCCCATAGAAGAGAGGGGTGGGGTGAGCAGTTGCTCATTATCATTTAAAGAGACCGAAACGGGTCGCTGTGAACAGAGCTGTTTTTTAAAGGGGGTAAAAAGGGTGTTGTTTTACACAACCATTGAGGAATTTTAACAAAAGTATGCTACAAACTTTATATGAAGACCCTAAAGAATCATACCAACTTGTGGAAAATGGGCATCCGATGACCCCTTCAACTTTGTATCCGGCCACACATACACCCAGACTGCTTGCGTAATTCAGTAGGCTAGTCGTCGTCTTAATGGCTTGGTCTTTGAGCGAAGGAACATTTTAGTACCTGGATTAATTTAGGTATGCTGATGAATGCACCGACATAGAAAATATGTTACTGGATAATGTTGTTTACCGAGGCTTAGCTTTTAGTGTGTCTCGGTGAAAAGTGTGCCAAGACATTGTCCAGGACTATCGGATACATTTTTGGCAAGGAGACGGAACACCTGTTCCCCACTTTGTTATAGTAACTGTATTTTTAGAAAGGCAGAGCTTCAAAGCTGTGCCCTAGTCATTTCTCCATGTTTGGGATTGACGGTGGCAAAGGCTGCCTTGGCAAGTCTCCATGCATTTACCAAATATTCCTAATATTTCAAAAATATCCTTTTTTGTTGATTCCTGTGTTGGAAGGTGTTTTGGCCTAAGAGAAGTGGGTCAGTGGATGTGGTCAGTAATCTGAATCCCTCCGTGTTTGCGCGGCATTGTGGATTATCTCGGCGTGGCGTTCCCAGGCCTTTGCCATTCTGTACCTGTTTTGTTTGCGCGTGAAACATGATCTGGCTGAGGCGGGACACAATGAAGGCTCAGTGTGTGCCTTCCATTGCCTTGTGGCGGCTCTTACTTCACTTCCTGACACTTCCTGTTCCTATTTTGGTTTGGCCGGGGCACAGTGCAGCAGAGTTATGGACCAGACACATGGCTGCATTCCAGGGAGGTTGTGCGAGAGGGAGGGAGAGCGAGTTCATTGGGGCCTCCAGAGGGATTCTCATGCTCTTAGTTTAATCCAAGCGGCAAGACTGTCATTTTTTACGATCTGCTCTGTTTGTCTTGTGCTTCCTTTCTGGTACTGACCGCTTTGTGTCATTAGGCGGTGGGTGGGTTTGACCGCTTTTAGCAACATTTGCATTTGTTGAAACTGAAATTTAAAAAAAAGTTTTGTTATTGCTACAGATATATTAGTGAATGCATAATAAATAAGTAATAAGTGAGTACACCCCTCACACTTCAGTGTTTAGAGTATATATTTTAGAGTAGTCAACCTTCTGCATGTGTAGCCGTATATGTTTACTCTCCTCTGAAAATAACTCAACATACAGCCATTATTGTCAAAATAGCTGGCAACAAAAGTGTGTACACCCTAAATGAACATATCAAAACGGTGTCAATATTTTTTGTGAACACCATTGCTATCTTGCATGGCATTCTCTAGAGCTGCACAGGTCCCTCTTCCACTCCTCCATAATGTCGTCATGGAGCTGCTGGATGTTAGACCACATTCATATGTAGTCCTGAATCAGACACAGATCTGATTTTTTGCAATGTGTCCGCAGTGTGAACAACCAAGGCGGATTTAATGCGACTCTGACATCAATCTACATCTGACGTTTGACAGAATTATGCGCCAGCGAGTAAGCACTAGACACAACAGACACAGACAGTAACATTAAAAACTTGAATACATATGGAGAACAGTGATGGAGCGAGTCAATAGAGGGAGAGTGAGGTGTTAGACCTAATTAATATATGGGCTAATTAATAAATAGTAGAGCCCGACCGATAAAGGATTTTGAAGGCCGAGACCGTTACAAATATTTGTTGGTTTTAAAATCCGATATTCCGATATATATCGGCCGATATTTTTGTAATTATTTTTTTTTTTTTCCGAAACGCGCAACAAAACATTAACAGATTTCCCTAACATTAGTTATTTATAAGTTTTAACTAAAATAATATGATAATGCATTTTAAAAAGAAACTTGTTTGAACACTGAAGAAACACTGAAGCGCCGAGCGCCTAGCGTTTTTAACTGGTCGCTGGGAGTTGAAAAATGTTCAACTTTGGATAAAACGCAGCGCTCATCACTGTCACTTTTTACCCAGCCGTCCAATCACAGTGGAGGAGGGGCGGGACTAATACCACACCGACCAACTGTCACAACATTCAACTGCTGCAGATATTCTGTATCATAGCAACGAAACGTCTCAACGGAAAAAAACGCTGTGCTGCCAAAACTCTCTCAAGCGCCCAAAGCACGGCGTCTTCAGCAGAGCGTCTAGTGTTTTCAGCTGGCTAAAAACGCTTTGGTGGACACACGGCCTAAGACTTGCGGTGTGAATGGGGTCTTAGACACATGGCGCTTCTCCACCTTCCACTTGAAGATCACCACAGGTGCTCAATAGGGTTCAGGTCTGGAGACATACAGTACTTGGCTACTCCATCACCTTCAGATTCCTCTGCATGGCAGTTGTCATCTTGGCGGTGTGTTATCATGCTGTACGGCCCAGTTTCTGAAGGGAGGGCATCATGTTCTGCTTCAGAATGTCGGAGAATATTTTGGAATCCATGTTTCCCTCAATGAAGTGCAGCTACCCAGAACCAGCAGCCCAAGACCACGATGCTACAGTACCACCAGCATGCTTGACCGTATGCAAGACACAATTTTCTTGGTACTCCTTACCAGGGCATCGCCACACATGCTGGACACCATCTGAGCCACACAAGTCCATCAGACCACAGGACATGGTTCCAGCATGCTCTTGGACAGGTTGCTTTCTGCAAACTCTTTGCAGGCTTCCTTGTGAGACAGCTTCAGAAGAGGTTTCCTTCTGGGATGACGGCCTTGCAAAGCCACTTGTTGCAGTGTGGGGTGTTTGGTCTGAGCACTGACAAGCTGACCTTCCTTTTCTGCAACCTCTAAACCAATGTTGGTAACACTCATGCGGCTGTTTTTTGAAGCCAGCTTCTGCAAAGCACAGCACAAGGACTCAACTTCTTTGACCCTTGCGAGGCATGTTACAAGTGGAACCCGTCTTGGAAAACCTCTGTATGACTAGGGATGGGTACCGAAACCCGGTATTAAACGGGCCCCGGTGCTGAATTTTGAAAGTCTGCTGTATCAATAAGCTCGGACGTTATCGGTTCTGCTGTCGGTACTGGAGAAATTAAGTAAATACACGTAGGTTACAATTTATTCCTATAAAGACGTTATCTTGAACATGTTTATCTCGCCAGCCATTTCTATAAATAAACTATATTTTAATTAAACCATTTGTCTGTGATGCAAATTTGCTATTCGCAGTTCAGAAGAGAGAGAAGAGCGAGAGAGCGATCTCTCACACGGAGCCACAGCACGCGCAACACGACAGCCCTTGCTTAATGAGTGACAATGAGGACAGAACTAAACATTCAAACGAGGTTACACTTTAGATCTGGGATATTTTCTAATTTTATTCTAGATTTCGGCTTCCAAAGATTATAAGAAGATATTTGAGATACACCCGTTAAAAACGAGACGCATGATCTGTCCAGCGCAACTTCCTTCACTTCACAGCACTGCGCTGTCAGTTCTTCCTAAACCCAAACGTGCCGTCAGAATCAGCACGATCGGCGTTTGTTGCAAAATGCTGTCTCTACTGTTGCTAGATCATAAAATGCCTATTAAAAACACAAAAACCTGCGCAAGAGACGCTGTTCACAAGGCGGTGCGCGCTCCGAAACGGACTACAACGAGACAAAAAGAGTATAGCCTACTTTGGGCTTCGTGTGTCCTAAACTATCAAATATACATAAAAATGTCAAAATGACCAGCTCTGAGATTCACTTAAACACAATTATGTCTTAAATGGACGTAAATAATAGGGAGAAAATGATGGTGCTTCAGATACCGATTAGATTTGCTCTCGGTCTTAAAGGGGCAGCAGTCTAATAAACCTGCTGACGATTCAGCCATTAATGCATATCAAACAACAAAAGGCAGAGAAAATCATTCACAGCTCTTGAATGAGTAACTTTAGTTTAATAAGCATTAATCTATCTATGATAAATTATACAGTGCTATTTTACATTTGATTACTAAATTGGATTTATTTTCAGACAGAAAATATTACCTAAAAAGTAGCTAATGTTAGTAGACCTTCCTGAAATTAAAGTACTGTGTATATAATTTGTATCTTTAATTAATTGTATTTTTGTGTTAGTACTTGTGTCCTATCTGTTGTATATAAAACAATAAAAGCCTGCACATTGCTGCATTACAAATAGATTTTTTTCTTCGTTTTGTTAAAGCATTACTTTTTTACAAAATATAAAGTTAATTATGTTCTTAATTCTTAAAAAACACACAAAAAAAAACACCAAAAAGAACCGATAAGAATACCGTTAAAGTACCGGATCGATAAGCAGTATCGGTAAGAGTAGTAATACCGATAAAACCTTAACGATACCCATCCCTATGTATGACCCTGGCCTGTACTGTAACTCAGTTTCAGGGTGTTTTGTGGAGATCAACAATCCTAATTCTCAAATCCTTTGCCATGAGGTGCCATGTTCAACATCCAGTGGTCAGTATGAGAGAATTGTATTCAAACCACACATTGTAACTGCTCTAATTTAAGATATACAAATTTGTATGGTCCTGTCAAGCAGACAAAAACATGAAAATTATGAATAGGACATGTGACTTTGCATGGTTGAACCACGAACAGCTATTATCACTTAGGGTGTACTCACTTTTTGTTGCCAGCTATTTTGACAATAATGGCTCTATTTTGAGTTCTTGTCAGAGGACAGTAAATATATATACTGCTATAAAAGCATTTACTACTCTAAAATATATCCAAGTTTAATTTATATATATATATATATATAATCAGTAAGAAAGCATTAAATAAATCAAAAGTGATTATTTGTTACAAAAGACATTTCAAATATTCATCAAAGAATAATGAAATAAATACACTTTTCAACATTGATAAGAAATGTTTTTTCGTTGTGTGTGATTTTGGTGATCTTCATATGTTTTTTTATTTTTTTATTAAACATTTTGAATGTATTTCCTCCTCAGAATGTGGTTTATTATAATTTTATGTCTGCTTCCCAACTCAAAATAAATCAACTTTTAGTGTGAAATATGGTTTGTTGAACAAAAAAATGCATTATATTGTAAATTATAATTATTGCTGGTTACGATGATAATACTAATGAGAAAAGTTGGTTTCAATTTAATTTTGTCATTTTAATTTTACATTTTAAAGTACCTGACACCTAGGGCTGCATGATTATTTTGCTAAAAAAATATAATCTTGATTATTCTCAGTAGAATATAAATTAGGGCTGAAACTAACGATTATCATAATATGATATAATATATAGCTGTCCTCCAAAAAATGTGTAATATAAAACCTATGAAAAAAAATATAGTGCATGTATATATGTTAGTTATGCTGTACATTATAAGCAAAAAAGGGCTAAAACAATTGACTTTGTTCTTACCAATGCAAGATAAAAGTGTTTTCAAGACAAATAATCAGCAGAGAAAATATTCTGATTTCATTTTAATTACTCGAAGGAGAAATCATGCAGCCCTACTTCTACCTCCCTGTACAATTTGCAGAAATTGCTGGCACCAATATTACACTTGCATAAGTTATTCTAGAGCTCTTCATTATACTTGTGTAAAACATGTGCAATGTCACCCAAATCCACTGTCTTTCTCCTCCAAGGGGTGGTGTGTAATAAGTTGGGAGATTGTAACGTAGGATCATAAGTCACGGTCCTAAAGTCAATCGCTGAGTGGCCTCTGTCCGCCGGGATTGGAATAACACATAGACCCTCTTTAAAAGAGACCTAGATAATCCACCCTTAAGTATGTGGATAACAACTGATAGGGGTAGAGTGAAAAAGCTGGAGCCCTATTATCAGCTCTCGAGATTTCAAATGTATTCAGCCCTCTGACTCATTACAGAATGCCAAGGAGTCAAGTTTTCCTTAGAATTGTTTCTGCTAGCTATAGTCTCTGTTTGATCTTTTTCTGTTTACAAGTTCAAGTTTGTTGCTCCAAGCTAATACGTTACAGCTTTTCTGCCTTTCATCATGGTGTCAATCAAGGTATCATATGTACGGCATGAGATAAACATATGGCTGAGCCATTCCCTCCTGTCCCGCTCTGGGAACACAACAAAGTTTTCTATGTATGTGGAATGCCATCCCTACCACTGTCAACTGCTGCCCATGTAATATCAGAGGAGTCAACGTGAAGGGAAGAATGCGGTTTTCGTCACAGTCCCTCTCACCGGCCCTTTTCCTCACATATTTAGACCTGCCACACTCATTTCCTCTACCGGGATGCAGGTGTGCTCACTTAGCAATGTTTCACTATTATGACTTGTCAGATTGTCTGGATATTTCCAAAGGGTCATATGCACGGTTAGCGTGTGAGCTACAATTGACAAGTCAAATTACATTTTATGTTTGAAGGTCAAGAGACGTATTTTATGTCCTGACGATGGGTCGGCAGCTCATGGCATATATATTTAGATGTATATATTCTTTGGGTTAAGTTTGGTTTGAAGGCTAACTTTTATGTTGAAGGACACATCAGAATGGAGATAAATCTAATTGGCTAATCTAAATTTAAAACACAACCTTCAGTTTCTGATTACTTTCCTTTACCATGACAATAATGCTTTCAATGCTTTCTAAATGAAAGTACAATATGTTCTAACTACCTTGTTTATTATGGCTTCGTTTGATACATGAGCTTTAAGTTCGAATTTTGAACGACATGCTTATCCTCCCTGTTGACAGCTGCCTCTGCCGTCTTGGCCACAGCCTAATTTGTCAAAGATTTTGTCTTGCAAAGTCCAGCTTTCGTCGCTGTTGTTCTCTCTTGTGATTTGCCCAGGGCTGTGCTCTTGCCCCGAGCCCAACATAGATCCATAATCACGTGGATTCCCTGTAATGTGTCACTATTCATGGTTCATGTGTCTCTGTCTGCTGTATTTGGTGACAAATATCTTGCTTATTAGCAAACAGTGGACATGGGGATTTAGAATAATTTTGTTTTTTAGCAGTCTTAAGTCTGAATTTTAAATTATTTGATGCCAGAGGACCCTGAATATCATGATCCCCTTGCAGGAATTTTTTTTCTATTCCAAAAATCTTTGTACTTCCCTTTTTTTTTTTTTTATATACCTTTATTTAACCAGAAAAAAACTCGTTGAGATTAAAAAATCTCTTTTCCAAGAGTGTCCTGGCCAAGACAGGCAGCAGCAAAAATAACAAAGTTGCAGACATGACAAAAAAAAAAAAAAAAAAACATGGAACATATAGCATAAACATAGAAGCAAGAATCATCCAACTAATTATTCATAGCATTTACAAACAGTATGTATAGCCTTTATATCATTTAAAAGTATTTTAAAAGCAGCCAGTGAAACATTTTACAAAACATTTTGTGCCAGAGCAGCTTTACAGTAAACTATAGAGTCTTTTTTTTTTATTAGTAATATTTTTTTAGTGGTGCTGAACAAGTATGCGAAAAGCAGTTTGACATCCTTTTCCCCCCAGTTTTTCCCTCAAACCATGCTAGACTAAAAAGCATTGTCGTATGTTGAAGCTCAGGGTATGGAGTAAGTTTTGGGGAACTCATGGGTGGAACATCCATGTGTTTCCTATTAATAAAACCTTCACTCCACCCTTTTAGAAATTCATAGACGTTGTTTCATTCTATACAGTTAAAACACCAAATATGCTAAGGCTTTCAGTCAAACAGTTTACTACAATTGTAAGTATCCTGCTTGTCTTAATCAGTATTTCAACATGTGCACATATGCTTTGGATATGGCCTTAATGCAGGGTTTAGTCTATTTTCTGTCAAATTACTAAGATGCGTCATTGGTAATTTCATTTCAAGGTTAAAAACTCATTGTTTCTGTGCCCCCACAGTTTTTGTTTAAAGGTTTCCTTTTTGTTTTGTTGTTAAATTCTGATACTGGCACTTAGCTTTTTAGATAGGTTATGTTATTTAAGACAAGTCATTACTGGTCATTTATATTTGCATTTGATAGTATCATGTATGCAAAGATATATGTAACTGATATGATATGATGTGCCTTTCATTTCCCAGGTACCCCTCCACATGCTGCATCCTCAACGAAGAAACCCCGCAGTCGTGGCATTTTCCACAGTCTCTTCTGCTGCCTTTGTCATGACGAAACGGATCACGTGCCCGTCAATAACAACGCCCCGCTGCTGGTGGAAGAGAATGGAACCATCTCAAAAGTAAGAGTTTTGTTATTTTCTTCTACAACGTCTTATTTTGACGTCCCTCTGCATCCCCACCCTGTACTCTCTAGCGTTTTCTGAATACTGGCCAGCCCGTGGTTAACACAGGCGAGAGCCACATGATCAGCTGTGATAGTGAGGAAACCAAAACCTCATGTTCGCTTTTGCGCAATTCTTTTCCTGTTTACGAGGAGGCTCTCATAGTTGAATGTGCCATAATAAGAATTTATCTAATTTGCATTCATGTAGAGACTCTAAATGAATGCTGTTAATTTAGCAAAAAGAAAAGCTATCTGTCCTTAAAATTCCCAACTAATTGAAAGGTGATATGAAGAGATGTCAAAACATTTTTCACTCATGATTTCATTACACTAATTAGTCAGGGAAGAAAAAAAAAACACGGCCGCGAACAACTACGAGCAGATCAGGTGTCAAGACGCTGTAGGTGTCAGGTTCATATTTATGCCTTACTTCAGCTTTTTATAGTGATTTGATACACCAGGGGTTATTTGTCACGTCTCTGAAGCACCAAAATAAATCGGTAGGTGTCCTGAAGGCGGGCTGAGTGCAGGGTTCAGTGGAGCCTCAACCCCTCTGTCATGTCAACGTGCACATTGCTGCTCGTGTCTCAGTCAGGCTGTGGGCTCAACGAATCCCTTCAGCCAAGTAAGCCCCCTTTGCAAACGAAGATCTCTGACTGTTCTTGCAGGCTTTCTGGAGAAAGCAAACATATGGGAGAATGTCTGAAGTGTTTCCCTTCTTCTGAGCTTTGCCAGTGTTTTGGAGAACGGATGTCTTTTGTCGAAAGCAACATTACCAAATACTTGGAATCATCTTCTTTTTTTAAAAGCGAGCACACAGAAGTAAACATGCCCGCTGAACTGTGCTTTGGCCATTCGGAGGTCTCTGGACAAGGAGATCCTAAAAAGGAGCACTCTGCACAGTTGTGCTCAGAACGAGAAACATCTATTGGCCAAAACGCCATCGAACTGAACGAAGCAAATGGACTTTGCATTGAAAATAGTCAAATCGATGGTGAATTTTCAGATCAGTCTGGTTCTTCTTCTGGATATAGCTCTTTGTTGGATAGCTGCTCTGAGCACAGTGAGTGTTTTGAAACAAGCAGTTCTTCAGTTGATTTGGTTGAAATATGCCAAAATGATGAACTTTGTATTGCATTTGTGCCAAGTGATCAAAGCGAGTTTTCTGAACATGATGCAGAACAGTTAACTTTGTCTGAGATGAGCCTAGAAGATTGCGAGTCTTTTCAACAAGACGATGCCGTACAGATAATTTTAACTGAGATGAAATTAGATGATTGTGACTCTTTTGAACAACATGATGCAGAACAGTTAAACTCATTTGAGATGAGCCCAGATCTTTGTGAGTCTTCTCAAAAAGATGATTATGAGTCTTTTGAACAACATGAGACCGAACAGTTAAACTCATTTGAGATGAGCCCAGATCTTTGTGAGTCTTTTCAACAAGATGATGCAGAAGATATAATTTCACTCGAGATGAGCCCAGATCTTTGTGAGTCTTCTCAACAAGATGATAATGAGTCTTTTGAACAACATGAGGCAGAACAGTTAAACTCACCCGAGATGAGCCTAGATGATTGTGAGTCTTTTCAGCAAGATGATGCAGAACAGTTAACTGAGGTAGATCTTTGTGATTCTTTTACACAAGCGGATGTTGAATCCTCACAACTGGATCTCTTGGATTATGAAATGCTTTCTGAATGTGGCGCAGAATATCAGGAACAGTACAGCAAGTGTGAAGACAGCAGCTCTGAAGATAATTTATCTAATCAAAATGATGTAGTTGAACTAGATTCTGAAGACTGCGAGACATCTAAACAGTCCGAGCCTAACAATCAAAACAAGCTTGATGAATACCATGCCACACATTTTAAATCCACTGAACTGTGTCAAGACTCTAAAGAAAGTAAGCCATCCGACCACTGTTTGTCCCAGGAGCACACACAGCTTACTGGGCAAATGGACACCTCTGATGACAGCTTTCGTCTAAACGGTCTAGATGATTGCACTTGTTTGTCGGAGACTTTTAATTGCAGCCGGACCTCGTCGACTGAAGGATATCAAGACTGTAACCAACTCTTTGAGCACAGCGAATCCTCTGTATCTTTTAAGGCTTTCGAACAATGCACAAGCTGTGGAATGCACTTTGAAAAATGTGACATCCTTGAACAATGCAGTCCCTCTGTGCCCACTGACCATTCTGAGGGCCCAGGTCAAAGCAGACTTGCAGAAAATTGCCCAAAGTTGTCAGGAACACAGGACTCTATCTTTCACAACCCTGAAGCAAAAACCAAAGAGAATTTGCCTAATCATAGCAGCAGAACTGAGGGTAGGAAACCATCTGAGTGCGATGCCATGTTTTCTGGATCAATGGAAACTTTTGAGGCTCGCTGGCTTTCTCAATTTCTCACTGATCTTTTGAGGCATAATAAGGAGACTTCAAGTATTGCTCCTGAAATCAGTGAGTCAAATGGAGAGGTAGAAAAACCTGAAGTTGTAGATCCCAAACCTGAAGTTCAAGCTTTAGATAACTGTAGGAAGCTCTGTAGAAAGTGTGAAGAGCTGGAGAAAGGGAAATGTTGTAATGATGAAACTCTTCAACCTTTTCAACTTGGTGATGATGTGGAAACAACTTTTGAACTCCAATCAAATGTGGACATCTCCCTCGATGCAGTGACCACAAGATCAGGTTCTTCAGATGAATCAAGCGAAGAGGAGTACTGCGACTGCATGGACGCTAAAAGTCAAAGTAGCTCTGAAACCGACGAATCATTCAAAAGTTTTGTTGATGAGTCTGAATCATTTGAAATCTTCTCAGATCAACCATGTGATAAGGAAAACCTTCTTGCAGAGGATGACGAGTCCTCAATTCATATACCACGGCCAGATGAGTACCATGAAGAAGGTAATCAGAACTTTAACATGTATACACAGGAAAATTTAGATGCTTGTGAAGAAGCATGTGAGATTGATTCTGTGCGACAAGTGACTGGAAAGGAAAGCGGTAAAACATATGCTGAAGCATTAGCTGTTGGACTCCCTATTGATCCAGTTCAAATCCATGAATGTGCCAAACCAGACGAGGTCTGTGGAACTGATGCTTATGGGCCTGATTTTATTGACGAGAGTCCCGCATTGGATTCTGAGGGCAAGGGCAATGATCTTTGCGACATAAATGGAGAGGTCGCTGAACCCCATGTTGATGTGCATGTACAAGTGGCCTGTGTTGCAGCCGTTGAAGGTAATGAACTGGAAGAAGTGGTTGAAAATGCTTTCAACAATATATCTGGAGATGTCACGGGGTCCTGTGCTGTAAAGAACACATTTCAAGAATTTGATCCTTCAGAATCACCCGAAGACGAATTGTTGGAAAATGAGAACAAGGAACCCGCACAGGATCTCAGTTTTGTGGTTGAAACAGATGAAAATGAAGAGACACACACTGACTTTGAAAATGAGGCGGATCATGGACCTTGTTGTGGAGAGATTGAAACAACAGAAGATGAAGAAACAGCCCTGTTTAATTTCGAAGATCTTGTGAGATGTTCTGAGGAAAGTGACAAAGGTAAAGAAGCACCAGTTGTGGATCAACTGCTCTCTTGTGCCTTTGAGGAAGAGTCAAACACGGAGACAAACTCCGTTTGGTTATCAGATGGTCAGCAAGAGGCCCATACCAAGACAAAAGACACCTCTGGGCTCCTTCATTCTCCTGGAACAGATGATCTGCCTGAGGAGAACAAGCAAAATGAAAAATTAGAGGAACTTATACATCAAGTTGCTAGAAGTGAGGCACCTGAACAAGACACATTTTTTAAGTCTGACCAAAAAAGGTCAAGTGAACAGAGTGATTCTTATGACGACAGTGATGCATCTGAAGATGAAGAGTACCCAGAGGACTGTGATTGTGAAATCTGTGTTCCGCCCATAGATCAGGTACCCTTTTCTTAGAAGAGGTTCTTGTTGATTGATTTTAGGAGTTGAAAGCATGTTTTAAAAAGCATCAATATCTTATAAGGATTTTGCTTGTGAAGGAATGTGTTTGAATTTTAATTAGTATGAAGTCAGTAGCAACAGAACTAAAACAAGACCCCGTGCTGGGTTCTTATTCTATGTCATATGTTATGTTATTTAAATCAGAGTCATCTGTACACTCTCCCAATTGTAATGAATCCGGAAGGCCACACAGGTCTTGAGATACTCATTCTGAAAGCATAGGCCAGAGAGATGGTTTCAGACTGTGTGTGGACTGCGAGCAGCTTTGCAATTCCACCCCAGCTGCAGTCAGTCACTTGATCTTCCTCTGCTTATGGAATGCTACTGCTAAAAGAGCTACCTTATGCCCCCTTTTGGATACTCATGTCTATAACTAATACACCCAGTTTGGGATGGGCTTTATGACAAATCTTATCATGGTGTATTTGCATTTTGTTAATTGTACCATTCAGATGTTTTGGATCAATTTGAATTTGATTTCAGCAAGGACAAAATAATTAAACAGAAGAATAATTTCTGAAGGTTCGTGTGACACTGAAGACTAAAAATTCGGCTTTGCTGACATAGGATTAAATTACATTTTAAAAAATATTAAAATAGAAAGTTATTTTAAAATGTAATAATATTTAACAGTATTACTGTATTTTCAATCAAATTAGAAAAATCATAAGATACTTCATTTAAAACTTTACCCCATTCATTTGAACAGTACTGTATATATTATAGACACCCCCCAATAAATACAATAACGAAAATAATTGTTTATATATATATATATATATATACTGTATATATATAATATAATAGTTATTTTTTTATTTACAGTCCAGTGAATTAAATATTTATTCTACAAATTATTATTCCTTATTTTAACAACAAATGAAAGATAAGTAAATACCTTAAAATTAAAATTAAAGATTCAAACGGCTAAACTAGTGTTATAAAACAGGTAATTCCGTCGTTAGATTCTGGACACGTCACACTCAGTGTCTTACATTTTTCCATGTGACTGTCTACATATAGCTTCCCATATAAACATATAGAAATATCAAATAAAATCTACCAGTTGACTCTCTGTACTGTCCAGCATACAAATTCAGTACATACCGAGAGGGGAGCCACTGGTACAGAAACACTGACCTATACTACATTTTTACTGCAAAATAGCTCCTTGTTGTAAATTCCAGCTTGGCTACTTATTTACAAGTGTCCTTGAAATGTCAATTACAGGTCCCGGCCAAGCCACTTCTTCCACAGATAAAGTCTAAAGATGTAGGGAAGATCTGTGTAGTCATTGATCTGGATGAAACACTAGTCCACAGTTCATTCAAGGTAAGCCGATTTGTTGAGCCCTCTTTTTTCCTCAGTTTATATCTGGCAGTGGGTGTGAAACTATATGTTGTTGGCAGCTCAACTAATCATATCATGGCTATGTGATACTCTTGACTCAATGTTATAGATAGACATTTAAAAAAATTTTTTGAAATGTTTCAATGTCTATACAATGATAGTCAGTGACCTTTATATGGGGCAAAAACCCTTAAAAGATTGTTCAAAATGTATGCTCTGCAGAAAAAAGATATACAGATTTTGAACAATATGAGGGTGAGGAAATGATGACAGAATTTCCATTTTTGAGTGATCTGTTATTTTAATATGACAGCTGTAAGTAAGCCTTTTAGGAAGTTGATTTTTCTAAAGTGTAAACACTGTGGCTCTGTGACGCTATAGGTCCCGATATACACTGTGTGCCAAATTATTAGGCAAGTTGTATTTTTTTTATGATTAATTTTATTGAACAACTACAGTGCTCTCAGTCAATACAAAATGTTAATAAACCCCAAAACTGAATATTTAAGGAAGCAAAAGTGAGATTTTGGGCAAAAGTGAATTATTGGGCAACTCTTGGTGTGCAGAATTATTATGCAGCAAAATGAAAATTTTCCCATTTCACTTGTTTATTTTAATCTGTTAAAGTGAGAATGACAGAAACAAACAACTCGGTTTACAAATAAACATTTCATAAAAAAAATCAGTGACCAATATAGCCACCCTTCTTTTCAATAACAGTTCATGGAGTCTGTCAGTTTCTTGATCAACTTTTTGTGCAGCAGCCACCACATCCTCCCATACACTGTTCAGAGAGGTGTACTGTTTTCCTTCACCGTAAATCTCCCGTTTAAGAAGGGCCCACAAGTTCTCAATAGAGTTTAAATCAGGTGACGAAGGGGGCCACGTCATAATTCTTTCATCTTTAAGCCTTTACTGGCTAGCCACGCAGTGGATTACTTAGATGCATGCGATGGAGCTTTGTCCTGGATAAAAATCATGGACATCTTGAAAGATGCAGACTTTTTCCTGTACCATTGCTTGAAGAAAGTATCTTCTAAAAACTGGCAGTAGGTTTGGGAGTTCATTTTGGACCGAAAAGGTCCAACAAGCTCCTCTTTAATAATACCAGCCCATACCATTACCCCACCTCCACCTTGCTGTCGTCTGAGTCGAAGTGGAGCTCTGTGCCCTTTACTGATCCAGCCACAGGCCCATCCATCTGGTCCGTCAGACTCGGTCTCATCTCATCAGTCCATAAATCTGTCTTCAGACATTTCCTGGCTGAGTCTTGACGTTTCAACTTCTGTTTCTTGTTCAGTGGTGGTCGAATTTCAGCCTTCCTTACCTTGGTCATGTCTCTGAGCACTGAACAGCTTGTACTTCTGAGCACTACAGGAAGGTTGCAGTTCTGGAATATGACAGCACTGGAGGATAATAGACCTTATTCAGAGCAGCGCCATGACAAGTATGAAAGTGAGGCTGTGAGGGATAGACTTACCGTGTTTCCAATGGCATCCGCTGTAAAAAGCTGAATAAAGCTCCTAGATTACTTACAATTTTCCACAACTTACATTGTCAGGAGTTTTTTGTCAATTGAAATTTCTTAGAAAGATATTTTTCCAGTGTTTCATGAGCAGAACAATCCGAAAACACATTAAATAACAATACAGCCCATTGAGATGCAAGTCTATCCCTCACAGCCTCGCTTTCATTCCCATTAAAAATCAAAGATGGCGCTGCCGTGAATAAGGCGTATGGGTTCCTGATAGCTTCACGTTTGATTCTTCTCAGTTTCCTCTCCACCAATAAGCTGGTGTGTGGTGGGCGTTCTGGCGCAATATGGCTGCCGTCGCATCATCCAGGTGGATGCTGCACATTGTTGGTGGTTGAGGAGATTCGCCCTTCCTTGTAAAGCGCTTTGAGTATCCAGAAAAGCGCTATATAAATGTAACAAATTATTATTATTATTATTAAATCTTTAGCAGTTAAAGGGATAGTTCACTTTGAAATTAATTTTTGATATGTTTTAGCTTACCTCAAGGGCATCCAAGATGTAGGTGTCTTTGTTTCCACAGTATTTTCAATTTTGACATTTTTCGGTCAAACCGGTGTTGTCTGTCATTCATATAATGCAAGTTTAGGGGGTCCACCTCAAAGAGCATGCACAGAGAAGTCAAAATTAAACATAATTTATTGACTTGAGTGAATGTAAGTACACACTGATGGGCTAAGACACAAAACGAGCGGTTTGTGTGAGAAAAGAAAACGAACAGTATTTATATAGTTTTTACCTCTTGTTAACAGCCGTCAAACTGATCTGAATCAGATGTCCAACTGAACCGTCTCCAAGTGAACCGCCGGAAGTGATCTCTCGCGTGTCTACGTCATGCATTGTTTACACGGGGATTTCGGAAGTTTTACCTTTCACTAAACATATTTAGATATACGGGAAATCGCAATGGAAGACTATTTCGATATATCTAAATATGTTTAGTGAAAGGTAAAGCTTCCGAAATCTCTGTGTAAACAATGCGCAAGAGATCACTTCCGGTGTAAGTTAACGTTGGTCGGTTCAGTTCGGTTCAGTTGGACATCTGATTCAGCTGTTAACAAGAGGTAAAAACGATATAAATACTGTTCGTTTTCTCACACAAACCGCTTGTTTCGTGTCTTAGGCCATCAATGTGTACTTACATTCACGAGTCATTAAATCATGTTTAATTTGGACTCTTTGAGGCGGACCCCCATACCTGCATTATATGACTGACAGACAAAAACGGTTTAACCAAAAAATGTAAAAAATTTGTACTGAAAGTGTCTTTTGGACCTTGAACCGTTTGGTTCCCATTGAAGTCCATTATATGGAGAAAAATGGTGGAATGTTTTCATCAAAAACCTAATTTCTTTTCATCTGAAGAAAGAAAGACATGGACATCTTGGATGACGGGGGTGAGTAAATTATCAGCAAAAGTTTTTTAAGAAGTGAACTTTTTTTTTCTCAACATGTTTCTTGCGACTCTGAGTATTTGCTACAAAATGTTTGACGGTTCTGTGATCATGCCCCAATATCTTAGCAGTTTCAAGAGTGCACATCCCTCTGAAAGACTTTTTTAAAATGTTTGACTTTTCTGAGTCAGTTAAATCTTTTTTTTTTTTTTTTTGGCTCATTTTGCCTGAGGAAATGAAGCTGCCTAATAATAATGCACACCTTGATATAGGGTGTTTTTTCTCCTCCCTCATTACACAAAAACACATCATCTGAAATGCTTAAATCCAATACGCATTAAAGTTTATACAGCTTGGAGTTGCATAAAAATGATGATATGGTCCAAATACTCCCTGGCCTAATAATTCTGCACACAGTGTACTTTATTTGAGACTGGTGGGAGGGTTTATAAAACCAGTTTTAGTCTATATAGTACATATTGCTTTTGAAATACCAGTTGGTGATAGTAGTGGTACAGAATGCTTTAATGCACATTTTTTTGATGTTTGACATTCCTATTTTTAAGGGACAAATTTCTGTCTCTACTATAAATTCATGGTTTCCTCATGGAAGCATAGCAGTAAAACACCTCCAGTATTAGTTCAGTCTGTTTTTGCATGTTAATGTGAACAACTTTTTTTCCCCCTAATGTTCTTTTGCTATGTAATAATGAAAATAATGTTTGCATCATAACAGAACATATTGAATGTCTTTTACAATGTGCTTGACAACTTTTATACACATTTAGCATTAGCTTAATACACATTTAGCTTCTTTGAGCCGGTGGAAAGCATAGAATTGCCTAGAGAAAGTGCAGTTTTGCTACATTTGGTTAAATAATTCTGTTGTACCACATTTAGTGTTTGTTTTTACATGCATGCATGCACTTGGAGAAATGTGGCAGCCCCTGATTTGACTGTTTATGGAAGTTTTTTTTCTTCTTCTCTCTGGCTGCATGACATCATAAAGATGCTATGTGCACAATTTGGGGAGGTCAGGAAGAAAATGAATGTTTTCCTCACTGCAGTCTCAGCTGTGACTGTTCTAAAAACTATATTGCTTTTTTTTCTTGTTTGGATCACAAGTAGTTGAGGGAGACATTCCAGTTCAAACCTGTTTTTTTTTTTTTTTTTTGGTGTGCTTTTGACCCTTCTGTCCTGGGTCTATGGGTGGGCTTTTTGGATGAAATAAGCATGCGCAACAGTCAATACTGTCTGGCTAGCGTGCCATAATGATTTATGCATTACGTCCGTAGGCGAAGAGTAGCCGTGTTTGGCGGTTGTTCAGGTGTAAACGGGGTCTAAAACGTTTTGAGCTTGTCCACTTTCGACAACTTCTAGAGGTAGTCAAAAACACATTTGACCAATTTAGCATCGTCAACTTGTGTTCTGATCAACACCATCGCATTTTAATACTGGGTGTAAACAGGGCCTAGGTGTATTGAGTGTATTAAATGTAAGCTGTTTTTTTTTTTATTGCAAATGGAGTTTGAAAGCTAACTGGTAAAGAAGCAGTTCATTCCAAAAATTTTATTTTATTTAAAAATATTTATTTACCCCCATGTTGTTCTAAGTCTGCATGCTTATGCTTATATATATATATATTTTTTTTTATTATAATTATTTTTTTTATGTGGAACACAAAAGGATACTATTTTTCTATTAAAGGATAATTTAATAGAAAAATATTCTATTAAAGTAAATAAATATTCCTTTAATACTTCTATTAAAGGATCTATAAGGATACTATTTTTTAATTATTATTATTGTTTTTTTTTAAATTACTGTTAAGAGTCGTGTTCCACTAAAAATGAACAGCATACTGGTTTGGAATGACTTGAAAATAAATAAATAATGGCAATTTTCATGGTTTGGGGTGAACTATTCCTTTAAAGTCAGTCCGAAGTAAAACACCTGTGATCCTACAGCACAAGACAGCATAATGTTACTTCATGCCACATCTGTGAATGTAGGTCACGCTGTCCTGACATCTCTATAACATAAATGTGATTATCTCAACATTTGAGATTGAGTTTCTAGACCTATCTAAAGACCAGTCTTGGGGTGTGTGGCAATATTCTGAAAATGACTGGAGCCTGCTGGATGTTTACACATCATGTCAGTCATTGATTCAGTCACCTGCAAATTCAATATAGATTCACCTTATTTTCTTCTGCCTGCAACAATTAAATCAACTTTAATGTCTTTTCTTCCCAGCCGGTAAACAATGCTGACTTCATCATTCCAGTGGAAATTGATGGGACAGTACATCAGGTGAGCATAACCCGTTCTTATGCGAGGTTGTCCATGGTAACTGATTGATATCATAGCATATCCTTCCAATCATCGTAAATCAATCGGAAAAAAAAGAAAAGAAAAAAGATTATGATTTTCAATCAATCATGAAAAGTGTTGATTACCACAGTGCTAAGATCCTCAAAATATAATGATCCCCTTGTGAAGAATCTGATTCCTAAAATAGAATTGTTTATTAATAGACTGGATGCCAGCCCAAACATTTTTTGGTCGGGCAGTTCGGTCTAGACTCGATCCATTGAGGAGTAATTATGATCGCTTCAGAAATGGTCGGGCCAATCAAATTACCAGGGCGGGCTTTATACGATGATGGACAGATGATCTGCAGTTACGTTATCAAAGAGTGCTTGGGTTGAACTGTTTTCCCTCAGAGTTGGCTGCAGCTGAAGAATTGAGATGTATATATTCCACTTTCGCGTCTGTTGTAAAAGAAATCGACGGCGCGTTAATTTTAAGACAAACGGAGAACTGCAATCAAGGCATTTGTCGATCGGAAAGATGTGTTTGCCGTCCTTCCTACAGGATTCGGCAAAAGTTTAATTTATCATCTGGCTCCGATGGTCGCCAAGAAGATGGGATGCAATGAAAGCCCTGTGGTCGTTGTGGTTTCTCCTTTGGTCCCACTTAGTGTTGTCACGGTACCAAAATTTCAGTATTCGGTACCAATACCAGTTAAAATTCACGGTTCTCGGTACCAATTTCGGTACCAAAGCTTAGTTTAAATTTACATATATTTAAGTGTTTATCACAGTTACAAGTATGGAAACTGTACATTTGTATTATAAACACTTTAGAAAAAGATTAGATAAAATGACCTAAAATAAACAATACACTAACACATTTTTAAAGTTGTTTGTAAAGTTTTAATCCATTATTTATTTAATGCACAATGAATTAAGTGAACAAACATGAACAATCAGGTGTTTGTAATAAATAACATTTTCAAAAATTAATTAATGTTGTAAAAATATATTGTTCACTCAATGTGTTGATAACCAAGTAATGTTGATGAATGGTATCTTTGTAGCATTACCATAAAACATGTTTTATTTGACTTATTTATTTGACTGTCCTTTTATTTAATCTAAAACTGCATTCATATTTCATTTTAAAAAGGCTTTTTAAACCTGCTGAGTTATAAAGGCAAGAATACGCCTAGAACTGGCACTGACATTAAATGACAATACTAATACCAGTAGTACTCTGGTGTCGGGTGGATACTACTGTGCTCATTTACTCGTAAAACTACCCCGAAAGCACTTTAGAGGCCGTTCACATGTCGCGCGTGTTTTTTTTAATTATATTTTTGCGCGTGCTTATTCTTTCCAAAGCGCTTGCTCTCACGCGGCGTCTGTCGTTGCTATGCAACGCCAACGAGTTTTTATTATGAGCGCGCTTGAATCGCGCCTATATTTGAAATTGCGAATTTGCATGTAATCGGCCTCTTATGGCAACGTGACATTAGCCTAATCCAAAATATTTCCATATGGCTCTTTCCTCCTTTCGTTTCAACAAGTGGATTCAGAGAGAGAGAGCCATATCAGCGTTATAAAGAGGACGCAAATGTGCACGTTTCAGACATCGCGTCTAGAACAGAACTGGATTAACCTGGTACTCGGTACCTAGAAAAGCTGGTACCGTAACATTTTTTTTTTTTTAGTACCGACTTGGTACCGAAGTACCGAGTTTTTTGACAACACTAGTCCCACTCATGGAGGACCAAGTAAAAGAAGCAACACTCATTATTTTACTACTTCTTCCAGTGTGCGTGCAGTTGAGTTCTGTTCACAACTATGCGTAGCTCAACATGCGTCACTTACTACATTGCTCTGATTGGTTGTAGGTCTATCCAATTAAGTGCAGAGTTTTTCTTTTTAAGATACGCCTCATAATCAAAGCCCTATGGAGCAGAATCCGACTCGCATTCTGACTAGAATATGAGTATGACGAAGTCAGGCTAATTTATTAGTAGATTCAAGAAAAAAATTGTATAAAGATATATCATTTATACTGCGTGAGAAATAAACGTGACGTATTATTGCGCTGATGCCAAAGTAAGTTATTAAAATATTATCTGGTAAATGTGTTTTATATCTTTTTTTTTTTTTTTTGCGCTAACCACTTTTAATGTTAGATGTATACAACTTTTTCACAACAGATTTATTTGTACAATGATTTCCATGAAAAAAAAATGTTGTTGAAGATCGAGAGCATCCGTCTAGTTATCTTTCCAATTCTTAAAATACATTGTCAATTTTTTTTATTTAAGTTTTTAAATAGATCAAATTGCTTTATTTACATATCTTCGCTGGTTGAGCGTTTTCTTCTCTGTTTACCTATTGCCGCTTAACACGGGTGTGCAACTTGACAGTATCGTTGCCATCTCGGCTGATGGGTCAGAGCAGCAGGTGGCTATTTCTGTGTCCTGACGAAATGGAGAAACACTGACTGGCTTCTGAGAAGTCACAGGCCCTATCAATCTCTCTTCAGAGCGAGTCTCCTTCTCTCTCGAGCTATGACAGTACTATGCTTTGGCCCTTTAAAGGCCAGCGACCCCAGTTACACCAGGGACTAAAGGTGTCTGACAAACAAGGCTTAGGCCTGTTTCAAGTAATCCAGGATAGGCTTGGGATGTCAGGAAAGCCTATTCGGGATGACTTGGTTCAGGAATGAGACCACCAGCTTCATAAACAGGCTTGGCTGACCTAGATGTTGGAGTAAAACAACCCGTTTTATTGCTGCTCTTAAAACTGGGTTTATAGTTCTATGGTCACATAAAGCTCATCGTTATATGAAGCATCAAGATGCAGGCTAATATAAATCATATTCATTCGGTAATAAATCCTAGCTGTAACTTTATGAATGTGACCTGGTTTAGTGACATTTTTTCTCGTATGCCCTGGTTGTGAAGTTAAAACTTTGAAGTTATGATACATTTTAACCGTTTCCCCCCTTCTGTCTGCCTTCTGAATGTAGGTGTATGTGTTGAAGAGACCCCATGTTGACGAGTTCCTCAAACGGATGGGGGAACTGTTCGAGTGTGTGTTATTCACTGCAAGCTTAGCCAAGGTAAGACGTGCAAAATGATTTTTGCACTATGCGAGGTATTCAGTATTAAATTTTATAAGGAATAGGATTTAACATCACTCACTGTTTGTAGCAGTTTTATAGATGGTCACAGTGTTCGCACGGTTATGGAAAACATCCAGTTATTTTAAAATGGACTTTCAAACCTGTGAAAAGATAAATAACTCTGTGTGTGCTTTGGTGTCTGTTTTCAGATACGATTTATTTAGTCCTGCCATTGCATCAGATTTTTTTTTTAGATCGTGTCCGTTTTTATGATAGTTGGTGAATAAAATCAAATCTTAAAAAGTCATTAAAAAGCAACAGCCAGTTTTGATTGTTTATTCATTTACTTTTTTATTTTTTTATTTTATTATACTTTTTACATTATTCATGTTTGTGTATATATATATATATATATATATATTAGGGCTGGGTAATAAATATCGATTTCTCGATATTAATCAATTCTCATTTTTACGAACCGATATCGATATTTCTAAATCTCAAGAATCGATTAGTCATCCTGTTTAATTTGAATGAATGGGACATTGTATCAAGGCTGCGCGCATCCAAAAAATCGCAATAATCTTTGTCCTTTGTTACTATTGATATGAAACAAAGTCTCAATTTTCAAATTACGTCCATTTTCTTTAGAAATTCAAAAACATAAATAGCGTTTTGGCGCTGTGGCGTGAGATCGCTCTGGCGCAGCCCAAGAGAAGCAGCAGCGCTGATCTCTCTCCCGGGTTAATAATACCAGTCACAGCGCGAAATAAATATGAATGAGCATCTGAAAGTGTGTCAAAACATAAAGTACAACTTATCGAAAGTATCATGTCACATTGATTCGCTCAATCAGCGTTTCAACCGTGGAAAGACGTCAGTTAAACAGCTTGTAATCAATGTCATGTATCGTCATATTTACCTCAGAAAACCCACATAAACTCGTTAGTCAGCTAGAAAAAATAACTCCAGAGAGGAGCATTTTGCTAAATATATACACCATATTACATATGCATTATAATGTTCTTCAATATTGAATGCATATTTGAATAAATCTGGCAAGTTTTTATGACAGCCACCATTTAAATGGTTATATTTCATATAATCTTCTTATTATAAAAATAAATAAAAGTGTAATTTAAGTGTTTGTATGGCTACAGAACAGTTCATTATTACCTTCATATTAGGCTTTTAGTGGCTAATTAGGCTAATGAAGCCTATAGGCTACAGCTAGACTCCCACAGTTTACAGCATTTAAGAGATTTGATTCCCTTGAGAAAAATGTCCATTTATTGTAACTGATATTCAAAATAATCGATATTGAATCGAATCGTAATCGAATCGAATTGGAAGCTCGTGAATCGAAATCGAATTGTGAAATTTGTCTCAATACCCAGCCCTAATATATATATATATATATATATATATATATATATATAATCGCGATTAATATTATTCGCGATTAATCACACACTTATCGTACATTTGAGAATACGCCATTTATCTTGTTTAATTTTGTCATCATTTCCTATATCCAGCAAAGTAAACAATCAGATTGAAGGGCGATTCTCACAAAGCTGTATTTTCTACAAGCTTCCAGGACACCTTGGAGACTCCAAAGACACCCAATAACCAAATGATATAAGGAGTCCATACATTTGTATTATATAATACCTTATGCACACCAAAGCTCCCATGGAAAAAAATAAACCTGTACAGAATTCACAGTGTATAGTATGTGTACAGAAAGAGTAACAAGCAGTCAAGCTGCGATACCGAACAGGACCACATGGAGAAGCCAAAAACTCCTAAATCAACCTCCTTGACCTACGACTAAACACAGCAACATGCACATGACAAGTCAGACATTATCCTTGGTGTGTGTGGAAACAGTGCAAATGTTCTGAAATGTGTCTGTACATAAAAGCACATAAAGAGCGCACATACACAATTTGTTGTTTAGGCATCAATATAACAGACTCTCACACACTTACTGTACATCACCAAAATTGCGCTCTTCAGAAACAAATTACAGAATATGACAGAATTGAACAAATTCGATTACTGGATCACTGAAAACTTTCCTAGAGTTTAATTGCTTAAAATGGTCTGATCACAAACAGAATCAGAATCCGGTTAGGAATGGAAATGACCTCCTACCAGGGTTAAGGCCATTGCACACTGAGTTCTGGGTTTTTTCGTGTTCGTCAGCCTAAAAATTCGTCACACACGGAAACCTTGCACACTGATACCAATGTGTATTTATTAAACCTTTGCCGAAAAAAAACACACAAAAATACAAAATGGATTTGTCAAGCAGTGAGGATGATTTTGTTGTCCTCGCTTATTGAAAAGAGAAGAAGTATTAGGAATATTAGAAATATATTAGAAAGTATATTATATTATTAAGTATATATATAGTATATATATAGTATATAAGTATATATATTATTATATGTATATTACTATATTAGATAGTATTAGAAATATTGGGTCCATCCAATCCTGAAATTGCGCAGAGAGGAAGGAGAGTTCCACCTCCTTATCAAAGAGTTGCGAAATTATCCCGATCGATTCAAAATTTACTTCAGAGTGTCAGTGGAACAGTTTGATGCTTTGATAGCGATTTTGAAGCCACATATTAAAAAGACCACCACCAATTTCCGTGAAACAATCGATCCTGAACAGAGACTGGCAGTATGTCTAAGGTATGGACACACACACGTACTTGCCCGGCGGAAGCGCTGGGCAGACAGAACAGCTGTATAGGCTACAGGTTATATATTGTACCTAGATAATACATTAGTTATCGAATTGGCTGCTCAATCACACCTTAATCAATCCGAAATTTCGATTGATTGAAAGGGGAGGTTTATTCCTTTTCTGATCCGATCGATAGAGAACATATAAACACATGATCGAATTGAAAACCGAAACTGAAAGGACTGCGCATGTGCAATGATGTGCGGAACGAGCTCCCCCGGCCCTGAATTGTAAAAAAAACCTCTCAAAATGCTGGCTGTGGATGCGAAAAACGCAGAAAATCGAATCGGATCCGATTTTTTTTTAAAGATGAACGAAAGTTTTGGAGGCGTTGTGCAAGCGTGATTGACATAACGTGAAGTCGAATTTTTTTTTTTTTTTTTACATGCGAAAATTTCGGATGCGAATTTCGGACTTTCGGGAGTGATAAACTCCCGACTTCTAAGATCATCTAACTGCGTGACGTAAATCACATTAATGACGCATCTTCACGTTCTTTTGCAATTTATTTGCATCAGAGTTAAGGATTTTGATATGAATCGCACACGTTAATGCCGACAACACTAATATATATTAATATAACAATGTATGCATCTGTGTGTGTCCATAGATCTCGTTATATCGAGATATTGCGATTTTAAATGTGACTATGCATTGTTGATGTTAACGACTTGATTTGTAATATAGAGTTAGTTTTATTTAAATTATTACTTCATTTATAAGATTACCGTTTTTTTCCGCACTATAAGGCACACCGGATTATAAGGCGCACCTTCATGACCTATTTTAGAACATTTTTCATATATAGGGTGCACCAGATTATAAGGCGCATAAGATACTGCAGTCACATGTTTGACTGGGTTTGCATTATGCATCCACTAGATGTGCTAAAGGGGACGTAGCGAGTGTGCGGTGCCGGAGGTGAGGCGTTTATTAGTAAGCGTGAGCGTGCTGGGGTGGGCACATAACTAACATTCGCAGCCTGACTCATATGAGTATTTAATGTGCGGCGGCTCGCTGACAGCAACAGCTGGCTGTTTTGAATGAGACGACCCGGTTACTGTGAACGGGGAGCGCTTTATGAACATTTTGTGACGCGCGAGCAGCGCCGGGGACAGTGTGTCTGTTAAGAGTGAGCGCTCGTGAGCAGGCACGTGATTTACACACATAACATGATTTATACGAGGTTGAACTGGCCGTGTGACAGAGCGGGCATAAGATGGACACGAGCACGAGTTTGCGGGCAAATTTAATAACGTGGTAGCCTGGCTCGTTGAGACTTGGGTCTGGGAACCACATGCACAATTTCTCGTATTTGAGGCGTGGTTTACGAATGCCCGGCGCCGTTTATTGGGTACTAAGAATGTCTATCAAATGCGCCTGTATGTAGCTCATAGCCAATCGTTTCCATTAGAAAAACACAAGTATTATTAAGTTCAGTTTAACATTGGAAATTGTTTGCGCTTGTACTTCACAAGTTAAAAAAAAAAATTTAATTTAATGACTAAAGTCAACAACTTTAATCGGGTACGTGTGCACAGCTGAAAGTTATGCTACTAAAGTGGTAGCTGTATATTGATATTGAAAAGCAACACAACTTAGTGGCACTGTGACAACCACAGTAGGTAGTCTACAGGCATAATGACAATATGATATTAATAAATATCACTTACCATTTATAAGTTAAAGGACTTCGTCGACGACGATGCCTAGCAGGTACTATACAACTCCGTGGCTAACAGTCTTGCGACTTTGCGCTCATCCGGGCCTCGGGACTGCCGAACAGAAGTTGGTATCGACAATTCTTTATCGCATTTTCTTTCTCGGGACACAGCTGAGCGGCAGATATTCCAAGGTTGACCGCCTCCTGAACTGGTCCTCCATTAGGGCGATTAATGGCGAGACAACAATAACGACTGGAGTCTCGCGAAGTTTAACGCCAAAACGGCTCTTTTTTCAAAATAAACTTGCATTCTAAACTACTTAAAACAATATCTAATGCTGCATTAAAAGGTAGCTTCACGTCTGCTACCATGTTGAATCCATAGATATAAACGAACTGCGTTGTGTGAGGGATAGATGTCGTCATCGTCTTGCTACTCCCTCCCCGTTCTGTAATTGGTTCCCTAAATGAGGCGAAAAATCTGACTATGTTATCCAGACTGCCTTTCAGCGTGAATTGAATCGCGTTGCGTTAAGGCAGTATGGGGAAACCCAGACTAATAACGTGGAGCGTTATTAATCAATTGATCCAATTAACCAGTTGATCCATATATAAGTCGCTCCAGATTATAATGCGCACTGTTGTTTTTTTTAGAAAATTAAAGGCTGTTAAGTGTGCCTTATAAATACGGTATGTAATCCAGATTACATAATAATTACTACCCAGATATAATACAATCTAACAAAATCGAATGAAATAAGACTGTTTAAATGAATGACGATTTCTTTATCCAGTAACCTACTCACGAATTTGATATGGAATTTCAGTAGTCATTGGTTCATTGGTGTGAGCCTTGTTTTTTGTTGATGCGTGGCACTTTTTCCGTCCTCTGTCTAACCGTGTCCTTCACAATATTGTGATTCTGTTTTTCCTAGTATGCCGATCCTGTGTCGGATCTGCTGGACAAGTGGGGAGCTTTCCGAAGCCGTCTTTTCCGAGAATCTTGTGTGTTCCACCGTGGAAATTATGTCAAGGACCTAAGCCGTCTAGGCAGGGATCTCAACAAAGTCATCATTGTGGACAACTCGCCAGCCTCCTACATCTTCCACCCAGACAATGCTGTACGTTACTGTCTGTCTTTGTTCTTTTGCACATATAACTGCTTTGGGTCTGATGATATAGAGGGAATGCATTGACGTCGCTTTCCCACCGGAACAACCCCCCTCAGCCTGACTGAATGGCAAAAGATCTGCTGCGTGACTGGATTTAATAGGAGAAAACTGCGAAAATGCGACTAAAACGAACAATTTTATCAATTTAAACTAAATGTTGGACTCAATATAGTGTTCCTTACAACTTACTAAAGATCCAGTGATTCATGGATATTGACATGCAGCCAGGAATCGTGATGCCTGACAATTATGTTTGCCTGATTTTGACACCGGGGAAGTAAAAGCAATATAGGCCTAAACATAAAGCAAATTTGCCTGTGAACGCTTTATATAAATATAATATAGGTAGGTCTAAATCCGGGTGGTCACATATATCAGTTATATATATATCATCATGTCGTCCAGCCCTTTGGTCAGTGTTTATTAAAAAATGTCCAATAATGCAGAATATGCAATGATAAATATTTAATTGATGAGTTTTTAATGTAAATAACAATACAAAATATATGGGTATGGTTTTACACCTAAATTCAGCATATTGACACAAAACGATAACTGCAAATCCACCTTTCGCTGACTGGAGTCCACTTGTTTCTGTGAATTGCTTCTTTCTACAGCAGTCTGTAAAAATATACCTCCGATTTTTAGTCAAATCTAGTTGTGCAGTCAATCGCAAAGCTCTTTCCCACTTTATATGTGTTGTGTTTGTTTTTCGCGGCTGAAAACAAGTACAGCCGCTCAGTCTTTTTGCCACTCACTGTGAGTAACTGCAGGCACTCCGGCCGACGGTGACGTCACGTGCATACCCTCTATAGTCCGTACAGTGCTTGGCTTGCTATAGTTTATTAGTCAATGGCTTGTCCCAACATCTCTTCTCTGTTTTGTTTAGGTACCTGTTGCCTCCTGGTTTGATGACATGTCTGACACAGAGCTGCTGGATCTCATCCCTTTCTTCGAGAGACTGAGTAAAGTGGATAATGTCTACACTGTGCTCAAGCAGCAGAGGACTACTAGCTAGCGGGACACTAAGGGCAGCTGTCACTATGGGGCCAGGGAGGCTGCTGGGCTCGGAGCACACCACTGCTTCCCCCTAACAGGACCAGCCACTAGCTCAGTCCTCGTCACCTACCCAGAATTCCATTCACATGATGTTTGATCGAGAAAAGAAGGCGAATGACAGAACTGTGAAGGACTGCTTTACAAGCATAAAATAACAAGCTCATTGTTTTAACACTCGAATGGGTGAATCTCAGGAAAGCGGACAACACCATATTTTACCCTGAAGTCAAATAATAGAAATAAGAAATGATATTTTGCTTAAGGATTTTGCTTTTTTTTTTTTCGTTTGTGGTAATATTTTGACAACTTAAGCACATTCCCCCCAATTTCCGCCATGATGCAAAAAATGCAAACTTCTATTTACTGTTATGTGTAAACAAACAAATATGATAATATATTTATATTGTATTTATGTTATGGTTTTATTTGTTGTACTGGCTTTAATGCTTATTGTTTATGCTAAAAGTACTCTATTACAGTTATGAAAATCACCATTGAAAAAAAAATTCAAATAGTTAAATGTCCAGATGCATCATGGCAATAATGAGGGAAAAGCATTTAAAATCTCATGAAAATAATTTCACAATTTCATATAATATGGCTGTTTTCTTCAAGCAAATATTATTTTGTATTTATTTTTCATTTGCTTTCAGGGGTAAATGTGGCGTAGGCGTGTTTTCGGAGAGATTCACCAAAAGATGTCTTTCCTTCTTTACAACTCTTTCATTTTCATGGTCGAGGGAAGCCCTGTTAAAGTGAATCAAGTTGATTATCCTCTTCGGTGGGTGATTTGACAAGATTTGTGTTTTAAGAAAATGACTTCCTCTTCTTTATATCTTGAGTTAAACTTCCCTCATTCCCTGTGTTAAATGAGTTTACCTCAAGATCTCAAGCGAGGACAAAACCATAAATGGCAATCACATGGAATAATATGCTGTCTTTTTTATTTTTTTTATCTAGACAAGTTTATTGGACTCTCAAACAAGTATTCATTATCCCTTTTGTTTTCCAAAAATCATGTTTTCTTTCTTCTTCTCCATTTTTATTTCTAAATCAAACATGAAAGAGTCATGATGCAATCAGCCACACTTGAAATTCAAGTTTCACAAAGCAACAATTGTAAGAAAGGGAAATTGGCCCAGCGCCTGTCGCGCACGGCCCGTTTTCACGCTGAAGGTTAAGCTAATGCACCTTTTGAGTTGTATACAGTATGCTTCATTGTGTCTAATGCGAGGTCCTTCAATGTGGCCTTAAAATTACTGTAGCAAATTTTTGTCAGACAATATCAAAGTGGTCTTATTTACAAAATCACTGTGTAGTTCTAAATTCATAACAGTATGCCATTTGTGTGTTTATATTAATCAAAACAAGTAAAGAATACTGGAATCAAATCATATTTTGTCAGTGGAAACGACCTGTAATGCCTTAACTCTCCGTTAGATCACTAAAGCTGTTAGATGGTTTATTGAGAAAGTGATTTGGGCATCGGCGTAAGGCTGTAAGCATGCTGGAACGTGGACTGGAGAGCCCCGGTTAATGTGCAGTTGACGTGCCTTCTTGTTAGTTGTGCCATTTAGTATGGATGGTTTTCCTCACGGGATCGCATACTTGCTCAGCACTACCTGAGTCGATTGTTTTGCAAGTGCCAATGTTGATGTTTCGACACAATGGTGATGATGTTCATGTGTACGGGAGAGAGTGGAAAGATGATGTTATGGTTTTTAATACTTGTGTTTTGTCCATTTTTCAGTGTTTGACTTTTAAAATAGATTTGGGGATGGCGGGACACTTGCCGTCTTTCTATATTTGTGATATTAATGAAAATAGTGCTGTGCCATGGAGAAAAAAAAAAAGATTTTGTTATTCATAAAAACTTAAAGAGCAGTTTGAGTGTTGAATATTTGATTCTTAAAAAGCACAATTCATCTCCCTCCCTTTTGTGCTTGAATCTCACCCTGTATTGTATTTCCAATAGCATTTGATGTACAGTAACATGATTTGGGTTGTCTTCTACATATAAGTTAAACTATTGAACATAAATCATCATTAATCAAAAAACCTTTACCTTTTAAAACCAATTAACAGAAAAATTACAATACTCTGTCAGTATTTCAAAATTTCCCAGCAATACTTTACAATAAGGTTGCATTTGTTTTTAGTTAACTTGAACGATATGATCAATAGTAATGCATTTAGGTTTTTAATAGGTTTTTAAATATAATAGGTTTTAAAACCTAATAGGTTTTTAAAATTAATCATCCGGCAGACATTTGCTGACAAATAAACACAAATTGCTCAGTTCAGATAACACAGAGAAAGAGAGATTTACATATAGACATTGTATCAAATCAGAGGATTCACTTGAACTAATGGGACCTTGCATTGGAAAGTGTTACCAAATTTAAGATCCACTTTCCTGTTTCTAATGTCATGAAAACAAAAACACACGAAACTTCAATGAAAATCAGCCTATGTTTACTGGGTACATAGTGTCTTTTAACATTTGAAACTGATGATACAGTCACGTTACTGAATCGCATGCCAGACGTGGAACATTCTCCGAGGTTCATCAATCTCTAACTATTCATCAATCTCGGTAGGACTTCTCACACTTGTCTGCTTATGCAACTGGACCAACCCAGGTCCATGTTTTTCAGAAATTATGTAACAGTCTTGGAAGTGCTTGTTTTCAATGACACGCTGCCTTTCTAATATTCTCACAGATTCACGAGAGAGGCATTTATCATTTAATCATTTTAACCCTCAAGGGATTCCACAAGGGGGCCTCAGCGAGCTCATCATATTTTGAAAAGTTTGAGCAATGAGCTTTAAATAAAAGTCCTTAATTTTTTCTGTTCAAAATTTACAAAATGTATATAATGAGTGAATTCATCATGAATCTATTTTCCAATCCGTGTTTTTGTGTTATCCTGAACCACTATTGTACACCTAATAATGGTTTACATTGGGACTATTTTCGACTGGTTCGGATTGCTGCCGCTGCAGTAGCCCAGTACCTGCGTGATTCGTCATAGACGTACACAGAGAGATGTAGTTCCGGCTACAATGGTCTTCCGAAAGACACATTATTGTGTTAATAGATGCAAGTTTGTTATCGTTCGCTATAGCGCCAAAAACGTTAAAAAAAAATAAAGCCTCACATTGATGAAGCATCACAAATAACATGCAAGTATTGAGGCCCCAGACAAGTCATTTATAAAAGCCTATATTCTTTCTTTCTTTCTTTCTTTTTTTTGTGTGAATATTTTTCTTTTAGCATTTTAAATAGGGACAATATATATAGGGTAGAGCGGGGCACAACGTAACACTTTTTGACTTTGTCAATTTGTGTAAATCTAATAGGGTTTAGAGAATTTTTTTCTCCGCATTAATTTACCACATGTCTAGTACAATTATGTGGTTTTGTTTTATTAATACAGTGTATACTTTTTTCTTGATTTTTACCCTGAAAGAATGGTGAAAGTGAAATGTGACAACATGCCCCATAGGTGGGGTACATTGTAACATCACCATCTGATCTAAGTCAAACCAAAATATTTTCTTAATAAAATACAACTATCTCACGACCAATTCGTACGAATTCGACGCATGATTAAAAAGTGGCTAATTCGTACTAATTCGTACGATTTGTCTAAACCCACGTGATGGTTAGGTTTAGGGGCGGGGTAAGGGGTAGGTCATTTGTACGAATTCATACGAATTGGCCAATTCGTAAAATATGTACGATTTAGCAAAATCGTATTAATTCGTACGAGTGAGGTCGTATGAATTGTTACGAATTAGCCACTTTTTAATCATTCGTCGAATTCGTACGACTTGGTCGTGAGATCGGGTTGACTTTTTCATATAAAATAATGGCATTTTTTAATAATTAAAAATACACTAATTTTTGAGTTTGCCAACAAACACACTGGAAAACACAGCTATACAGCATAGTTCAAAACAAAATAATAATTAATAATTTCTGAACATTGACTCTCAGTCATTATGTTTGTCATGTTTTCTCTATAGAGTTTATAAAAGTATAGAATATAATAGCTTATTTATAATAGGGGCACATTGTAATGCAGTGTTACAACATGCCCCACCTGGTTTAAACCCTGCTAGTGTCTTCTGCTATTTAGCGGAGCATTAAAGAAGTATATCAACTGTTAAACAATTGGAGATTAAAATAATATCAGATTTGTCTAATTTTAAATAAACACAAAAATAGAGATGAAAATTTATTTAAGTAAGGAATGTACTTTTGCTATGATTAAATAAATGTTCAGTGATATCTTACAAAGATTTCGGAATTTTGGTACAATTTTTTTCTCTATATAGTGTTGAAATGTCAACTAGTAAATACACCAAGTTTCGTCATGCTAGCATGTGTGTAAATATTTAAAACAAGCGTGTCACAACTAGCCGCGCTACGTTGTGCCCCGCGCTCCCCTATGCTTCTCAGGCTTACTTTTTAGGGGCCAAGCACCGAAGGTGCGGAGGCACCTATTGTATCTGTGCCGGTTCTTATTATTATTAGGGGCCAAGCACCGAAGGTGCGGAGGCACCTATTGTATCTGTGCCGGTTCCTATTATTAGGGGCCAAGCACCGAAGGTGCGGAGGCACCTATTGTATCTGTGCCGGTTCTTATTATTATTATTATTATTATTCTTCTTCCGACTGGGCGTCTATGGCAGCCCATAGACCGGTTTGCGGGAAAGTTGTTTTGGTTTGACATTCTGATAGAGGACAGTCCCAACTTTAAATACACCAATTTTGGTGTCTCTAACTCATTCCCTCTAGCGCCACCAACTGTCCAAAGTTTCACTTTTATTATGCTAATAACTTTTGAACCGTAAGGCCTATCAACAAAATTCTTTTTTCCTCTTGTTCCTGAGCTCATGCCGATTCGATCGCACCATATGACGTCATTTTCCGTCATAAAAAAAACGGCCGCCATTTTGAATTTTCCAAAAAACCTACTTTTGCGAACTCGTCCTAGACGGTTTGTCCGATTTTCACCAAAATCGCACCGGATCATCTCCAGGCAGTGCTGACAAAAAGTTATGGAATTCAAGATGATTCGAATAACCGTTTTCGATAAACGCGTAAACAAAATTTACGTAGCGCTTGCGAAAACAGACGTGAGGTTGTATCTCCGCAACGCTTACTCGTTTTCACACCAAACTTGGTACGTGTAATCACAAGCATGACCTGAGGCTACGTGCTGCGTTTCGGCGCAGCGCCACCTAGTGGTCCGGAGATATGAAAAATGGCTATTTTTGCTCGTAACTTCTGAACGGTTTCTCCAAAAATCAAAAACTTGGTCTCGTTAGATTCAGGGCGTCATGCCGAGTCGACCGATATCCAATTTTCCCAGATCGGCCATTTTGGCTGTCGGCCATTTTGAATTATGTGCTAAAAGGCTGTATTTTTTGAACGCATGAACGAATTGTTACGAAACTCGTTATGGGTCATCAGTACGATGCCCTGAAGGAGCCTGAGAAGTTTCGAAACAGCGCCACCTAGTGGTGAATTGTTTTATTCAAACGCTTATAACTTTGGGTGTGGTACACTTATTTTCACGGGAGTCATATTTTTGAGGTCCTGAATCGTTGCCGAGTCCAACGATACCAAATATGTCGGGTTTCGTCTCACGGATGGCGTAGCGTAGCGATTTAGCGCGAAAAAAAACACTTGGCGATATCTTCAAAACCGCTGTTCCGATCGAGACGAAACCACCGCCAGAAACACGGAATCATAGCTTGTTAACTATACGCTAATGCCCAAATGCGTAAATATTGATAGTAAGGGGTAGTAAAATTCAAACAAAGTCATGTGTCAGTCATTTTTTACGTGTTTTTTCATATAAATGTTTATAACTCGGAAGTAAATTGAGATTTTTGCACCAAAATCGACACACATATGTATGGGGTCACTCTGAGGACACATAAAAAAAATTGTGGGACTGAGCCTCTTGGTGGCGCTATAATAGAACAAAACGTGAAATTCCCATTGACTTCAATACAGTTTTGTGAAATACAATGCTATACTAAACAAATGCTTTGGTCTAACATTACGAAACTCAGTGTGTGCCATAAGCAGCATGCCCTGAAGGTACTCAAAAGATTTTGAGACAGCGCCACCTGTTGGTCAAAAGTTATAATTAATTTCTGAGAACGCTAATAACTTTTGAATAAATTTGCCTATTGCAATGAAACTGATCTTAATAGATTCCTTGGGTTATGCCGAAAACATAGATATCAGGTTTTGCATAATCAGCCAAACTTCCTGTCCGCCATCTTTATTTCTTTGAAAAACCTTCTTTTTCGAACTCCTCCTAGACCGTTTGTCCGATTTTCACGAAAATTGAATCGTATCATCTCCAGACAGTGCCAAATAAAAGTTATGGATTGCGTGACGATAGACAAAACCGTTTTCGTATACCACAGCATCAAATTTGAGGCATGCTGCCAAAATGACTATTTAGGCTTTATCTCTGCAATGCCTTCACATTTTGACACCAAACTTTGCATGTGTCATTGTCACCTCACTCTGACCACATCACATCTATTTTGTAACTGCGCCACCTATTGTTCGAAAGTGATAACCCATTAAATCATATTATAAGTTAATGTTTATGTGATTTTCTTAGCCATTTGCCCAAAGTTCTCTCAAAATGCCCTTAATTGCTCCTTGCTGCAGTTGGTCTGCCACTCCTTGCCATTTTGGCATATGTTGCCGCTTCTTGCGCTTGGCCCCGGTAATGGCTGCTTGCAGCTATATTTATTATTATTCTTCTTCCGACTGGGCGTCTATGGCAGCCCATAGACCGGTTTGCGGGAAAGTTGTTTTGGTTTGACATTCTGATAGAGGACAGTCCCAACATTAAATACACCAATTTTGGTGTCTCTAACTCATTCCCTCTAGCGCCACCAACTGTCCAAAGTTTCACTTTTATTATGCTAATAACTTTTGAACCGTAAGGCCTATCAACAAAATTCTTTTTTTTTCTTGTTCCTGAGCTCATGCCGATTCGATCGCACCCTATGACGTCATTTTCCGTCATAAAAAATTGGCCGCCATTTTGAATTTTCCAAAAAACCTACTTTTGCGAACTCGTCCTAGACCGTTTGTCCGATTTTCACCAAAATAGCACCGGATCATCTCCAGGCAGTGCTGACAAAAAGTTATGGAAATCAAGATGATTCGCTTAACGGTTTTTGATAAACGCACAAACTAATTTTACGTAACGCTTGCGAAAACAGACGTAAGGCTGTATCTCCGCAATGCTTCATCCTATTCAGACCAAACTTGGTACATGTAATCACAAGCATGACCTGAGGCTACATGCAGCGTTTCGGCGCAGCGCCACCTAGTGGTCCGGAGATATGAAAAATGGCTATTTTTGCTCGTAACTTCTGAACGGTTTCTCCAAAAATCAAAAACTTGGTCTCGTTAGATTCAGGGCGTCATGCCGAGTCGACCGATATCCAATTTTCCCAGATCGGCCATTTTGGCTGTCGGCCATTTTGAATTATGTGCTAAAATGCTGTATTTTTTGAACGCATGAACGAATTGTTACGAAACTCGGTATGGGTCATCAGTACGATGCCCTGAAGGAGCCTGAGAAGTTTCGAAACAGCGCCACCTAGTGGTGAATTTTTTTTTTTCAAACGCTTATAACTTTGGGTGAGTCATATTTTTGAGGTCCTGAATCGTTGCCGAGTCCAACGATACCAAATATGTCGGGTTTCGTCTCACGGATGGCGTAGCGTAGCGATTTAGCGCGAAAAAAACACTTGGCGATATCTTCAAAACCGCTGTTCCGATCGAGACGAAACCACCGCCAGAAACACGGAATCATAGCTTGTTAACTATACGCTAATGCCCAAATGCGTAAATATTGATAGTAAGGGGTAGTAAAATTCAAACAAAGTCATGTGTCAGTCATTTTTTACGTGTTTTTTTCATATAAATGTTTATAACTCGGAAGCGAATTGAGATATTTTCACCAAAATTGACACACATATGTATGGGGTCACTCTGAGGACACATAAAAAAAATTGTGGGACTGAGCCTCTTGGTGGCGCTATAATAGAACAAAACGTGAAATTCCCATTGACTTCAATACAGTTTTGTGAAATACAATGCTATACTAAACAAATGCTTTGGTCTAACATTACGAAACTCAGTGTGTGCCATAAGCAGCATGCCCTGAAGGTACTCAAAAGATTTTGAGACAGCGCCACCTGTTGGTCAAAAGTTATAATTAATTTCTGAGAACGCTAATAACTTTTGAACAAATTTGCCTATTGCAATGAAACTGATCTTAATAGATTCCTTGGGTTATGCCGAAAACATAGATGTCAGGTTTTGCATAATCAGCTAAACTTCCTGTCCGCCATCTTTATTTCTTTGAAAAACCTTCTTTTTCGAACTCCTCCTAGACCGTTTGTCCGATTTTCACGAAAATTGAATCGTATCATCTCCAGACAGTGCCAAATAAAAGTTATGGATTGCGTGACGATAGACAAAACCGTTTTCGTATACCACAGCATCAAATTTGAGGCATGCTGCCAAAATGACTATTTAGGCTTTATCTCTGCAATGCCTTCACATTTTGACACCAAACTTTGCATGTGTCATTGTCACCTCACTCTGACCACATCACATCTATTTCGTAACTGCGCCACCTATTGTTCGAAAGTGATAACCCATTAAATCATCTTATAAGTTAATGTTTATGTGATTTTCTTAGCCATTTGCCCAAAGTTCTCTCAAAATGCCCTTAATTGCTCCTTGCTGCAGTTGGTCTGCCACTCCTTGCCATTTTGGCATATGTTGCCGCTTCTTGCGCTTTGCCCCGGTAATGGCTGCTTGCAGCTATATTTGGGCCAAGCCGGTGCGGAGGCACTATTGTATCTGTGCCGGTTTCTATTATTATTATTATTATTATTCTTTTCCGACTGGGCGTCTATGGCAGCCCATAGACCGGTTTGCGGGAAAGTTGTTTTGGTTTGACATTCTGATAGAGGACAGTCCCAACTTTAAATACACCAATTTTGGTGTCTCTAACTCATTCCCTCTAGCGCCACCAACTGTCCAAAGTTTCACTTTTATTATGCTAATAACTTTTGAACCGTAAGGCCTATCAACAAAATTCTTTTTTTCCTCTTGTTCCTGAGCTCATGCCGATTCGATCGCACCCTATGACGTCATTTTCCGTCATAAAAAAACGGCCGCCATTTTGAATTTCCAAAAAAACCTACTTTTGCGAACTCGTCCTAGACGGTTTGTCCGATTTTTCACCAAAATCGCACCGGATCATCTCCAGGCAGTGCTGACAAAAAGTTATGGAATTCAAGATGATTCGAATAACCGTTTTCGATTAACGCGTAAACAAAATTTACGTAGCGCTTGCGAAAACAGACGTAGGTTGTATCTCCGCAACGCTTACTCGTTTTTCAGACCAAACTTGGTACGTGTCATCACAAGCATGACCTGAGGCTACGTGCTGCGTTTCGGCGCAGCGCCACCTAGTGGTCCGGAGATATGAAAAAATGGCTATTTTTGCTCGTAACTTCTGAACGGTTTGTCCAAAAATCATAAACTTCATCTCGTTAGATTCAGGGCAGTCATGCCGAGTCGACCGATATCCAATTTTCCCAGATCGGCCATTTTGGCTGTCGGCCATTTTGAATTATGTGCTAAAATGCTGTATTTTTTGAACGCATGAACGAATTGTTACGAAACTCGGTATGGGTCATCAGTACGATGCCCTGAAGGAGCCTGAGAAGTTTCGAAACAGCGCCACCTAGTGGTGAATTGTTTTATTCAAACGCTTATAACTTTGGGTGTGGTACACTTATTTTCACGGGAGTCATATTTTTGAGGTCCTGAATCGTTGCCGAGTCCAACGATACCAAATATGTCGGGTTTCGTCTCACGGATGGCGTAGCGTAGCGATTTAGCGCGAAAAAAAACACTTGGCGATATCTTCAAAACCGCCGCTGTTCCGATCGAGACGAAACCACCGCCAGAAACACGGAATCATAGCTTGTTAACTAGACGCTAATGCCCAAATGCGAAAATATTGATAGTAAGGGGTAGTAAAATTCAAACAAAGTCATGTGTCAGTCATTTTTACGTGTTTTTTCATATAAATGTTTATAACTCGGAAGCGAATTGAGATATTTTCACCAAAATTGACACACATATGTATGGGGTCACTCTGAGGACACATAAAAAATTGTGGACTGAGCCTCTTGGTGGCGCTATATTAGAACAAAACGTGAAATTCCCATTGACTTCAATAGAGTTTGTGAAATAAAATGCTATACTAAATAAATCTTTGGTATACATTTACCGAACTCAGTGTGTGCCATAAGCAGCATGCCCTGAAGGTACTCAAAAGATTTTGAGAACA